>CM076581.1:1532393504-1532763831 GCA_034641835.2 Pinus albicaulis
AGAATTAGGTATAGATTTGCATATTTTTTTTCCATGGGAAAAGGTTTGTAGCTTTCATCATATAAATAAAAGATACATTAGTAAATGCATGAGCATTCCTTTGATGGCACAACGACCCTGGTAGAGATTTTATTTATTTATTCTATGAACATCTAGATTCATTAACATGTTGACATAAAAAATAACCCATCAACACTTATATGCTCAGATAAAAATCAAAATTTGAGTCTGTAAATACCCCCTACAAAATCAATAACTTTGTTTTCCCTATAATACCACACCTATTAAATATCAGTTACAGTAGTAAAGGTAAGATTTAATAACAAGTCTAATAATCCAGATATTACAAAAAGAGTATGAAGTTAAAGCCATTCCAGATTAGTCATACCCAAGGGTTGAAAATGAATTATGTCCTTTGGCCCTCTTTCTTTTCAAAGACCTTTCATCTTTCCTGGTCCACGTTCAATGCACTATTCAACAGCCTATCAAATTCTTCATTCTTAAAAATAACTTTCCTGGATCAATCACATAGATAGTTTTTTGGTTGACGTGTTTTGAACCACCCACTATGGTTCATCATCAGGACTAAGATGGAGATTCTGATCTAAGCAACCAAATTAAATGATCAAAGGTGATATGAGAAAAACATGTAATGTTGTGTGTAATTTTCTAGAGAAACATTAGCAAAGAGTAGTTTCTAAGAGCAACTTACCCTTGCATCCATTTTATAACAAGCATTAAGTCACCATAGATGTGGATAGAGCGAACTTCTCGAGACATGGCTAAAAGGATGAGAGTGTGAAGGATAAATAATTTATCATAGTTATTTGTGGCTTGTTCCTATTCGCTGAAAAGGATAAAGAATGTGAAACATATAGGTGCAGTATTCATCTAATTTCTCCATGAGAGAGCATACCATGAGTTTCCCCATCAAAGAAAGTCTAGAAGGAATTTGTTTGCAGACCCATAGGAACATATGGGATGGATATATGGGTGGAGGGAGGACTAGAGAAGGAGGAGGCAATCAGAAGGCATTAAGATGACACTTTGAGAAAATTTGGCACTTTGTTTTCAAAGATAGTCGCTTTCTGCTCTAGCCATATAACCCACAGAGGAAGCCCCTTAATGTGGTCTAGAATTTTATGAGAGAGCCAAGTCCGAAGGCATAGAGATATGTGACTAGAATCCCAAGGGGGTATTTTATGGTGAGAGATTTTTATATTTGTCCAAACCTTACAAGTAAAAGGGTATTTGATGAAAAAATGGAAGATTGATTAAGCATCTTGTTTACATAGAGGGAAGATACTGGGGCCCTAAAAGGATCTTATTTGAAGATTGTACCAGGTGGGGACCTTATATTTTAGCATAAGCCACAAGAGTAATTTTTCTTTAGTAGGATAACATATTTTCCAAAGGGACTTCCCCCACCAGGGAGGATTTTCTAGATCTTGGATTAGGGAGATGTAACCAAATTTTGGGGCATAATACCTAAAGGGATTGGAGGTCCAGATGAGGCTATATACGAATTCAAAAAGGGAAACATTTGTGAACTTTAGGATTTAACATAATCATCCCAAGATGCAACATTCTGACCTCCAAGTTGAATATCATTTGATGAAAACCAAATCTAAGGTTCGTCCGAAGGATGAGTTAGGGAGATGTGAGCCAAAGTAAACTTCCCGATGTCTACTAGGTGACAAATTAGTGGATTTGGGAGACGATGTCCTTGTAGTATTTTGATCCAATGATCTCTCCCTAGGATAATTTTTTAACCATTTACGATATTCCAACATAAGTGATCACCTATGACAGGAAATCCTTAATGGCGATCTTCCAAACGATGGATGCATTAAATGAGGATTTTTTAGGGGATTGGATTTGGTCTAGAATAGAGAGGGGCCTAAAATATTTTTGATGCAGGACATGTGACCAAATATCTCCCCCCTGAATAAGTCTCCATAATCCCTTGGTTTCCAAGGCTTTTGCAAAAGAAGGAAGAATTTTGAGACCCACCCACCATGATTTTTTGGCTTTGCGATGTAGCTTCAAGTAGTGAGGGAAAATGTTTTCTTTTATTATTTTATACACCAAAGAAAACTAAGTGATAATTGTTTTATCTTCTCCAAAACGCCCAGAGGGACCAAGCAAGGGGAGCCTAGTATACACGAATGACTTCAATGGTCGACTTGCAAAGAATAAGACGTCTCGTTCTAGAGAGAAAAACTAGGTATTTTAGACCTTGAACAAGACCCATGATCTGTGACAATAGAAGGTGTTCAATAATAAGCCTATCAACATCTGGGATGTGTCATCTGATAATGGAGAATTTTCAATTGTTGATAATCATGCATGATGCATGACTTAAGAGATCAAATATTTCCTTTAATGCATAGAGCTAGGGAAAGCCTCCATCCGAGAAGATAATAACATCATACACGAATAGAAGGTGGAAGGGGATAGAGGACATCCCCATATTATACCTCTTTCAACACGAAAGAAGGGTCAACTAACTTAATTGATGAGGACTCCAAAAGAAGGAGTATTGATTCAATTCATAACCAATGAGACAAAGGAGTGTGAGAACCCAGATGGATCATTAGAAGGCTGAGATATAACCAAGTGACTCTGTCAAATGCTTTGGAGAGATCAACTTTGAAGTCCAAGGCTTTTTTTTAGAAGGCTTGGATAGAGTGAAGAGCTTCATGGGCCAATTTGATGGCTTCATGAATCTATATATCAAATAGGAAATCAAACTGTTTAGAGGAGATGTGATTATACATAATATCTCTTAATTTGAGGGAAAGAGTCTTAGAGATAATTTTGTAGATAACATTACAAATTGATATAGGGTTGAATTGGTCTAAAGACTCAACATTGTCATATTTTAAAATAAGAGTGATAAAAGTGGAATTAAAAAGGGCCAGGACTAGGGCAAAGGGCCTATATTCTTCAACACCATATAGAATATCCTCACCCAAAAAGTCCAAGCAATGGGTGAAGAATTCAATAGGGATACCATCAAGTTTAGGGTTTTGTCCTTTTAAAAAATGTGAAGAACTCTGTCCAGATCGAGCCTTATGATCTCTGCTGTGAGAGCTTCATTTTCCTCTTCATTTATAAATATTGGGAAGTGACTAGCCACTACCAAGATTTGTTCAATAGAAGCTCTTTCCTCGCGATGAAAAATATTCCCAAAGTAGGAACATCCTTCATCAACAATATATGTGAAAGAGGTAGCCATATTCTTGTTTTCCCCTTTAATTCCCCAAATGATATTAATAGTTTTTTTGTGGTTGGGTACTCGATGGAAGAATTTTGAGTTCTCATCTGCATCTTGGAGCCAAAGCACTCTACTTTTGGGCCACCATTCCTTTTTATTGTCAAGTAGTATCTTCCTTTTGGATTTTTATAGCTCTAAGATACATGGATTTATGTCCTCTGGTGTATTATCGATTGTGTTCTAATTCCAAAGGGAGTGGAGTTGGGATTCAATGTCATCTAGGGTATAGAAGATTTCTCTTTTCTCTTCTTTTTTTTCCCAGCCCATTATGATGGACTTGGATTACATGAGATTTTCATGGAACTGTATAGGGGGAGATTCAAGGGAGTTAGTGGAGAGTCGAGTCCAATTCAATTTGATCTAGTCCATAAGGGAGGGGTCATCAAGACACGAGGGGTTAAGCTTGAAAAGACAGAGGGATTTGCTAGAAAAGGTTCCAACTCGAGAAGGATGGGGATGTGATTAGAGTCTCCCCCCACATAATTCCACTGTTTTATTTTGAGATTGAAGTCCATGAGAGCATCAAAAATCAAGAAATGATATAATCACTTAGCAATTTTGGTAGACCCCACTCGATTATTTGCTCATGTTGGAAGAATTTTGGGAGGAAGAATATCACAAAGACTGAGATCATCCATCAAAGTTACTAGAAAGTTCGAGAGAGGACCAGATTTGGTAAATGGACCCCAAAATTATGGGTTACTAAGATTCAAATTAAGATCCCTATCTATAATGACTATGTTCGAACTAAAAACAAAGAGATTTGCGAGATTTTCCCATAAGGGACTTTTATCTGTATAGGGGCCATAAATATTAATGAAAAAAGGCATGTCCAAATATAAGGAATGTAGATCTAGTACCAACCCCAAGAAAATGGACCAAGCATTTTGAAGCTGCAGGGAGCGTGATAACAATGTTGCTTTTATCATCTTCTCTTTCAGGAAAATGATTTGTGGGGAGTTCGGTGTAATGAGTCTCTTTAGAGCCAAAATTTTCCCAGGGCTAGCTAGACCTTGCCAATTTAGAGATAATATTTTCAATGGACACTCAAGAGAGGGCCCGATGCTATAAGTCCTATAAAATAGAGGATTGCTTCCCAATTTGTACGTCAAGACTGGCTTGTTGTTTAGATTTTGAAAGGAGGGATTTTATGCCTCTGGTGGAGTGGGGATGAGGCAGGTCCTTAAAAGTAACTAGACCCTAGTGTATGTCTAGAGCAGGTTCTGAATATGAATATGGTGGAGAGAGGGAGGGAGGACCATAAGAATGAAGATTATAGCGAGAGGAAGGGTCATAGGGTGAAGATCAGAGGGTGATGTGTGGGGGGGGGGGGGGGAGGACGAAGGGGAAGAGACGCAATAGAGACGCAGGGGGGAGTGTAAGAGAAGAGGAGGGGAGGGAGGGTAAGGGAGTAGATATGGGGAGAGATATGATTGCTAGCGATTTTAATAAGGAGTGAGGGGTAATGCCCATAAAATGAATGGGGAAGGAGAAATTTAAGAGTTTATTGCCACCACGAAAATAAGGAGAAGGAATGGGGGATGGGTCCATACTCGGGAAAGTAGGGACCTCTTATGTTTATGTTTTTCTCTTTGGTAGTTCCTTTGGGTCAGCTTTAGGGGGAACCATATTTGTGTCCTTGAGAGGGACAAGAGGCAGAGAATATGAGCCATGATCTCTTGGTGGAACCTCTGATTTTGTTTGGGGAATAGAAGGAGGGGCAGAGGTATGATCCATAAACTTCATTCGTGAGTTTGATGGAGAGCCCGATGGAGTGACAAACTAGAGAGCACAATTCTTGACCCATTTCTTATGCTTTATTCTCGTAATTACGCAATCACGATGAGATGAATGATATGCGTGACAACATGAGAATTTGTAAGGGATGCCCTCATAGTCAATCATCTAGTTGTGGGTAATATCATCGAAACTTATGGACAAATTTAATGACAAATTTGACACCACTATAATTTAGGAAATATCCATGTACCCCATATTCTAAAATGAAAGGTCAACCTCATAGTGAAAACCTAGAGTGTTCCCCACCTCCTTAAACACACTTTCGGACTAGAAGATAGGCGGTAGAGTAGGTATCCAAACCTATATAAGAGTCAAATATAGTTTCTTATAATTTACATCAAAATTGAGAGACCATTCTTTCATAAAGAGAGCCTATGACCCAAAGACCACTTATCAGCCATAATTTTAGAAGTGTCTTCCTCCAATGCGAATTGTCACACCATATAGCCTTTTGATAGTATCATACAACATGAGAAATAACTATGAAGCAACTTGAATTTTTTTTCCAACCACCTTCTCAGTAGATCCATGTACATATACTTGTTAGTGAAGCATCCAACAACTAGTGAGTTTTCCATATTTTTTATGTCGTTGAGCTAAAAATCCTTCCCAAGATCTAAGGAAATTTCTTCTGACCATCGTTT
Organism: Pinus albicaulis; assembly: GCA_034641835.2. Taxonomy (NCBI): domain Eukaryota; kingdom Viridiplantae; phylum Streptophyta; class Pinopsida; order Pinales; family Pinaceae; genus Pinus; species Pinus albicaulis. The sequence continues at coordinate 1,532,399,229 of CM076581.1, forward strand.
GGTGTATTTACGATTGGCCTTTTATGAGATGCTAATCGAAGGCCCATGGTGAATTACTTGTTGTTATTTTAGACCAACACCACTCTGAATGTGAAGGGTGAGAAACCTATTGAGGAAACCCGATTAGCGAGAGGAATTTCTAGGAGTTGGTAAAGTCCTTTCGTGGATACCCACCAAATCTAGAGGAAAACTAGAGTTGGGAAAGTTCAATGTCGATATCAACGATGAGGGGGTGTTGGGGTTAGGGGATCACTTTCAAGAGGGGGTAGTGAGGATTGAGGTGAGAAAGGGTGGACAAGTGAAGGGAGTGCAAAGAAAATGACAGAGGTGGGACAAAATGTCACTAATATGGCATGATCAAGGAGCTTTGGGTTAGGGGAGGGTACAGAGGCATGCCTTACTGTTGTTGAGGTGGTCAGGGTAGGTTCCACCCCAAATGTGACAAATAAATCCAACCATATACTCATGCCTTCCCATGGATCCAGGGATAAATCCACCATATCATCATACATAATGATTGCGATAGGTACAGACAACCAAGGAGCATGACGGACAAGGAGGTTTCAGGCTACAAAGCTATTATGGGAGCTCCTTATAAATGTCTAGTAGATTTGCATATAACCATTCATTTCAATTTAAAAGGAAGATATTGTTCTATCCCTCCCCTTGATTTAATATTTATGTTCAATAATGGATCTTTATCCATATTTGGTTTTGGAACTAACTTTCCTAGGTTGTTAGTTAGGATTAGTTATTGTAATCTTGTTTTCATCATTGTTTATTTGGTTTAGGGAAATTTATTGTCTTATTTTGTTTAGGTATTGAAGCTTGAAGTGAATCGAGAAAAAGTGAAGCGAGATAAAACTTGAGAGATCCATCTCCAAGCATCCATCAAGACTAGGTAGGCCCCCCTTGTAACCAAATGGTAGTTATAACAAGTAGATTGTAGGCTAATCTATAATATTGAAGTGCATTGTTCTACGAATTTGGTTTATTATAATCCACCTAATTATAAGATAAATTCATTTACAAGAACTTGCCACCTATCACAGGTTAAGTCTCAGGATTGAATGCAAAAGGAAAATCAAATCATTAAAGGAATGCTAGAGGATTTGCACTTGACATTTCACATTGTGGAGAAATGGATGTTGAGGTAGAGAGAATGGAATGGATGAAGGATATGCAGTATGGAGGGAATTGATGGTAGGGGGTGCAAAGGATGAGATATAATGTGGGAATGCAAAGATGGAGGGTTTGGAGTGAAAGGAGATTTATGCTTTGCACTTTACATTTGGACAAACGATTAAGTCTTCGAGGTGATGAAGTTAATGCTATGCATAGCAAGAAATGTAAATATAATGGAAGGTACATTGAATATAAATTTCTTCGTATGAGGTGGTATGAGATGTGATGGAGGTGACACATGGGAAGCAACATGCCAACCATCCCTCCCAACACTCATGCGATGGGATGTGCTAGGTAGTACCTCCCATGGTGAATTAATGTCATTAAATGACAATGAGTTCGTCCTAAGCAACCATTATTACTATATGTCACCTTCCGTCTTGTTCTGGTTTTGCAGTGACCTAAAGTTAATTAGTTCTTTGGATCCACCTACTCTCGTGATTTTCCTTGGTCCATTTCAATCGTGTTCGCTTTGTCTATGATTTACTCTTGGTTAGAATAAGCAACCTCAGTAGGGCGACCTCCAAGACATGCTGATTAGGTAGCTACTCCATCTCATTATTTCTTTTTGCTTCATTTTGAAAGCTAGGTGGGTATTGTTCCTTGTTGGAGCTTTTTTCTTTTACTTCCCTCTCCCTTTCATACAAAATCCTGTGGTTTAAGTTATCCATAAAAGTTTGTTAGTTTTTGCTTCTATGTCTCTTGCACCACATATGTCCACCCTCTCTCTTGCTTTGCTGCCCTTGCTATCTTCTCCCATGGCATGGTGTCATATTCTTATTATGGTGTGTTAACCATGCATTGATAAAGAGAAAGGTGTTGCATGCTATGAGGACCATGGGAGTTTTTGGGCATGACAATGAGACAAATCATTTGCCAATATATTTCACTTACGCCGCCTGATATACAAGCTAAGCTTGAGGAAGTAGAAAGCAAGATTGAGGGAGAAAGAAGGTTATTATATGACAAATATCAGTGGGGTGGGGGGTGGGGGGGGGGTGGGGGAGCAGTTGCCTAGGTACCTGACACTGACCATATTCAAGGGAGGCACAATGGACACTTGCAAATGGTCGATCGATATTAGTAAATGTAGACATTGTTGTGGTGAATTTTGTTGGACTAGGATGATGTTAAGGAGGGAATTCTCCTGGTGTTAGATGAGATTCAATGGTTTGTCAAATTCATGGATAAGAATATCTAATGAATTGAATACCAACTCGACTTTATTCATGAGCCCAAAAGTTATTTGGTTAATGGCAAAATGCTTATTGAAGTAATCCCATTAGATTTGTTTCCATCAACATGGTTGAGCACAACTTCCTTATTTCTTACTATGGGGCTTTTGTTTTTATATATATCCCAATTGATAGGTTGAACTGTAGAGGTATTTGGACCAAATACTCATAAGTTTTTGCTTTATTTTTTAATTTTCATGTATGGTTATCTTAAGACTCAAGGTTTTGTCATTTATCCGGTTTCCCTCATGGCAAGTGAGGGCATAACCATGACTATGTTACTCTAGTATATTGATCTATTCCATAGATTTTTTTTTGTTTAGGTGAATGAAAAGTGAATGACATGCATAATAATGGATGCAAAAGTTGTATGGAGCTTCAGATGCATTTAAGAAATTGACTTATGAAGCTCTACACTCACATATTAGGCATCAAATAATTATGGAGAAAGGTAGAAAAGGCTTGGCCCAAGAGGAAGGACTTTGGTCCAAGACAAAGAAAAGGGTAAGACATGGGCTTAGAAAGAAAAAAAATGAAGCTCAAGGATATAAAAGGGGCTAAAGAAGAATAAAGACAAGCATAAAAAAGATAAACCCGTGAATTGCAAAATTGATAGATTTTTCCCAGTTAACCATATAATTTTGATAATGTACTTTAATAGGCTAACAGATCCAAACCCTCCATCTGGGGTGGATAACATAGATTGATTTGGCCCTTCCAAGGAATCAACTCCTCTTTTGTAGGTTAGTTTGGTTGAACATCCTTAACATGAGTTGTAAAAGCAACATTAATCAAATAACTTGGAGCTAAGATGTGAATTAGCCATTTGTAAATAATTAATAAAAAAACATGAACTTCACTTATTATAACTTCGAATTAATAGTTACTCGATAGGCGTGTTTATTTTGGAATAAAGTTTCCATAATTTTAATTTAATTATTAATAATCATTAGGTGGATGGTAAGGATTTAACTTCCATGGAATATTCTAGAACATTCATAATAATATACACAAATCAAAGATTGAGATTTATCTCTAAAGTAATTATGCAATTTTTTCCCTTCTAATTAAATTGATTAATGTCATATGAAGAAGTGTCATTTGAAATGAGTTATGTTTTTTTAAACATGTTGTATTGATAAGCCATGTATTTTAATAAACCTATTTAAAAATTAAGTATCTTCATAATAAATTGAGGTAAATCTCCATGGTTGATATTATTATTCTATATTTTTAAAGTGTGCGTATGTTTAACCTATACATTAATTCATTTATAAATAAATTAATAAATAATAATTTAAGATAAAATTATAATAAATTTTTATATTTTTTGAATTTTAGCCATATAAAATATATTATAAAATAAATATTTTGTTATTTATTACAAACTAATATCTATAAACATTTACCAACAATTTAATTTATATAACCATACTAATTAAATATTCAAAACTTATTTACTTATCAAAATTTTAACTATCTCAACTAATAAAAAATAAGAAAACTTATAATGATGAATCACCCTTAAAATCCTTATTCATCACTTCAAAAACCATGGAGGATTGTACCTTCTTTTTTTACTACGCTAGTACAATATATTACCTTTATTTACTCATGTCCACCCCATTCAAACCCATGAATTGCAAAATTGATAGATTTTTATGAGTTAACCATATAATTTAGATAATGTACTCTGATAGGCTAACAGATCCAAACCCTCCATCTGGGATGGATAACATAGATTGATTTGGCCCTTCCAAGGAATCAACTCCTCATTTGTAGGTTAGTTTGGTTGAACATCCTTAACATGAGTTGTAAAAACAATATTAATCAAATAACTTGGAACTAGGACGTGAATTTGCCATTTGAAAAATGTGTTCGACCAAAAACTCCATTAACCTTAAACATTAAATAAATCAATAAATAAGAAGAAATTCAAAAGAAAAGGAATGAAATGTAAACTTACCAATATTCACAATTTTCCATCAGAAGAAATAAATAAATAAAACACATTTTCAAAAAGAATTAAATAATTAATTAAAAAACATGAACTTCACTTATTATAACTTAAAATTAATAGTTATTGGAAGCGTGCTTATTTTGGAATAGAGCTAATTTAATTATTAATAATTATTATATAGTAGGGATTTAATTTACATGGAATATTCTAGAACATTCATAATAATATATACAAATCAAAGATTGACATTTATCTCCAAAGTAATTATGTCTTTTTTTCTCTTTTAATTAAATTGATTGATGTCATATGAACAAGTGTCATTAGACTACTAGTTATGTTTTTTCAACAAGTTGTATTGACAAGCAATATATTTTAATAAACTTATTTAAAAAAAATTAAAAATCTCCATAATAAATTGAGGTAAGTCTTTATAGTTAATAATATTATTTATATTTTTAAAAATGTATTTATATTAATTCATTTATAAATAAATTAATAAATAATAATTTAAGATAAAATTATAATAATTTTTTATATTTTTTAAAATTTAACAAATTATATTATAAAATAAATATTTGACTACTTATTATAAACTAATATCTATAAACATCTACCAACAATTTATATGATCATATTAATTAAATATTAAAAACTTATTCACTCATCCAAAATTCAAATCCACATCTAAATGTTTAACTATCTCAACTAATAAAAAATAATAATACTTATAAGAACGAATCACCCTTGAAATCCTTACTCATCACTTCAAAAACCAGAGAGAATTGTACCTTCTTTTTTCACTACACTAGTAAATATATTACCTTTATTTACTCATGTCCACCCAATCCAAACCATAATAGTGAAGGAGACATCATAAAAGACAGTGCTAAATGAACTAATGATTAGAGCTGAATTCGATCAATGCACATGCTTTAATAATCATCATGTGGCTGGTTCATTTAAGGAGCAAAGAGATTTTAGCTTGTTCTTTCCTTCCCTGCCTTAAACTGTCTTTCTAATTTATTAATCCATCTGGGCTCCTTATCGTCGTCAGCTATTAAATTTCTGTGATCGAAGGGATCAGAACGGATTGGGTCGATCGGTGTTGGTGTCGACGTTTGGCAGGCGTCGATCCGCAGATCTCTTGTTCGCCACATCGCCCCGGGAACCCATTATTCTCTCAGTTGGTCGCGCGAATTGCAAAATTTAAAACCGAGGGGTGAAATCCATCAACTTAAGGTACTAGCCGTACCTTTTTTTCCCGGGAAATTGTCAGTCGTTTCTGTGCACTTTTTAAAAGACCGTTCTCATCCTAGGGTTTCAACCACTATTTCCGAGCATTATTCGATTGTGATTGATTAAGGTTTTGAACAATCGGGTAAATTGAAACGGTTATCTTCCTTTTACAAATTCATGAAGGGTTTCATAAATTTTCAGGCCTTTTATGTTTGGAACATTTTGTTCACCCATTGAGGGTAACCTTGCCAACCTCATAAATTGAGGGGCCTTTTATACTTGGGACATTTTGTTCAGCCATTAAGGTAACCTTGCCAACCTCTTAAATTGAGAGGATTACTGTGCACTTCACATGTGTTCCTGAATGGACTCAAAACTCCCCGATTTCCCATTGGAACAAACCTCAGTGAATTGAACCGGGATGAGCAAGGGAAATCTCCTCTTGCTTTCCCGTTGCACCACATGTTCATGAGCTACATATATGTATATATCAAAAATGTATATGCATATATTAAGAATTACTCTACATAGAATGACAAATGAAGTGCATTGCTAATTTTTGAACTGTCAGGCAATTTCACTTTTTTGTTTTTTTGAGGAACAAGGTAGTACATCAAATTTCAAAACCTTCCTTATACCGAATGTACCCATTGGCGTGTGTATAGATGTGCTTATCGTAACAAAATAAAGTACATTTAATAATAATAATATTAACATTCAAAGGGCACATCTCCAAAAAGCATGTTTATTCATTTATGTTTTTTTGGTAAGTAAGCTGTTCTATTTCATTACAATGATATAAACAATACAATACATATGTGGTTGTGAGCATGAAGCTTACCAGTTAGGCCTATTCAAAGAGAACCGCCCCCTTTATCAAGCAAATTTCTCATGAAGTCTCTCTCAGCACAGAGTCGGTCCAAGACATAAAGAACTAAAAGGGTCTTCCCTGTGGGAAACCAGACCACTCTAGAACGGAAAGTTAAACAAGCAGCATGGAGAGAAATAGGGTCTGTTGGGTCATCATAAATTCTGAAAGTTCAATGGGATTGTTTTGGGAGCAGCTGGGCACATCTAAAATCATTATGCCCCCATTCTTCTTGACCAACTAGGAGTTGAGAATAATTTCAAAGCAGTTTTGTTTTTCCAAATTTGTTAAGTTGCTGTTGGAGTTCAAACTTGTCACATTCATGGTCAAGAAAAGCATTTGCAATGAATGCGTTCGTATGCCAATAAAGTTCCATAGTATGGTAATACTTTGTCTTTGGAGCTGCTAGAGCCTAGATCTAGTGCAAAGTCCAGAACAATCTAATTGACAGAGTCATCATCCTAGGAAGTACATTCCTTCTTCAACTTTTTATTTATAGAATGGAGTTTTCTTCGAATAGCCAATAGAACAAAGCACTGGTGCATTGGACAATGACTTTGACTCAATTGCCAATTTGAGGTGTCATGGTGCAAACACTGTAGAGTAGAATGAGGGCAAAATGGGGGAACATAACTGAACGTAGCATGACTACCAAAAGAGGGGGCTTAAGTTATCATCATGAAGCGTGGGAACCAAGGATGGAGGGTAGGCTCTAGAAAAATTCATCTGATTTTGCATGATGATTGTTGTGTCTTGCATCGTCATGTGGATTGTTCTACACTGGTGAAACCTCAATTCTCGACCCTCCCAAATCGGACGGTGATCATCGAATTGATGTGCTACATGTTGGAGGTTTTCCTCATGCTTGTATGTGGAAATCGATGGGATAGGGCACTCCTTCAGATGTGCAAATGATCTAGTTGAACCATTTGGCATCCAATATGGGCAACAAAAGGATTTCCGACATCCATTTTTCCGGAATCCATATTTCTGGCATCGAGATTTCCGACATCCATATTTTTGGCATCGAGATTTCCGACATCCATTTCTGGCATCCAGATTTCTGGCATCATCCATATTCCTGGCATCCAGATTCACACGTGGGAGAGAGAGAAGCCTCTTCTAGGCTGTACGAACCAATTAGATCATGATGAATGTGTGTGATGAGATGATGAGCAAATGAGCATTATACCTAATCTTAGATGGCATTTTAGTATTCCTAAAATGAAAATGAATTTTGTAACAAACTAAATCTTAAATGGCATTTTAGTATTCCTATCATGGGTAACCATGTCAAAGCTAAACGTGCCACCTACCATTCTATATATCTCCATTTATTTAAATATTTCTGCACATTCTATTGGAGATGATATCGCCTTTTGAATACAAGTGAAGAATCTATCCATGACCTCAGCATCAAATAAAAAACCACAGGGGTAAGAAAATGCGGGGTTCAGGAAGATCCCTTTGGCATGAATGGGATGATGGAGTGTGTTGTTCCATCGCTCATCAATCACTTCCCATAGAAGAAGTTGTTTTTGAAACTCCTCATTCCCCTTATCATCATAGTAGCTCAGAATGGATTCTTTTGCCCTGTCCATGACCTCATACAAGTAGCCCATTGTGGGCTTCTTTCCATCTACTAATCGAAGAACCTTAACCAAAGGTTCAGTAATGTTGCACACCTCTTGGACTCTCGCCTAGAAGCTTTCCCAGTATGAAACTAACCTGCATTGGCCTTTTCTTCTAGTTTGCGGTTATATGTTAAAGCACGCCACTCCTCTGAAAGAAACATTCTCTTCACATCCCACATAGAATTAAAGAGAGATTAAAGAGATATGAAACTGGTGGCAAACCGTGTAATGACAGGGCACGCCGACTCCTTGTTGTTGGTGAATGTTTTCATCAAATGAAGCATAGATGCATGATTATATATAATTTTGTAATGTTTTTTGATGATTCAACAATATCCTTGACAAAATGAATTTTTCCTATGTCCTCCAACATCAAATCAATGCAGTGTGTAACACAAGGTGTCTAAAATAAGTTAAGATGCTTCTCCATAAGCATCTTGTCAGCAACAACATAATTTGGAGCATTGTCCGTTATGATTTGGACAACATTTTGTGGACCCACCTCTAGAATGAACACATCCAATAAATCACATAATAATCGTGCATCTCTGATATGTGCAAATGCATCAACAAATTTCATAAATGTTGCCCCCTTGGGACAACTGTCCAAGAAGTTAATAAGGGTTCTACTTTTTTGATCGATTCAACCATCTGTCATCACAGTGCATTCTGTGTGTGCCCATGATGCCCTTAACTCCAATCTCTTAGTGCAGTCAACCTTTTCATTTTGAAGAATGCCCCCTCTATAGTTATCATATGAAGGGGATTTTAAGTTTGTGCCTGGGGCCAACAACAACAATAGCATCAACCACGACCTAGTAAAAGAGATTGTTCCTGGCAACACTGAAAGAAATATCATTCCAAAGAAAAAACTTGCCCAACAACTTGTCAGCTTCTTCCTTCTCCCCTTTTTTAATAATTGACGAGATAAATGGTTGTGTTTCAAGTGTGGTTCTAGGAACAAAATATGACAAGGCAGCTATGGGTGTGGGTGTAGAAGATGTTGATCGTGAAGAATCAGTACCACTCTCGTGGTCACCTCCCAATCTTGACACTCCACCCCCTGCTATTTGACTCCTCAGAGCTGCCTTGGTAAGTTTGGTTGTCTCTATTTCTTTCAATGATTTGAGGGCTCTTCGGATGATTTTTGGATTTTTATTTGTGCAAGACCCTACCTCATGTCCAGGAATTTGTGCAAGGTGGAACTTCAATTTGTATACCCCCTCTATCATATGGTGCCCACATAACTTGCAACTCAAATTTGCTCTGTCAAACCCCCCATCAAGTTCACAAAATTTCCACACAGGGTCAAATTTCTGTGGCATGTTTTTAACTTTGTTGAATATTTGAGTTTTAATGTAAGATGAGGTTTGAAGTTTGAACATAAGGCACAAGAAGAATTGTAAATAAAAAAAATAAAAATAAAATTTACGCACAACATTTTGAATTTTAGACCAAAAAAAAACCTTCAACTCAATACAACAATAATGGAAAAAAATGCGCATTCAAACCCAAGCAAAAATGATTGAAAAAAACGAAGGTACAAGAAGAAATAAAACAAATAAATCTAATAATCAAGTTTTTGCATTTTTGACTAAAATAAACCCTTTTCATTAAATGAAAAAACAAATAAAAAAAACGCAATCAAATCCAAACAAAAATCATGGAAAATGCATGGGTGATAGAAATCCAAGGAAAATCAAGAAAAAAGAAGGCCAAATCTGATGCCCATACCTGGAAACCACGGTTTGCTGTAAGAACTTGGTCCAAACTTGAATTTTTTTGGCTTGGTATGTTAAATTCCTTCACTTTTCTCCTCTCTTGCCCTTGTAGATGATTTCTCCTCCTCCTTAACTCTCTCTCTTGCTCTCTGTTTAAAAAAAATGACAAAAGAAAACTAAATTTCCCTTTAAAAGTTCCATGTTTCCTTCATTGACGATTTTTTCGAAATAAAAAAATTGCCATATTATCGGCGATTATATATTTTTTGCAAAAAAATCGCCGGTGGCGGAAACAACGAATTTTAATGGGGAAGTTTGTTTTTTTTGGTCATTTTTTTCAGACAAAGGGCAAGAGAGAGAGCTAAGGAGGAGGAGAAGTCATTTACAAGGGAAAGAGAGGAGAAAAGTGAAGGAATTTAGCATCTCAAGCCAAAAAAATTCAAGTTTGGACCAAGTTTCTTCAACAAACTGCGGTTTCCAGGTATGGGCATCAAATTTGGCATTTTTTGTTGTTGTTGTTTTTTCCTTGTTTTTCCTTAGATTTTTATCACCCATGTATTTTCCATGATATTTGTTTGGATTTGATTGTGTGTTTTTATTTATTTTTGTTGCATTTAGTGGAGAGGGTTTATTTTGGTCAAAAATGCCAAAACGTGATTGTTAGATTTATTTGTTTCATTTCGTTTTGTGTGCTAGTTTTTTTCCATAATTTTTGCTTGGGTTTGAATGCATATTTTTTGCCATTATTATTGCATTGAGTTGAGGGTTTTTTTGGTCAAAAATTCAAAATGTTGTATGTAAATTTTAATTTTATTTTTTTAACTTGCAATTCTTCTTGTGCCCTAGGTTCAAACTTCAAACTTCATCTTCCATTGAAATTCAAGAGTTCAACAAAGTTACAAACATGCCAAGGAAATTGGACCCTATGTGGGAATTTGGTGAACTTAATGGGGGGTTTGACAGATCAAATTTGAGTTGCAAGTTATGTGGGCACCATATGACAAGAGGGGTTTACACAAATTCCTGGACATGTGGTAGGGCCCTGTACAAATACAAATCCAGAAATCATTCGAAGAGCCCTCAAATCATTGGAAGGAATAGAAACAAGCAAACTTATCAATACAACTTTGAGGAGTCAAATAGTAGGGAGTGGAGTGTTAGGATTGGGAGGTGACCATGAGAGTGGTACTGGTTCTTCACCATTAGCATCTTCTACAGCCAACCTCGTAGCTGCCTCATCATATTTTGGTCCTAGAACCACACCTGGTGAACAACCATCTATCTCGTCAATTATTGAAAAAAGGGAGAAGGAAGAAGCTGACAAGTTGTTTGGCAAGTTTTTTTTTTGGAGTGATATTCCTTTCAGTGTTGCCAGAAACAATCTCTTTTACCATGTCGCGGTTGATGTTATTACTATTATTGGCCCAGAGTACAAACTTTGAAGCCCCTTCATATGATGACTATAGAGGGCACATTCTTCAAAATGAAAATGTTGACTGCACTAAGAGATTGGAGGAGTTAAGGGTATCATGGGCACACACAAGATGCATTGTGATATCAGATGGTTGGACCGATCAAAAGGGTAGAACCCTTATTAACTTCTTGGTCAGCTGTCCCAAGGGGACAATGATTATGAAATTTGTTGATGCATTTACACATATCAAAGATGCACGGTTATTATGTGATTTATTGGATGATTTATTATGTGACAATGTTGCAAATTATGTTGCTGTTTAACAGATGCTTATAGAGAGACATCCTAACTTATTTTGGACATCTTGTGTTGCACACTGCATTGATTTGATGTTGGAGGACATAAGAAAAATTCTTGTTGTCAAGGATATTGTTGAATCATCAAAAAACATTACAAACTTTATATATAATTATGCATCTGTGCTTCATTTGATGATGACACTCACAAACAACAAGGAGTTGGTGTGCCCTGGCATTACACGGTTTGCCACCAGTTTCATATATCTTCAATCCCTCCTGAATTCTATGTGGAATGTGAAGAGAATGTTTCTTTCAGAGGAGTGACGTGCTTTGACATATAGCTGCAAACCAGAGGGAGAGACCATATGCAGGTTAGCTTCATACCAGGAAAGCTTATGGGCGGGAGTGCAGGAGGTGTGCAGCATTACTGAACCTCTGGTAAAGGTTATTCGATTAGTTGATGGAGAGAAGCCCGCAATGGGCTACTTGTATGAGGTCATGGATAGGGCAAAACAATCAATTCAGAGCTATTATGATGATAAGAGGGATGAGGGGTTTCAAAAACAACTTCTTCTATGGGAAGTGATTGATGAGTGATGGAACACCACACTCCATCGTCCCATTCATGCTGTAGGGATCTTCCTGAACCCCGCATTTTCTTACCCCTGCGGCTTCTTATTTGATGCTGAGGTCATAGATGGATTCTTCACTTGTGTTCAGAAGATGGTGCAATCTCTAACAAAACATGCAAAAATTTCCAAAGAAATGGAGATATACAGAATGACAGGTGGCACATTTAGCTTTGACATGGCTATCTATGATAAGAATACTAAAATGCCATGTAAGATATAGTTTGTCTCAAAATTCATTATTTCTTCAAGTTTATAACTTCATACTTTGCTTCAACTTTCAATTTTCAAATTTTCATTACTTTTCTTATGTTTATAACTTTATCTTGTTTGTTGTAGATACATGGTGGAGAAGTTACGGTGGTAGAATACCCAATCTCCAAAGGCTTGTCATTCGAATGCTCAACCAAACACGTAGCTACTCAGGATGCGAACGCTACTGGAATGTACGTGAAAAAATACACACCAAAAAGCGCAACAGGTTAAAATATTCCAATTGATTTTTTGAATTCATTAAATAATTTTTGTTATAATTATTAATTTATTATTTATATTATATAATTTATGACCCTTATACAGGTTGGAGTCCCAACGACTTAATGACATGGTCTACGTCTACAATCTTAGATTGTGGGTGAGACAACTTGAGAGGACATGTGATGGTGAGGCCATCTCATTGGATGCGATTGACACCACTGCTGCATGGCGGGTTGAGGCCGAGAGGCCTATCATGGAGTCGACCCCTGATTGGTTAGAGTAGGAGGTAGTGGAGGGGGAGGAGGGGGAGCAATAGCAGGAGGAGGTGACACCACCTACCCCTGTCACCGATAGAGGACATGGTCTACTTCCTATAGCTCCTAGTGTTTCAGCTTCTAGAGCACAATAGAGTCCATTTCCATCACCACCAACTTCTTCATCTAGAGGGAAAGTTGATACATTTTCTCGCAAGAGGGGCAGAAGAAATTAGTAGTATTAGATATGTGGTTCATTCCTTTGTATATGACATTATGACTCATGATATGAGATACATTATTATATTTTTTGTTGATATTTTGAGGCTGAGTTGGGACTTAGGACTTAGTATTCAGGACATGATTCACTATTATGTGTGATGTAGCACTAGACATGATATTACACATCTTATATATTAGTTTTCTTTCATATTTATGTGTCAATGCATTTATTTTATGATGTGGATGCTTTAGATATTAAAAAAATTGAATATTTTTGTATGTGCCGATTTTTTTTCCCGATTTTTACGATCTTTTTCCGTTTTTTCCCCTCTCCAATTTAATCCTGATCGCGATGTTCACAACATTGCTCAAAGGTATAAATACATAGTTGAAACAAGAATCCCATAAACGATAATTCCCCCTGACAAAAGTTTATGGAATTGGAACAGGGCATTTATCACAACATAATTATAAGAATGAAAAGGGGAGAAGGAGTTCAATATTACCGAGTAGGTGCAAGGCTTCCAGTGACGGGGGCGAACCTCAGACACACTTATCAGCGAAACCACAAGCTGTATGCTCCCATCATTGCAATGAACCTTGAGTCCCTGAATTTTGTCCCTGCCACGAGTCTTACTACCCCTTGATCCACGGTGAAAATACTGCCACCTGCAAAAAGGCCACACTGAAATCTGCTTCCGATTGACAATAAGCAGAACTTCCATCACTCCCAGACCGAGCCACCAATTGAAATCCCAATACAACGCATACCATCGTTTGTTGTTGTCTTCTAAGGTTACCTTCAAACCAAGAGAGCCTCCATGCTGAGGGCGATTGGCTGTTTCCACCTAGAACTTCGCCTCTCTCGAGCTCTGTGCAATTCTTTCCGGCTTCCGATGCCGAATGCCATGATAGGGAAATAATATCTTGCATGCTGAAGCATGCTTGGCCACCCCCTTCATTGCTCTGTGCCCTTTTTATTGGGTGATAGGCATAGTCCCCATGCCACTATTGACATTGAACAACACCTCCATTGGGGAAGAATATATGTATATATAAAGATGTGAAATATATATAAAATATATATAGCTCTAATGTCCTTAATTTTGTGAGTGCGGAAGTTACTAAGGAGTTGCCCACTTTTGATGAAATTAATAAAAATGGGCAAATATTATTTTATTGGAAAAGGGCGGCAAATATTATTTTATTAGAAAAGGCGGCAAAAGTCACTTAGTGGAAAGTTCCCCCCACCAATAAAATAATATTAAAAAGGGGAATCTAGGAGCTTGGAGAGAGACAATGAAATGTTATAAAAAAGGGGTGGACTCATTTTGCTAATCATCACATCTGATCATTTCTTATTGTTATTGAAGAGAAACTCAAGCGAGTTTCAGATCGAGGATTTCAAGCGAAATTCCTCACCCTAGTTTAAGTGGATCTCTTGCCTTTTCCTTCACCAAAGCTCTGAAAGCATGTTAGAGAATCAGAAAGACAGATAGATTCTCTTATTCTTGATTATTTACTTGTGATATTCTTTAGTTCTTATTATGTTTCTTCTCTTCTTTCTTCTTAGTTCATCAAGCAAATATCAAAGCAAAAGCACATAGATCAAGGACATCAAATGTAGGCCAGCAACTAGGGAAAAACCCCACTCTCGAGGAAAACCTAGTTAGTAATTCTTCCTTCAATAGTAATTCTTGAGACTCTAGACCTTGACTCAGACTTCCTCCACACCAAGTCAGCCTTCCTTTTGATCTTTCTTCAATCTAGCAATAACAATAGCAGTTTCTTGCTTCTGGAACTTTGATCTTGCTTCTAGGAGTTCAATTTTGACCCAACACAACTTCTCAAGGCAACGACATTCAACATAATCAACTTCGACCTATTCTTCTCTTGGCAGCAACAAATTGGCAACTACTGATGCAACATCTGATGCAACAAATAATGAAGGACTTCAATCTTCCTAAATATAGCATGTGAGATAGAGAGAGAGTAGCACCAAAATTTCGATTTTCCTCAACTCCGTTAGTTTGCCCAAATCCGAACTTAGATTGACCCTTTCCTTCACTTCGCACTTTTCCCTAATGCAGCAATTGATATCGAATTTCTGTGTGAGTGAAATGTCTACAAATGAATTCGATCTCCCTATATTTATAGGCTTCTGATGGGTTCGATTTACTGGACTTGAGGCCGACTTGATCATTTGAAGGCCGACTTGATGTGGAGGTTCCATAAATCATATTTGACTCAATACTTGACCTAATTGCATGATTTAAAAGCCCTATATGAGTCAATTTAAATCTGCAATGACACTATAAACTCAGAATAAAACCTAGAAGTCCACTATGGGGACTTTGACCTAAAATAATATGACCCAAGCATGAAACTCGTGCTTTAATAAGTCATTTAATAATAATATAAAATTATTTTTCTTTATTCTTTTGACAAGTACAATAAATATTGTATCAAATACAATTTATGAAGACCAAACCTAGTTACAATCTTCAACAGAGGGCCTGTTTCGTGTACAAGAATTTGTGCATTTGATCCCTCCTTTGGGATTGGATGGTAGGAAACCTTGAGTTGGTACCCGGTGGAGTAGGCTACACTTGTGGAGATAGTCGTAGTTTGAGGAATAACCTGACAGGAGCTTTCAGACATCGAGGATGTTGGAAGCTCAGGTTGACATTGGGATCCAGGTGGGGCTATCCATCATTTACTAGGTGTGCAGGATGACTATGTCATCAATAGAATTATTGACCTAGTGACTAAGCACTCACATTCCTTCACACTCCCATCAAAGTCCCGGTCGACACTAGTGGCGAGTTGGTTTGGCAGAGGAGTGTGTCGACATCAGGAGATGACTTGGCACATCATTCATGTAAGGGGCTTCCGAGTGGTCGGCATGCCGTATTAGGAGATATGCAGATGGAGCGGTATGCTACCAGGTTGAGACGATGTCCTTCTATTGGTATATTGGGCACGAGGATTGCTGAGTATCAATACAACAATGACGTTTCTGTTGGCCAATGAAGATATATGCCTCTTAGATCTATCAGGTAGGATCAGGAGGGGAGGTCCACACATTAGGGGTTGTTGTAGTGGGATAGTGGAGATGGTGTTACAAACATGATTAAGGTTGATGCATATTGACTCAGTCTTGGACCGTGGCTTCTAGTGGTATATAGGGATATGCAATGATGAGTAGTGTTGTGTAGAGCAACACAAAGGTGCATGGTGGTGTGCAGTAGTGTACGAGGCTGCACAACAGACTGGGAGAGTGCAGCTAGCAGGGTGATTTGTTGACGAGGATGTTAGGCATACCATTTGGGCGGGCATACCTAGGTTTGGAGAGTGGGTTGGTCACAAGGTTGGCTGTGAGCATCCATACGGGTTCTTGGATGTACCCATCAGAGCTCATGCATCTATCACTCTCTGGCATCATGTGTAGTCGAGGGGAGCCTTGTTGTGTCTGATTGATGTCCTCATTGTAGGTAGCAGGACTTCAAAGATTTTCCTTAGACAAATCTATGAGATTTAGTGCATCATGGTCACGATAGAAATTCTCCTGTGGAGGAGTTAGAGTAGTAAACGAGTTGGAAGCCACAGGTTTGGGGACGAGGTGATCTTCAATAGAGGTGGTATACACTTCATCATTGAGTTCACACTTAGGGAGACGAGCATGGAGGAGACACATGCCACTCCTTCTAGAGGATATGTTGGGATCCTGCATGAGCAGAGGATATCGTGTACAACTAAGGCAATTTTCCAGTGGGCGTCCAGACTCCAGACACTGTATTGGTACATTGTCGAGAGAGGGGATAACGAACATAGTGGTGATGGTTGGCAGGCATATGATAAATCCACATGCACTAAGTCTATTACAATTTATGGGTATCAAATATCCATCTATTGGTTGCATACAGGGGCCAAAGATGAGGCACGGTTGGGTTCCATCAACTCTCAGTACTACACAGCAATAACCAATAGGGATTGGGAGTTGTGAACTCTCAACTTGGCTAGGGGATCCAGGGATCCAATTGATTGGTGGGTCACTCCACTTTTGGGTGAGTAAGGTTATGATAATTGGTGATCCAGTTAATTCTTGGGTTTGCATGTGGGGAATTATTGAAGGCTTCACCGTATGGCAAGATAGGTTATCCTTGTTGTTACTTAGGATCGGGACTAGCTATGGATGGGTAGGCTCTGACATCGTGGAGATGCCTTGGCAAGATATGTTCGACCCTGACAAATATATTGCCATTAGGTTTTAATAAAGGAGGATTCTGTGTGAGCACGATGGACAATCAATTATAATCAGAGTGGTGCAACGTCAACATGGTGGTTTTCTTTTGAGAATAGCATGGGAACTTGACATTACAGGGCTTGACAACTAAGCTACCATTAGGAGTGAGCTGGTTTTTACAGGAGGAGATCACCCAGATCTTCCATTAGACCTCAGTTTCGTGGAGAGTGTTTCATTTCTAGGTGACTCGTTGATATTACAGAGTGCCTCGCTAGCATGGCAGTGTGATTGGTAGGAGGAGGGTATGGCTAGTTCGAATGGACGAGGAGGATTGTACCTTTAGTGTTAGAAAATCAAAAAGGCAAAAAGATTTTCTTATTCTTGATAATTACTTGTGATGTTTCTTGTTATTACAATTCTTTATATCTTCTTTCTTTAGTTCATCAAACAATTACCAAAGCAACAACACATAAAACAATGGACACCAGATGTGGGCACTATGCTAGGGAAAAACCCCCCTTGAGGGGAAATCCTAGTCAAGAAATTCTTCCTTTCAATAGTATTCTTTGAGACTCTTCACCCTAGACAAAGACCAGACCTTCCCTACACCAAGTCAGACTCCAAAATTTCGACCCTTTTCCAGAAACTTTGCCTAGGCATCAACTTTCGGCAACATACGGCTTCCGACAACAGTAAAACTTGGAAGACTTCAATCTCCCAATCTAGAGCACGAAACAGAGAGAGAGGCACCAAAATTTCGATTTTATTCATCTCCTTAGACTTCCCCAAACTCGCACTTCTTTCGGCTTCTCGACAACAGACTTTGTACTTCTCCCAACTACAAGAGATATCAAACTTCTTGTGAGAGTGTGTGCTCCAAATGAGTTTGATTTGCTTCTATTTATAGGCTCCATGTGAGGTCAAATTAGGGTCCTTAGGCCGATTTGATCTCTTCCAGGTTGACTTGGTGTGGAGGATACATAAATCATATTTGACTTAATACTAAACCTTTTTACATGAATCAAAAGCCTAAGAAGGGTCTCTTTAAAATTAGAATGACTCTATAGACTCAGAATAAATCTTAGAAGTCTTCAATGGGGACTTTGACCTAAAACATGGTGACCCAAGCATGAAACCCATGCTTTAATAAGTCACAATAATAATATTAAAAATTCTTTTCTTTATTCTTTTGACAAGTACATTACAAGATGACTCAAATACATTAAATGAAGACCGAACCTAGTTACATTTTCCAACAGTCCCTCTTAACTAGGGAGGTATTCATCATATACAAATACAATGGAAGATCTCACACTATATGAACAATGAAGAACTTTAGGCACCGCAATGCCATGGACTAGATTCCTGACCAGGGCAATCTATCCATTGGTCTTTCAACAATTTAGGCACCGTGATGCCACAAACTAGATTCCTGACTAGGGCAATCTATCCATATGGGAGTAAGATAGACTCAAGCTTTCATCCCCTTTCGGTACCATCAGGCTTACTTGCTAATCATCAACCCAAGGATCCAGGTGTGTATCCGAAATCAAACCTCTTTAATTGTAATATTCCTAAGTAGCAGTTTTGCTAATTAGAATATTAAATTTCGATAAATTTTGCTATATCTAATGTTGGGCAGAATAAGGTGGGTCGGGGACCCACAAACATTATTTTTGGGAAAGCTAAAGTCAATTCCTATAGTTCCCAAGAGAATATTGCGGCTTTAGTGGGGTCTGAGTGGCCAACATCGACTGAGCTGCAACACCTTAGGTGGCAGCGTGAGGTAGGCTTGAAAGGAGGCAGCGCTGAGTTGGCTTGAAGGAGAGGCAACATAGTCCATGGTGGGCCCATGAGGAACGTTGAGGCTCATTTGACAAAAGGAAGGAGGGGCAACATAGTTTCTTATTCATTCACTTATCTTTCTGATTGTCACTTTGACATAGCACGCTTGTGCCGGGTGCCAAGTGTGCAGTGCTGTTTATCACATGAGATTTTCAGGCGAAGATCTCAACCTCTGCCTCGGGGGACTTCTAGTGCCCGTATAGGAGAGGAGTCTTACCATTTTGGAGGAGCTTTTCACAGCAAAGATTGCAGGAGCGTTTTCACTTCAGGGACTGCGCAGTGGAGGATGCAATTCAGTAGGGAGGTTGTTCCAGGAGGTGAGAAGAGAGGGAGCTGCATCTAATACTTGGTGGGGAAGCTGAGTGCTTCCTAATAGGGTTATTGCTCATCTTTTGGGGCAGTTTTGCAGTGGATTCTTCAGGTGTGTAGCTTCAGCTAGCAGCGCAGTAGATCAAGCCCAATAGGGGCAAATTTTCGGAGTCAGCCATTCCATAATTCCTTTGCAGGTTTTTGTGGGTTTCCTGAGTAGAGTCTGGTGTTCAAGTCCCAGAATTTTCTTAGCGCTAGAAGCAACCCAACCAGTAGTCCGATGTTTGCAGCAGCTGAATTTTTGCGCAGAGCAGCGCAACACCAAAGCCACGCAGAGCCATTTCCAGGGGGTAATTCCAGCTTGTTTTGAGATAGACTTCAACCTGCCTTGAGCAGGCCCAGGTGCATTCTTTCCAGCACCATCGTTGTACTCATTTCCAAGCATTAATAAAATGGCTCAGATCATATTTTTGGCTCTAGTTTTCATGAGTTAATGGTGTGATTATATTTGCTGTAGTTTCTAGCCTATTGTTGCTTTGTATTACTGTTATTTTCCCATTTGGGATATTACAGTGGTATCAAAGCTCATAGACTCGGCTCAGCCTATGGAGCACGCAGTCTATGACACCAGAGAACAAACAGAACGTGACTTACCAGAGACAGAAATACAAGAGCAAGGAAAGGAGGCTCGAAATCACTCCAGAGCAGGTTGATAGCATTCTAGAGGTTGTAGAGAGGGAAATGGAGTAGACAAAAGATGAGAGGAATGAAGAGAATGAATTTGCTCACCTTCTGCTGAAGTCAATATAGGATCTCTCCAAGAGGATTGAGGAGATGGGTTAGAGGCTTAGCAATGGCAGTAAGGGGAAAGGAGTCTAAGGAGAATTCCAGGTTGGGGAAGGGTCTGGCACTTCGCAGCACCAGGCAGGCCCCCACACTACATTTCCCGCCGTACCATATACTCCACCACGGTCCACTATTCCCACTTTCCTAACTTCAGGGACAGGAGGGCAATAGGAGTCGGAAGAGGCTCACTATGGAGAATTTTTCATGGAATATCAATCTTA
This sequence comes from Pinus albicaulis, assembly GCA_034641835.2. Classification (NCBI taxonomy): domain Eukaryota; kingdom Viridiplantae; phylum Streptophyta; class Pinopsida; order Pinales; family Pinaceae; genus Pinus; species Pinus albicaulis. The sequence goes on from CM076581.1 coordinate 1,532,419,830, forward strand.
TGGGCCAAAGTTTGGAAGGGCCATCACATTCAACGAGTTTTGCCAGTTGAAGACTAGCAACAAACCCAAAGGCCAGGCCAGAGGAGGATACACGTAGGGGAGTGACTTACAACGTACCGTGGGTAGGCTGTTCCTCCCAACTTTTGATGGCTCCTCGTAGAGTTCAGCAAAGGCATGGGTGGAGAAGTTGGATATTTATTTCCAGCTAAACCAGATGACCGAGACAGAAGCAATCAAGGTTGCTACCTTGCACTTGGAGGGAGATGCTCATGACTAGTAGTTTCATGGGTTGACTGCGCTGGGGCACGAAGGCGTGACAACATATGATGAGTTCACTAGGAGGGTGTTGGAGCGGTTTGAGAGGAGGGATCCAGAGGAGTACTTCGGAGAGCTAACAAAGCTCAAGCAGACAGGGAGCGTCGAGGCATACATCTCAGAGTTCTCGAGGCTATCAGTGATGGTTCCAAACTTATCGAAATCCATGAGGATTTATATGTTCATAGAGGGCTTGGCAGAGCCACTTTGTGGTTTGCTGAGATTGAGCAGATCCACTACCTTGCACGATGCAGTGGGGAGAGCGAGAGATCTGCAAGATGCTCTACCCCGAGCTCGAGCACCACAACTGGCTAGACTAGTCTTCCAACAGAGGGGAAGAGATGTGAAAGCCCTGTTGGAATCACGATTGCCATTAGACCAAAATCCGCAGGCATTAGTCTCTGCTACAATCGCCAGAGTTAGGCTCCACGAGAGGCGGTTAGTCCATGTCATGAAACACACGGGGAGCATTGAACCCAATGTCCAACAATCTCCCCCCCCCAACGCGAGCCGGGTGAGTTTCGACCTCGAGACCTGTTGCTCTGATACCACCTGTTGGAATCACGATTGCTGTTAGACCAAAACCCGCAGGCGTTAGTCTCCGCTACAATCGCTAGAGTTAGGATCCACGAGAGGCGGTATGTCCATGTCGCGAAACACATGGGGAGCGTTGAAGCCAATGTCCAACAAGCCCCACCACCGAGGGGTAACTAGGGTCGAGGATAGTTGGATGATGAGACCAGGAGGGATCTCCGGAGGAAGAAGCTCTGCTTCACATGCTAGGAGCCTTGGGCACTAGGTCATAGATGCACAACTGGGAGGGCCCACTATATCGAGGTCTTCTCGGACAGTGAGGGGGATGAGGAGACTTATTTTGAGATGGGTGGAGAGGACAGCGCAGTACCTTACGAGGGACCACCATCACCACCACCACCACTGAGAGTTGGAGGAGCTACGTTTGCACCTTCGGGAGGAGTCCTAGCATCTCTGCGAGGAGTTCCCAAGTACCTGACACTAAGGATTCGTGAGACGGTGCAGGGACTGCGAGTCTCAGTGCTGGTCGACAATGGGGCTACACATACTTTCATTGATGCTTAATTGGTGTAGAAGAGAGGCATAACCATCATAGAGTTTGAGGGGTTCTCAGTATTGGTGCCGGGAGATAGGGCCACGCAGTGTACACATTATGTGCCGGCTTTGATAGTGACCATGGGGACCTATTCGGTGACCGATCACTTCTTTGTGGTCGACATTCCTGACACCAACATAGTGTTGGGAGTCTAGTGGCTCTACGCCCTTGGCAGGGTCACCATTGACTGGAAGAGACTAGAGATGGAGTTTCTGGACTTAGATGGCAAACCAGTGATGCTGAGGGCATGCACTCATACCCACCACAGACAGTTTCTACGCATAGGATGGATGCTGACTTGAGGCATGGAGATATAGAGTGGGCTGTCTAGTTGAGGATCTTAGAGGTTGGTGGAGCAACAAAGCCACCTCACTCGGATATCCAGGCCATCCTTGATAGATACTCCACTGTTTTCGGGGTATACCACCAGGACAACCACATGATCGAGGATTCGAGCACACCATCGAGCTAGAGCATGGGATCCAGGCCTTGATCACTACCTTGGATAGGCACCCCAAGGCTTATTGGGATGAGATTGAGAGGGCCATACACGAGCTCTTAGCATTGGGACATATCCGGTCGAGTTCGATCCCTTTTGCTTCATCGATTGTTTTGGTGAAGAAGAAGGACAATACATTGAGGATGTGTATCCATTACAAGGCCTCAAACAAGAAAATGATGAAGAACCACTACTCCATTCCGTGGATTGATGAGCTGAGTGGAGCCAAGTTCTTCTCCAAGGTAAATCTGAGGTCGGGGTACCATCAGATGCAGGTGAGGGACAAGGATGTCCCTAAGACAACTTTCAGGTGTCACTATGGGCACTTTGAGATTTTGGTGATGCCCTTTGGGCTCACCAACACTCCAGCGACCTTCCAGTCATGCATGAACCACATATTTCTTGGGCAGTTGAGAAAGTTCGTGCTGGTATTCTTCGATGACATATTGATCTACAACTGAACTGTAATATCCCAAAATGGGAAAATGACAGTAATACAAGCAATAATAGACGAAAATTACAACAATAAGGAAAACACCATTAAAACACAAAATTTGGAGCCAAAATCATTGCTGAGCCATTTTATTAATATGCCAGGAAAGAGTACAAATGAGGTGCTGAAAAGATTGCACCTGGGCCTGCTCAAGGCAGGTTGAAGGACAGGTCAAACCCAAGAAAAACTCTAGCTAAAAGTGCCTTTGCGTGGCTCAGTCTTTGCGCTACCTAGCCCAGAAATGCAGCTGCTGGCTGACTTCAGACTGCTGGTTGGGCTGCTTCCTCTGCTTGGAAAATTCTGGGCTTTTAACCCCAGACTCTACTCACCAAACCCACAAAAACCCACGAAGGAATTGGCCAGATGTTGACCTCGGAATTTCGGTCCAATTTCCTCTAGTTCCTGTAGTTGCTGGCTGCGTTAGGATCTCTGTTTGAAGCCTCAAACTTGCCCAAAAAATTCTGCCAAATTAATCTTGGCTTCTCGTCAATAAACCCAGAAAAACCTAGAAAGGGTTCACCCAAAGCTTGACTTTGGAATTTGGCCCTCTTGGGCTTGGCTCACTGCGCTGCTGGGTAAATTGAACCCCTGGATGAATCTGTTGGAAAATGCCTTCGGAGAGCTACCAAAATCCTTGGTAGAAGGTGGCTAACCTCCCCTCCAAATCTCCTGCTAAAACTCCGCTGCTCTCCACACTCCCAACATCCACACCAAACTGAATTGCGTAATTACTGCGCAGTCCACTCTACCTGTGCGCAATCCTGAAGGGGCTACGCTCTTCCTGTTGCTATTGCTGTGTAATTCCCTCACCAAAATGTAGAACTCCTCTCCTGAGCGGGCACTCGAAGTCCCCCGAGGTAGAGCTTAAGATCTTTGCTTGAAGATCTCGTGTGTTAAATAGCACTGCAGACTTGGCTCTTCGGCTCAAGCGTGCTTTAGTCAAAATGACCAAGAGAAATAAGATGAATGAATTAATGCCGAATGAGCCTTCCCTTCTTCCTTTTATCCATTGAGGCCCAACGTATGCCTTGGGTTCCACCTTGACCCGTTTTGCCTCTCCTTGGCCAATCACGTGCTGCCTTCCTCTAGCCAATCTTACGCTGTCCTTTTTGTGCCTTTTCTACGCTGCCACATAAGGCCAACACAACCCCACCACTAGAGCCTCAATTTTCCCTCAGGGATTTTAGGAAAAGACTTTATTTGGCCTAATTATTAATTGTGGGTCCCCTACCCACTTTATTTCCACCCAACATTAGGATTTTCCAAAATTAATCAAAATTAATATCCCAATTAGTTGACTGCTAATTTGGGGATATTACATGAACTTGGGAGGAGCACCAACCTAGGGACTAATATTCGCAGGTGGGCTAATTTTCCTTGGTTTTTCCAAAAAAAAGATTTGCCAATTTCCATTTTTTTATAAAAATTATTTGCCCAAATTTTATAATATAAAATTATTTTACGTTAAAAATCGCCAACATTATATATGCATTATATATAGTATCATTATAAATTTGAATAAATTTACAAATACATAAATAAAAATTTTATAGTTTGCATATTAGGGACTAGTGAGATTTGCCAATTTTTTAAACTTCAAGATAATTTTCCATCCTTAAAATTTTCCCTGGCACCTACAACATGTGGAGACTGTGCTTCGCATATTGGAGGAGAAACAGTTTTATGTGAAGCTGTCCAAGTGCGAGTTTGGGCTGACAAAGATGCTTTACCTGGGGCACATCATAGGCATCAATGGCATGAGGGTGCATGAGGAGAAGATTAGGGCCATTCGGGATTGGCCAGAGCCCAAGAACATCATTGGGTTGAGAGGGTTTGTGGGCATTTGCACCTATTACCAGAAGTTTGTGAAGGGGTTTTCACAGCTGGCAGCGCCCCTCATAGATTTGACGAAGAAGGGGGCCTTCACTTGGATTGCTACAGTGCAGGAGGCATTTGATCACCTCAAGCAGGTGATGAGTAGTTGTCCAGTCCTTGCACTCCCAAATTTTACTAAGCCCTTCGTTTTGGAGTGTGATGCATCAGGTGAAGGAGTGGGGGCCGTACTGATGCAGGAGGGGCATCCCATAGCCTTTGAGAGTCGGAAACTCTTGCCTCATGAGAGACTCTACCCCATATATGACAAGAAGATGCTAGTGATCATGCATGCGCTAGCCAAGTTTAGACAATACTTAGTGGGGAACCGGTTCAAGGTGAGGAAAGACCACAATAGCCTCCGTTTTTTCTTAGAACAAAGACAACTTCAGGAGAGGCAGCAAACGTGGGTCAGTGATCTTCAGGCTTACGACTTTGACATCAAGTATGTCAAAGGGAAGCATAACGTGGTGGCTGATGCCTTGTCGAGGAGGCCAATGTCCCTCTCACCGTTGAGTATTGAGGCAGATTGGAAGGCCCAACTACTAGTTGAGTACTCAAAGGATCGGTTTGCATGCGAGATTTTGGATGGACAGGTGACAGATGACTGGTACCGGGTCATGGATGAGGTGATTTACTAACGGGACCGGATCTATTTGACAACTAAATCCCAGTTGCTGGGGAATATTCTGCATGCAACCCATGATTCTCCATTATCTGGGCACCAGGGGTTCACCAAGACCTATCGGACCATTAGAGAGAGGTTCTCATGGAAGGGCCTAAAGGAGGATGTTCTGAGACATGTCTGGGAGTACGAGGTCTGCCAGAGGAATAAGGGGGAGCTGACCCATCCGACAGGATTGCTACAACCACTTCCCATCCCTGAAGGGAAGTGGGAGAGTATTTCGATGAATTTCATCATTGGGTTGCCCATGGTGCAGGGCAAGGACTGTATCTTCGTCGTGGTCGACAGATTGATGAAGTACGCACATTTCTTCACCATCTCAACCCGGTATACGGCCTCTCAGGTGGCCAAGTTGTTTTTCAGGGACATTTTCAGACTACATGGTCTCCCCAAGACCATAGTCAGTGACCGGGATAGCAGGTTCATGGGTGGATTTTGGCAGGAGCTATTCCGATTGGTGGGCATAGAGTTTACACCTAGCATGAGCTACCATCCGCAGAAAGATGGGTAGATCGAGATAGTTAACAAGTGGCTAGAGGGCTACTTGTGTAACTATGTCACGGGGCAGCAAAGGGCCAGGTTGTGATGGTTGCAGTTGGGGAACACTGCTACAACACAACGTTCCACATGTCTATTGGTATGACTTCTTTTCGTGCTTTGTACAGTTATGATGTACTGACATTTGTTGATGCTATATTTGGAGCTAGCAAGGCCCCCAGGGCAAAAGACTGGATCCAAGAGAGCCAAGACATTCTCATAGCTCTCGAGGATAACTTGGTGACAACACAGAATCAACAGAAGATGTACACAGACAAAGGCCGTGTGGAGAGACAAATTGAGGTGGTGGACTTGGTTTACCTTCGCTAAAGCAGAAGGGGGCCGTGAAGCTCAAGCCTCTCTTCTATGGGCCATATAGAGTCATCTAGAGAGTGGGGGAGGCAGCGTACGAGTTGGAGTTGCCGCAAGGCAGTTAGATACACAATATTTTTCACGTGTCTTGCCTAAAGAAGGCCTTGGGACAACAGGTGACGGCAGCCACCGAGTTGCCTCCTACAGATGATGAGGGGCACTTGGTGCTCTAGCCTAAGGCCATTTCAGACGCTAAGGAGAGGCACTTGAGGAGCCGGGTGGTGAAGGAATACTTGATTAGGTGGAGGAATCTTCGAGATGAGGATGCCACTTAGGAAGGGGAGTAGATCCTCCATCACCCATCATTGCAGTTGCTTGAGGACAAGCAACGTCTTTGCGGGGACGACTGTAATATTCCTAATTAGCAGTTTCACTAATTAGAATATTAAATTTTGATAAATTTTGCTATCTCTAATGTTAGGCGGAGATAAGGTGGGTCGGGGACCCAAAAATATTATTTTGGGGAAAGCTAAAGTCAATTCCTATAGTTCCCAAGAGAATATTGCAGCTTTAGTGGGGTCCGAGTGGCCAACATTGAGTGGCTGCAACTCCTTAGGTGGCAGCGTGAGGGAGGCTCGGAAGGAGGCAACGCTGGGTTGGCTCGAAGGAGAGGCAGCGCAGTCCATGGTGTTCCCATGAGGAACGTTGAGGCTCATTTGACAAAAGGAAGGAGGGGCAACATAGTTTCTCATTCATTCACTTATCTTTCTGATTGTCACTTTGACATAACACGCTTGTGTCGAGTGCCAAGTCTACAGTGCTGTTTAACACACGAGATTTTCAAGCCAAGATCTCAACCTATGCCTCGGGGGACTTCGAGTGCCCCCTCAAGAGAGGAGTCTTACCATTTTGGAGGAGCATTTCATAGCAAGGATCGTAGGAGGAGCATTTTCACTTCAGGGATTGCGTAGAGGAGGCAGTGACTGCGCAGTGGAGGACGCAGTGAAGTAGGGAGGTTGTTCCGGGAGGTGAGAAGAGAGGGAGTTGCAATTGAGAGTTGGTGGGGAAGCTGAGTGCTTCGTAACAGGGTTATTGCTCATCTTTTGGGGCAATTTTGCAATGGATTCTTCAGGTGTGTAGCTTTAGCCAACAACGCAGTAGATCAAGCCCAACAGGGAAAGATTTCCGAAGTCAACCATTCCACAATTCCTTTGTGGGTTTCCTGAGTAGAGTCCGGTGTTCAAGTCCTGGAATTTTCTGAGCGCTGGAAGCAGCCCAACCTGTAGTCCGAAGTTTGCAGCAGCTGAATTTCTAGGCAGAGCAATGCAACACCAGAGCCATTTCCAGGGGGTCATTCCAGCTTGTTTTGAGATAGACTTCAGCCTGCCTTGAGCAGGCCCATGTGCATTCCTTCCAGCACCATCATTGTACTCATTTCCAAGCATTTAATAAAATGGCTCAGATCATATTTTTGGCTCCAGTTTTCATGCGTTAATGGTGTGATTTTATTTGTTGTAGTTTCTAGCCTATTGTTGCTTTGTATTACTGTTATTTTCTCATTTGGATATTACATTAATCAATACAATCTTTCCAACTTCGGGACCTAGACATCAACACAAAGTGTCGACCAGATGTCCTCCCAAGAAATGCTTCAGCCACAAAACCTCAACGCTCCTTGAACCAACAGATCATGGATGACCAATCTCTCCCAATCAAACTGATTGGTATCGAGCATGCTATCAAATCCTTCAAGAGAATTACTTGTACAAGCACAACCCCAATCAATAATATACTTTCACATGTACATAAACAAAGACAAACCTCCGGGGTCATTCTGACAACTTGATGTTGCTTCTCAACTTTTCATAGTAGGACTATCAACCGAATCTTTGATAGAAGATTCCTTATACACTTTCTTTCTCCTACTTCTCATGCAACAACATATCCTCCAAAATTCATTCTTCAATAAAAAACAAGCTATGCCCTCCCTCTCAACTAGGGATTATCTCTTTATCCAGACTCCCTCTTAATCTTAGGGAGATCATGGATGACCAATCTCTCCCAATCAAACTGATTGGTATCGAGCATGCTATCAAATCCTTCAAGAGAATTACTTGTACAAGCACAACCCCAATCAATAATATACTTTCACATGTACATAAACAAATACAAACCTCCGAGGTCATTCTGACAACTTGATGTTGCTTCTCAACTTTTCATAGTAGGACTATCAATCAAATCTTTGATAGAAGATTCCTTCATCATACACTTTCTTTCTCCTACTTCTCATGCAACAACATATCCTCCAAAATTCATTCTTCAATAAAAAACAAGCTATGCCCTCCCTCTCAACCAGGGATTATCTCTTTATCCAGACTCCCTCTTAATCTTAGGGAGATCTCTTTTATTCAGGCTTCCTCAGGGATATCAACTTCTTCCTTTTCGTCATTGGAGAATCTTTCATGGCTTCCAACAATTTCATCAAAGTTATTGTCCTCCTCATCATGCTTATCACATCAACGAGCATCTTCACCACATTGAAGATTGTGTACCTGCACAACTTAGGTAGCAAGTACAACCAAATCTATAGAAGCATGAAGTTAGCCATATTAGAATCACATAAGCATCTCAACTTTATACATATCAAACTTAATTACAAACAAGAGACATATACTCTACAATATTTTGCTAAGGACTTTGTCATAAACCTTAGAGTACTTCATAACAATTTTCATTCTATCTAGCGTTTCAATGTTTCTTTGAAAGGTGTAACACACCCTACTACAACATGTAGCAAACCCTAGAAACAATCTAAATATAGATCTATAAGATATTTAACAACTTTCAGAATTCATATGTTAGACTTTCCACTAGAGATTTATACAAATCCTAGATTTCATACAAGACAATCAATCAAAGTCAATCACAACTTAGTCATTAATATGACCAACTTCCACTAGAGTTAGTTACAAACCCTAGATTTTCAATCAACCATAAAATCCAATCAAAACTCAGATTTCAACAATCTTACACAAATCTAAAATCATCATATTGTCATTATTCATCAGAGATTTTTACTTCTACTAAGGTTCAACTTCAAGACCCTAGAATTTCATTTTCATAATCTCAACAATCAAAATAGATCTCAAATTGTTATATCACTCATACTAGAGAATTTAACTACTACTAGGGTTTAGCTACAAAACCCTAGATTTCCAAATATCATCATCCTAAAATCTCAGACAAGGACTTATATTAAATCCTAAGACTTATGACCATCAATAGTTAGGTGAACACATGTATCTAGGAATTCATTATCATGCAAAGGCATATCATATGTCCAACAACATTAATACATTAAGCATATACAGACTTAGACCAAGCTAGGGTTTTGATCAAAAGGACATATCTTCATATACCTAGAGTTTCATCATCAAGCAAAAATATTTTATTTCATAGTTGAACCCAACTTCACAACATATCAATAAATTTGATTGGACGAGGGTTTGATCAGACAAACACACACATACCAAGGAAATTCTAAGGCATTATGAGGGTCTTGCCTACACATTCCACGAAACCTAATGAGTTAGAGTTTCAATATAGGAACATAGCAAACCCAAAATTATTGATGTTTCAAAGGTCCAGGACTTTAGACTTTATCATTCAACCCTAACAAGTTAAGTTTTCCTGATCATACCAAAATCTTAAACATGACATCATCAATAAAAACTTCATTTAACATTTCACAATAGCCCTAAGCAGTTTAGGGTTTCATACATTCATATTAGCATACCCTTAGGTTAGGGTTTTCCAGAGAATTTGTCTAGGGTTCTATAAAAACAGTTAAGAATAGGAGTGGGGTAGATTTATCAAGTAATGAATCACCCAAAATAAGAATCAATATGATTCACTATGGCAAGACGCAACAATGTCAGTAATAAATTGTCAAATGAAATGAACATTTATCATAAAGAAGTCAGTGTTTTAAAACATACCTTTGTTTCTTGACAAACCTTGTCTTGAGAGGTCCTCTCCTTGATACTCCTTGAGAATATAGCAGATGTTTTTACTTCTCAAGACAATAGAGGGAGAAAGGTGATTAGTATTGATATAATCAAAACTTAAATAAGTATATGAAATGTAATATTCCCAATTAGCAGCAGCTAATTGACAATATTAATTTTTGGCCGGTTTACTTTATAAAGTTAAAAGTCAGTTAATAAAGTGGGTAAGAGGACACTCAACCTACACTTAGGAAATAAAACACTTCCTAAAGTCACTTGAGCCCATTTAATTGATAGCGTGGGGCCCAGGGGTCGAAGTGACAACTTGGGGACAGTGGCAGCGTGGACAGCGTGGGCCCATGGCAGCGCAGAGAGGGATGGATAGCGTGGCCAAGAGGGACAACGCAGTTTTGGTGGGGCCTAGGGGAGAGAAAGGCTCTCCGAGCATAAAGAGAGGGAGAGGTTCCTCATTTGCTCATTCGATTATGCATCTTTGTTTTGTCTATTGACATTGAGCATGCTTTTGCTGTTGAGCAAAGTCTACAAGCGTTGTTTAGCACATTGGGTGCCTCCGAGCGGAGATCCCAACCTTAGCCCCGGGGGACTTCGAGTGCCTACTCGGGTGAGGAGTTCTATGAGTTGATTTTTCAGGTGGGAGCTATAGCATCTTCAGTAGGGATTACGCACTTGCTTGGGCAGCGCAGTCTTGAGGACAGACCACGCAGTTCTTGGAGGAGGTAGTGCCGAGAGCGGAGATTTATCAGAGGATTCAACCCGGGATAGTGAGAAGGGATCAACCTTTAGCTATTCCATCATTTTTGGTAGAGGAGGAGGCCACCATTTGCAAAGACACATTCAGGGCCAACGTATCCCACTGGGATAGCGTTATTTCTCAAGGGAGGTGATTTTTCGGGGTCATCCATTCCGGAAACCCTTTCTGGGATTTTCTGGGTATTAGGTGTTGAGCTCATTTCCAGAGTCTCGTATTTTTCTGAGCAGGGGAACAACCCCAAAGAGTCAGCCTATTCTAGTAGCAACAGTAGTCCGGCAGCAGCAGCTTGGAGACAACGCAGACACTGATAGAGCAACCATTCCAGGGGTATTTCTGAGAGTATCTCTAGCTTGCCTTGTGCATGCTAGGGTGCCATCATTCCGATCACCTTTATACTTATTATCACTTTCAGTTATATAATAAAATGGCTCAGCTTTCTCCATGTTTTGCATTCTATGTGTGATGTCTCTCTATTTGCTATAGTTTCATGTTTATGTTGCTGTTTATTTCTACACAGAATATTACAGTGGTATCAGAGCTCATAGACTTGGCTCAGCCTATGGCGTAGACTGTCTATGAAACCTGCAGGAAAACCATACATCACTTACTGGGGAAGGAAGTATAAGGACCAAGAGAGGAGGCTTGAGGCCACTTTTGGAGAGGGTGACCGCATTCCGGTAGTGGACGCAGAAGAGGAAGAACCAATGGCAGAGGAGAAAGATGAAGGGAAGGAGTTCGGGGAACTTCTCCTAAAGTATGTGCAGAAGTTGTCGAGGAGGATAGAGATGGGACAAAAGTTCACCGCAGACCAAGGATAGCGTGAAACCCCAAGGGGTTTCCACACCGGAGAAGGGTCTGGCACATCCCATCACTTGCAACAGCATCTCACAACGCCGAAGATGGCATCACTGACTCCCCCACGTTCTACGATGCCCACATTTCTAGCTATAGGCACGGGGGCAGGAGCACCTTAGGAACTGGAACAGGTTCACATGGGGGATTATTTTGCCGAGTATCAGTCCTACGGGCGAGAGTTTGGTGAGGCTCCCACTTTCCATGACTTTGTGCAGCTCAAGAAGGACAGTAGACCCTGCAACCAGAAGAGAGGGGCCAAATACACACAGGATGGGGATGTGCAACGTACAGTGGGCAAATTTTACCTGCCGACATTTGATGGATCCTCCAAGTGTTCGGCAAGGGCTTGGGTGGAGAAGTTGGATATTTACTTCCAGCTCAGTCAGATGGCAGAGGGAGAGGCCATCAAGGTGGCAGCGCTGCACCTGGAGGGCGAGGCCCATGATTGGTGGTTCCACGTGATGGCCACGTTGGGGCACTCAGGGGTGACAGCATATGCAGAGTTTACACGGAGGCTGATAGAGCGCTTTGATCGGAGGGATTCGGAGGAGCACTTTGTTGAGCTGATTAAGCTCAAGCGGACCGAGAGCCCGGACACATACATTTCTGAGTTTTTGAGACTCTCCGTGATGGTACCTGATTTGTCTTCGACCAGGATGATATACATGTTCATTGATGGGTTGGCAGAACCTCTTCGGGGGTTAGTTAGATCGACGAGGCCGGCTACACTCCACGATGCAGTTGGGAGGACTAGGGATTTGCAGGATGCCCTACCCAGGACTAGAGCTCCTTTCCCCCAGAGACCGACATTTCAGTCGAAGGGGAAGGACACGAGGGTTCCACTTCCAAAGGGGAACAAAGGTTGGGGGCCTTTGAACGATGAGACCCAGAGAGATCCGAGACGGAAGAAGCTATGCTTCACTTGCCAGGAGCCATGGGCACTGGGACATCGTTGTGCCGTTGGGAAGACACACTATATAGAGCTCTTCTCCGATAGTGACGGGGAAGAGGATGTGTATGAGGAGATGGAGGCAGGAGGCATCGGTATAGTATAGAGAGGAGATCATCCACCACACCTCCACCGCCAGGAGCTGGAGGGGCAGCGTTTGCACCTATGGGGGGAGTCCTTGCTTCTTTGCGAGGGGTTCCCAAATACCTGACACTGCGTGTCCGGGGTACTGTGCAGGGACAACGTGTTTCGGTATTAGGACAGTGGGGATACCCACAATTTTATTGATGCACAGTTGGCAGAGTGGAGGAACATATCGACTGAGAGCTTTGATGGGTTTTCAGTACTGGTACCGGGTGCCAGAACCATGCAGTGTGCCAGATATGTGCCAGCCTTGGCAGTGACTATGGGGACTTACACCTTGACAGACCATTTCTTTGTGGTGAACATTCCGGACACCAACGTGATATTGGGAGTGCAGTGGTTGATCACGCTGGGGAAGGTCACCACAGATTGGGAGACCTTGGAGATGGAGTGGATGGACAAGAAAAGACTGGGAAGCACAAGATGATTCAGGGTATGCACACTTATCCGCCACGGACAGTTTCAGTACACCAGATGGAGGCAGACTTCCAGAAGGGAGATATAGAGTGGGCAGTAGAGTTGCGTGTTTCAGAGGCAAGGTCTACAGGGCAGGCCATACACCCAGATGTGCAGTCTATTTTAGACAGATATGCCACGGTTTTCGGAGATATACCACCAGGGCAGCCACCAGATCGGGGGTTTGAGCACACCATTGTGCTGGAGCAGGGCATCTAGGCTATGATTACTACATCCTATAGGCATCCTAAAGTCTACAGGGATGAGATTGAGAGGGCTATTCATGAGCTCTTAGCGTTGGGGCACATTCGACCTAGCACTAGCCCGTTTGCTTCTTCTGTTGTAGTACTAGTGAAGAAGAAGGATGGCACACTGAGAATGTGCATCGACTATCGGGCTCTCAACAAGAAGACCATGAAGAACCGATACCCCATCCCACAGATTGATGAGTTGAGGGGATCGAATTTCTTCTCGAAGATTGATCTTAGATCAGGGTACCACCAGATTCGCGCGAGGGACCAGGATGTTCCCATAGACCGCTTTTAGATGTCACTATGGTCACTTCGAGTTTTTGGTGATGCCCTTTGGGCTAATCAATGCACCAACCACCTTCTAGTCCTACATGAACCACATCTTCCGTGGTCAACTGAGGAAGTTTGTGCTGGTATTCTTTGATGACATCTTGATATACAACCAGACGTGGGAGGAGCACTTGCAGCACATTGAGGCTGTGTTGCGCATATTGGAGGAGCAACATTTCTATGCTAAGCTCTCCAAGTGCGAGTTTAGATTGACGGAGATGCTTCATTTGAGGCATATCATTGGTGTGGACGAAGTGAGGGTCCACGAGGAGAAGATTAGGGCCATCCGGGATTGGCCAGAGCCGAAGAACATGACTTAGCTTCAGGGATTTGTAGGCATTTGCACCTACTACTGGAAGTTCGTCAAGGGATTTTCCCAACTTGCTGCACCCCTTCCAGATCTTACAAAGAAGGGGGTATTCAGTTGGACAAACACAACGCAGACGGCCTTTGACAGGCTCAAGGAGGTGATGAGTAGCTGCCCAGTTCTTGTGTTGCCGGATTTCACACAGCCTTTCGTCCTTGAGTGTGATGCATCAGGAGAGGGGGTAGGCGCAGTTTTGATGCAGGTGGGCCATCCCATAGCTTTCGAGAGCAGGAAGCTATTGCTGCATGAGAGGTTGTATCCCATATACGACAAGGAAATGCTGACTATTATGCATACACTGGCCAAGTTTCGGTTGTACTTGGTGGGGAACGGATTCAGGGTGAGGACTGACCACAACAGCCTTCGGTTCTTTTTAGAGCAGAAGCAGTGGCAGGAGAGGCAGCAGAAATGGGTCAGCAAGATCCAGGCATACGATTTTGACATTGAGTATGTCAAGGGGAAGAACAACGTGGTGGCCGATGCTCTCTCACGCAGACCGACAACGTTGTCCTCGATGAGTTTAGACATGGATTGGAGGCTCAGTTGCTGGTGGAGTACTCCAAAGACCGTTTTGCCTGTGAGATCTTGGATGGAGAGGTCACGGATGACAGATACAGGGTGATGGATGAGGTGATATACCTCAGAGATTGGATCTTCTTGACAGGGGGCTCTCAGCTCAAGGAGAAGGTGCTGAGTGCCTCACATGACTCACCACTATCAGGCCACCAGGGGTTCACCAAAACCTACAGGGCCATCAGGGAGAGGTTCTCTTGGAAGGGCCTCAAGGAGGACGTACTTCGGCATGTCAGGGAATGTGAAGTATGTTAGCGGAACAAGGGGGAGATGAGCCATCCAGCAGGGTTACTACAACTGCTTCCCATTTCAGAGGGGAAATGGAAAAGCATATCGATGGATTTCATCACAGGGTTGCTCGCGGTGCAGAGCAAGGACTGTATCTTTGTAGTCGTTGATCGACTGACAAAGTACGCACACTTCTTTGCCATATCAGCATGGTACACAACAACTCAGGTGGCAGAGTTGTTTTTCAGGGATGTTTTCAGATTGCATGGTCTCTTAAAGACCATTGTTAGTGATCGGGACAACCGTTTCTTGGGCGGATTTTGGCAAGAGCTCTTTCGTTTGGTGGGTATAGTTTGACTCCGAGCACCAGTTACCACCCTCAGACGGATGGGCAGACGGAGACAGTGAACAAGTGGCTGGAAGGCTACTTGCGAAGCTATGTTACAGGGCAGCAGAAGGCATGGTTACGATGGTTGCACTTGGGGGAGTACTGCTACAACACTACTTTCCACATGTCCATTGGTATGTCTCCATTTTACGCTTTATATGGATATCATGCTTTGTCTTTTGCTGACATGATGTTTGGTGCTAGTAAGACCCCCAGGGCCAAGGACTGGATCCAAGAGAGTCAGGATATACTCCGGGCCCTCAAGGAAAACTTAGCTACAATACAGAACCAACAAAATCTGTATGCTGACAAAGGACGGGTTGAGAGGCAGTTTGAGGTAGGAGACTTGGTCTACCTACGGCTTCAGCCATACCAGCAGTCCACACTGAAGCAGAAGGGGGCCGAGAAGCTCAAGCCCCGCTTCTATGGACCATACAGGGTGATAAGTAGGATCGGGGAGGTTGCATATGAGTTGGAGTTACCCACAGGTAGCAGGATCCATAACATCTTCCATGTATCTTGCCTGGAAAAGGCGTTGGGGCAGCAGGTGACTGCAATAGAGGAGCTTCCACCAACAGATGATGAGGGGCATTTGGTGCTACAGCCAGAAGCCATCATAGACACCAGGGAGAGGCAGCTGCGGAGCAGGACAGTCAGGGAGTATTTGGTGAGGTGGAGGAACTTGCAGGATGAGGATGCCACTTGGGAGAGTGAGAAGATTTGCAGCATCCATCATTGCGGTTGCTTGAGGACAAGCAACGTTTGGCGGGGAGGACTGTAATATTCCCAATTAGCAACAGCTAATTGATAATATTAATTTTTGGCCAATTTACTTTATAAAGTTAAAAGTCAGTTAATAAAGTGGGTAAGAGGACACTCAACCTACACTTAGGAAATAAAACACTTCCTAAAGTCACTTGAGCCCATTTAATTGACAGCGTGGGGCCTAGGGGTCGAAGTGACAGCGTGGGGATAGTGGCAGCGTGGACAGTGTGGGCCCATGGCAATGCAGAGAGGGATGGACAACGTAGTTTTGGTGGGGCCTAGGGGAGAGAAAGGCTCTCCAAGCATAAAGAGAGGGAGAGGCTCCTCATTTGCTTATTCGATTATGCATCTTTGTTTTGTCTATTGACATTGAGCATGCTTTTGCTGTTTAGCAAAGTCTGCAAGTGCTGTTTAGCACATGGTTACTTGGGAGCAGGAGCGGGAGCGCCATTTTCAAAAGCTCTCGGTCCGGAGCGTTTCGGGGAAGGTTTTTTTTAAATATATATATTTTTTATATTTTGATGCATATATGTCAACAAAAGCATGTAGAATGATAAATTAGACATAAAAAACATAAAAACATAGATTGAATCATATAACATCAATCATCTAGAAGTTATAATCTTCATCAACCACGCCCACAAGTTGGAAACATACAACATATTGACTCTTGAGTCTCACGAATCATCAATCTTAAGGCTTCAAGCTTTCAAAATTCAATATATAACATTTATCATCATTGATTCATTGATTTCAAATTTCAATATATAACATTTATCGTCATTGATATATATCATTTATCATCATTGATTCATTGATTTCAAAATTCAATATATAACATTTATCATCATTGATATATAACATATATCATCATTGATTCATTGATTTCAAATTTCAATATATAACATTTATCATCATTGATTCATTGATTTCAAATTTCAATATATAACATTTATCATCATTGATATATATCATTTATCATCATTGATTCATTGATTTCAAAATTCAATATATAACATTTATCATCATTGATTCATCGATCACCATATAACTTTCATGAAGCATCATATTCATAATTCATATTTCATAATGACTTATAAACTTATAAATGCCAACTTCAAAGTTTCACCTTTAAAATTCAAACTTCAAACTTAAATTGTCGTATATTGTTTACAAAAATTATCATAATAAATATGAAAGAGTCAAGTTTCAACTGTTCAACAGTTATAAAAGTTGAAAACTATTAGATAATAGAAAAGACTAGTAAACAACATATTTATTTTATCTATTGGTTGGCCTCTTGCCACGCCCACGAGAAATGTCTAATTTGTGAGAACCATGAGGCAATGGTGGTCTTATAGTATTCTCAGGAGTACCACGACCATGACTAGAAGGCGGAGGGCAACGTGAGGATGTAGGTGGAGGCTGAATCTGCAAAGGAACAATAGTTGGATATCGAGCACTGGCACTGGCACCCGCGCTGCTACTGGATGGTGGGACTGGCCCTGTGTGTGGCGGTGGCATGGCTGCTGATGCTTCATCATCATCCCTCAAAAGTTCTGCTTCCAATTCTTCCATATGTACAGTGTCGTCCTCCAAATTATCATCCTCTGGGTTGTTGTCCCAAACTTTATATGATTGATCCTCATATGCCCCAGCACAGTAATGATTCAACAACCTCAAGTTGTAATGCACATAAACCAAGCTTTCAGCTCGGTTTTCATTCAACCTGTTTCTTCTCACATTATGTATGAAGCTGTAGGTGCTCCAACACCTCTCTGCAGAAGAAGTATTCACAACTTGTGAGAGAACTTTTTTTGTCAACTTTGGCAAAAGTCCAATGCCACCATATGCTTCCCACCATGTGAGAGCATCAAATCTGTCTCTGTCTTCCATTGCATGGAAAGAACCAAAGTTACCAGTGCAACTAAAGTATTTGCCTAATTCAAGGCGCAATCTAGCACACTCCTCCTTGTCGGGGACCAACTTGTCTAATGCCTTCATGTATCCCTCTTGTACCTCTGGATCTATGTGAGGTTTGATCCTAACCCCACCTCCAGGTGCAGGGTGGCTCAACCAAGATGGAGAGTAGTATTTTGGCATAAGGATATATGCCAAGGCATGTAGTGGAACATTGAGTTTATTCCACCGTGCACACACAGTTGTGATTCATTGCATACAAGTTGGGATCATTATCCTTAACAACATCTTTTATTTGCCCCAACATACTATCCATCTGCTCATAAACCTCCCCAATCATTGGTTTATCTGTATCTGAAAAATGAATCATGTGATAAATGGGCTTGGTGAAACTCAAAATTTCCCTCACACGTGCCCAAAACAAAGAATCAAGGGCGGTCTCCTCCACATGTTCAAAAACCTTGCCTGTCAACTATTGTTGCTGCCCTGTCCTTTAATACCTGCCAGTGTGGACTTGATACCATGGCTGCCAGTGAATCTCTTACCTTCAAAAGGCGCCTGAAGGTGAGGTAATAGCTAGCAAATCTAGTCTTTGTTATCTTCAACAACTCCAATTTGGAGTGAGTACGGAAAAGCCCATGGGTATTGCTATGATTTGTAATAAATATTATCATTTTTTTACCTCTCTTGTACAAATCACCAAGCCATTTGAATTGAGGTTGTTTGTTTTTAATGATATCATGCATCAAAAGGTTCATTGTGTGAACCAAACACCTAGACCAAAATATGTTGGGGTATTTATCCTCAATAATTGCTCCCGCTGCCTTACGATTAGCGGCATTATCAGTGATGATTTGGATGACATTGTATGGCCCAATACTTTCAATTGTTTCAAGTAATGGTTCTGCAGTGTTAATGCCGGTCTTGAATTTGTCTGAATAATCATATGTTGAAAGGAATATTGCACCACTAACAGACACAACCATAACATGTAATATCCTCAAAGGGAAATAACCAGTAATAAACAGAAATATGCCAGACAGATATAGAAAATACAATGCTGAACCAGATCATGGAACAATTACACATAGAATGCCAGAAAACTGAGCCATTTTATTAATCTGAAAGTACATAGAGAGGAGTACAAGAAAATCAGAATGAGGGCACCTATCCTTGCTCAAGGCAAGTGAAGAATCCTCTCAGAAAATAGGAAATAGCTACTACAGAAACTGCATCCCAGCTGCTGGAAGAAACTGCCGTAAACTGCTGCTGCTGGAGTGAACTGAAGCTAGGGGCTGATCCCCTTGCCGGAATGAGCTAAAAATCTACAGATCACCTATACTCGCTGCTCCGGACAAAACCCAGAAGCCGTGAAGCAAATGGACCACCTCCGAAAATCGCCCCCAGAAACCCTCCTCCTACAAAAACGCTGTGCCTTCAGGAACAGCTCGGAAGCTCAAGAAATATGCTGGCAAAAGGGCTGGATCTACCCACAAATCCTCCAGATGAAATGACCAACTCCTCAAGGCTGAAAACACTGAAAAATGCTGCCAGAACCCCACATAAAGACCCTACTCATCAGATCTGCGTCCTCCCTGACTGGATCTGCGTCCTCTCTGCCCAGATCTGCTGGATCTGAGTCATACAAGGCTGGATCTACTACTATCTCTCCAGATCTGCGTCCCACAAGGCTAGATCTGCTGCTAGCTCTTCAGATCTATGCTAGATCTGCCAATATCTCCTCAGATCTGCAACCTCAAAGGCTGGATCTGATGTTATCTCTTCAGATCTAGGCTGGATCTGCCAATATCTCCTCAGATCTGCAATCTCCCAAGCTGGATCTGGTGCTACCCCTCCAGATCTGCAACCTACAGAACCAGATCTGCAAATATCTGCTCAGATCTACAATCTCCAAGGCTGGATCTATCATTGTGCCTTCAGATCTGCGTCCTTCCTCTTCCTACTGGAACAGCGTCCTCACTCCAAACTGATCTGCGTCCTTCCTGCTGCTGAAACTGCGTTTTTCCTGCTAGATCTGCGCAACCACTAGAGGGCTTCTTCCTCTCCGACTCTCCACCTGAAACTGCTACTGAAACTGAAAGATAGAACTCAGAAATTAACCTTACTAGGGCGGGCACTCGAAGTCCCCCGAAGCTAAGGGTGAAACCAGAAATAACCTTACCAGGGCAGGCACTCGAAGTCCCCGAGGCTAAGGGTGAGATCTCCGACCGGAGACACTCGTGCACTAAACAGTGCTGCAGACCGACTAAACAACCGGCGTGCTGAAGCAGACGGAAGTCTAGCTCTCAATATCAATATCAAAATATGCATACCAAATGAAGTGGAAACCCCTCCTTTTATAATGCTAAACTCCCTCCAAAACCTTAACTGCGTCCTTCACCTTGCAGTTACCCTTGGGTCAGCGTGAGGCCTCCCCTCATATACGTGTGGACCCCCAAGTCCCCCTCTTTAAGTTATAACGTTAATCAACTAGGAAAACACTTTATTTTATAAAGTGAGGTGACTAAAGTGAGGTGACCCCTCTTATTTCTCACTTTATTTATTATTTCCAACTAAAGCGGCAAAATTAAACAAAAATGAGATATTCCAATTAGCACGGCTAATTGGGAATATTACAGTCTCCCCCGGCAAAACGTTGCTTGTCCTCAAGCAACTGAAGTGATGGATGCTGTAAAGTCTGCTCACTCTCCCCCGTGGCATCCTCATCCGGCAAAAATGGCTTGTTCTCAAGCAATGCTTGAACAAGCCTACTCTCTAGCTGATGCTCCCCGCCGATACTGCAAAATGTGCCTGGGTCCCATTGAAACCTCTCTGTCTCCTGCATCACCCTGATATGAAGGGATATCTCAATGCCAGGATCCCAAACTGGCCTCTCATGGTACCAGCCAATCAATAGTCCTCCCGGATCCCATCGCCACTGTGGCCAATAATCGCACCAGTCCCATGACTCGGACTGCTCACTGCCTCTGGCTATGACTACAGACCATGATTGTTGCTGCTCTGCATCTATGAATGTGTAAGTTGTCCCATCGACTGTGTACCAGCTCATCATCTCTCTCCACTCAAGGCATGAAGTGAGGAACATCTCTCTCATGTGGATCCTCCATCCCCAAGCAATCATCCAACCAAAATGAGCCACCTCCCAACAAGGCAACTCCTGAGAATCTCCTTCCACCTCAGGCTCTGGTAATGAAGGTGGGCTGAGAATATGAATTTGGCAAGCATCATAGCTTACCCCATGCTGTCCTTCTCTCCACTCATGAAAAGTGTAGAGTCTATGCTGATCCTGGGCTGCAAAATCATTGCCCTCCAATGGCAAAGTGAAAAACAATCCACCATAGAAGGTTCCTCCATCAATGAAGAACAAGCTGGCCCAAAACAAACCATCCATGAAGAATATGACATGGTCATCATGGATCACCCTAATGAGATGTTTGTTGAAGGTTCTACATGAGGATACATAATGCGAACAATCTCTCACAAGGATACAACGTAGTCTCATCCACTGCAACTTCAGAAGATTACATGGCAAGCAATGTACAAGATTCATCACATCTACTAATGGATAGTAAATGGCTGAATATGACCACAACATAAGGCCAAACACTTGCCCATAGCTGTACAATGGATGGATATCAATCTCATGGCCCACCTCAAAAGAGAACACATATGTAGTAGTGGTGGCCATGCCTCCTCCCATGCTCCTATTAGAACATGTAGTGCAGAAAATACTCAAAGGCACATTCAGCTCATGTGTCTCTCTCATAATCAAGCCTCCTATACAAATCTGACCACATGCTGGAAGTAAGATGGTACATGGATCCATAAATGAGTTCTCCATAATGTTTTGGCATGCTATGAAGAAGAATGAACCATGTGCTGCAAGAAGATAATCCTCCTCATGCTTGAAAACCCAAGTCGAGAAGAATATGCCATAGGTGTCTCTATCATCATTACCTCCTCTTTGTGCAACAAATATGAAGTGATCCTGGGACCTATGGGTTATAGATCCACCATATCTCTGCTGCGTACACTCCATCCATAATGTTCTGCTCCAAGGTGACAACGCTGGGGGCTCATGCAAATAAGCTCCTGTCACTACAAGACTCTGTTCTTTGACATGCTCCCTGTCAAAGACTCCTCTAATACTGCTGCAACAAGTGTGGAATACTCCCCAAGATGGAAGTGCTTCCCCGTCATCATCAAAGATCAAGGAGATAGTGCCATCCCCTCTTCCTGCAACATCATGCAAAGTGTGAGAGCAAATCTGCCCTTGCTCTCCCAGAAACAAACCAAGCAACCAAACAATTTGCTGCCTCCCCATACTTCCATCATACAACTCATGTGATGAAGACATAACGAGTATCATAGCAACACCATGCATACATACTCTATGCTGCTCCATGATGCAAGTATCCAGCCATCTTTCCTCCACCTTCCGACTCTTAGGAAGAGTGTTTGCCAAGAGATGGCCAAACTCTTTCAAGAGTAACCAGCGCAGCCAAGCCTCCTGCTGCCTGGTAGCACAGATCTGTAAGTAACCTCCTAGCTCCTTGCTCATCATTCCCATCCACTCAATCACTTGTGGATGCCTCCTTCTCCTCATCCTGGTACTCCTCCCATGAGGGCTACCATCCTCCCAAATCAAATTTCTGATTTTGCACTTCATGGGATTTTGAAGAGTAAACTTCTCAAGGATCAATGAGACCCTATCAAGAATCAAATAGGTGGTAGGCAAAAACCTCCCATCATGATGTGTATGGCTCAAGGGATGTCCAACACAAGCATGAGAGATGTTATCCATCCGAAGATGTCCCCCATCTTCTATCTGCTCTTGTGAGAAGGGAAGAAAGTCATCGCACCCCATGGTGTGTCGAAGTGCATCTCCAGTGAGATCTCTCCTTGAGACCTCCTCTTCATCCATAGTCTGCTCCATCGAGTACCAACTCAAAATCTCTCGCCATCCAATCTCAACACGTGGCTGCTGTACCTTGTGCAACTCTGATCGTCTCATACCACTATCCAAGTCAACATATGAGACCTGACTAGGTGGCTCTGCCTCTCTCTCTCTAATGGGAAGAGATGACCCAACAATACTGCTAGTCCCATCCATGCATGCCTGAAGGGGAATGATCTGACGCTCCCTCGTGCCCTCTGGTTGTACCATCAGGGAATCCAGCTGTTCCCCAATGCGGACCAACTTGGCCGCCGACTTGGCACAAGTCACTCTCATACCCTCCAGCTCCTGGTCCTGCAACAAAATGGTCTCCCGCACTGACATGGCCTTCTCCCTCAAAACTCGAAGGTCCGTCCGAAGCCGATGACACTGCTGTCTGCGACCATCATCCAATACCTCTGTATCTCCTAGTGCCTCATCGATAGTGGATATATCTCCTGATACCTCACCCATCTGTCGTGTGCTGCTACCACCCGAAGACTCAAACATGGCTCCAGTCATCACCTCAGTGGATGGCTCTACCGGGGTAGGCTCTACCTCCTCCACTACGATATCAACCGGCACGGTCAAGGAGGTCTCTAATGATGGTGAGTCCTGTGTCTCACTAGGTGTATCCTCGAACTCCCTGCAATCCTGTGTTCCCTCATCCTCTTCTCCACCGCTCTCGGAGAAGACCTCAATGAAGTGTGCCTTCCCTGCCGCACACCTGTGTCCCGGTGCCCATGGCTCCTGGCAAGTGAAGCACAACCGCTTCCTCCTCAGCTCTCTCCTGGCATCATCATCAAACTGCCCTCGTCCAGGATTCGCCTTGGGAGGCGGAGCCCTCGTGTCCTTACCCTTAGGCTGGAAGGCCTGTCTCTGGGGATAAGGTGTCCGAGTCCTGGGTAAGACATCCTGTAAGTCCCGAATCCTGCTGATGGCATCCTGAAGGGTAGCCGGTCTGTTCGACAGGACTAGGCTACGAAGTGGCTCTGACAGCCCTTCCACAAACAAGCCAACCATCCGAGCTGCAGATAAATCAGGTACCATCACCGAAATCCTCAAGAAGTCTGAAATGTATGTCTCTGCACTCCCAGTCTGTTTGAGCTTGATCAGCTCACCAAAATACTGATCCGGATCCCTCCCGTCAAAGTGCTCTACCACCCTGGACTTTGCCGAACTGTTTGATGAGCCATCAAACCTGGGCAAATGAAATCCACTAGCTGCACGGTGGTCATCATGGTGGTATCCGCGCCCCTTGTGCTGGTGCCGCTCAGGGGGTTTGATACCGCATCGAAACTGGAGATAGCTCTCAAAGGGGAGAGCATCCATGAATGCCTGACCTAGGCTCTGCCAATCTGCAAAAACGGCTGCATATCGAGCTGGACTCACATCTCCTGCCATACTGCCGCTTAACTTCGACCTTCGATTTACCCACTGAAAACTACTCGGAAAATTCTAGGAATTTGGGAAAGTGATCCTCGCCCAAAACCCAGAAAAACCCAGAAAACGTTTTTCCTAATTCCCAACTTCGAAATTTGACCCTTTTCTTTTATTTTTAGCCCTTTTTCCAAGTACGATTGCGGAATTGCAACGACTGTTACTCTGTATGATCTCTTTTACGTGTCATAGACCACCAAGGCCGAGCTAAATTATGCTATTATATAACGTAATGACAGGTGCGGTGGTGACAGCATTGCCAGGAGTTTGATGGCTCATCAAATAGTTCGACGAAGTCCGGGGTGGTAGAGCACGGCGGGAGGGGATGGGATCGGTATTTTGGTGAGTTGATCAAGCTCGAACGAATGCAGGAGTGCGGGGGAACATACATTTCAGACTTCTTGAGGATTTCGGTGATGGTACCTGATTTGTCTGCGGCTCGGATGGTTTACATGTTTGTAGAGGGATTGTCAGAGCCACTTCGTGGCCTAGTTCGGTCAACCAGACCAGCTACCCTTCAGGATGCCATCAGCAGGACTCGGGACTTGCAGGATGTCTTACCCACAGGATGTCTTACCCGGGACTCGGACACCTTATCCCCAGAGACAGGCCTTCCAGCCTAAGGGTAAGGACACGAGGGCTCCGCCTCCCAAGGCGAATCCTGGACGAGGGCAGTTTGATGATGAGGCCAGGAGAGAGCTGAGGAGGAAGCGGGTGTGCTTCACTTGCCGGGAGCCATGGGCACGAGGACACAGGTGTACGGCAGGGAAGGCACACTTCATTGAGGTCTTCTCCGAGAGCAGTGGAGAAGAGGATGAGGGAACGCAGGATTGCAGGGAGTTCGAGGATACACCTAGTGAGACACAGAACTCACCATCATTAGAGACCTCCTTGACCGTGCCGGTTGATATCGTAGTGGAGGAGGTAGAGCCATCCACTGAGGTGATGACTGGAGCCATGTCCGAGTCTTCGGGTGGTAGCGACACACGACAGATGGGTGAGGTATCAGGAGATATATCCACTATCGATGAAGCACTAGGAGATACAGAGGTACTGGATGATGGTCGCAGACAGCAGTATCATCGGCTTCGGACGGACCTTCGAGTTTTGAGAGAGAAGGCCGCGTCAGTACGGGAGGCCATTTTGTTGCAGGACTAGGAGCTGCAGGGTATGAGAGTGACTTGTGCCAAGTCGGCAGCCAGGTTGGTCAGCATTGGGGAACAGCTGGATTCCCTGATGGTACAACCAGAGGGCACATTGAAGCGTCAGATCATTCCCCTTCAGGTATGCATGGATGGGACTGGCGGTACTGTTGAGTCATCTCTTCCCATTAGAGAGAGAGAGGCAGAGCCACCTAGTCAGGTCTCATATGTTGACTTGGATAGTGGTATGAGACGATCAGAGTTGCACAGGGTACAACAGCCACGTGTTGAGATTGGATGGCGAGAGGTTTTGAGTTGGTACTCGGTGGAGCAGACTATGGATGAGGGGGAGGTCTCAAGGAGAGATCTCACTAGAGATGCACTTCTTCCTCTCCGACTCTCCACCTGAAACTGCTACTGAAACTGAAAGATAGAACTCAGAAATTAACCTTACTAGGGCGGGCACTCGAAGTCCCCCGAAGCTAAGGGTGAAACCAGAAATAACCTTACCAGGGCAGGCACTCGAAGTCCCCCGAGGCTAAGGGTGAGATCTCCGACCGGAGACACTCGTGCACGAAACAGTGCTGCAGACCGACTAAACAACCGGCGTGCTGAAGCAGACAAAAGTCTAGCTCTCAATATCAATATCAAAATATGCATACCAAATGAAGTGGAAACCCCTCCTTTTATAATGCTAAACTCCCTCCAAAACCTTAACTGCGTCCTTCACCTTGCAGTTACCCTTGGGTCAGCGTGAGGCCTCCCCTCATATACGTGTGGACCCCCAAGGCCCCCTCTTTAAGTTATAACGTTAATCAACTAGGGAAACACTTTATTTTATAAAGTGAGGTGACTAAAGTGAGGTGACCCCTCTTATTTCTCACTTTATTTATTATTTCCAACTAAAGCGGCAAAATTAAACAAAAATGAAATATTCCAATTAGCAAGGCTAATTGGGAATATTACATAACACTTATCAATGGCTTTCCTTTTACATTGGTCCATCCGTCAGATACAATGGGCACCCCATGCTCATTCCAAGAGTTTGTCATTCTAGCCAAAGAATTATTTATTTTAGCTTTTTCATGATCAAGTCCCACGGTTCTGGCCTTGTCATACCCAGGGATCTTGTATCCTTTGGGGGCATCATTAATGGCAGAAACCATTTCATGCCAATAAGGTGAACGAAGAACATTGAATGGCACCCCACATGCATATAGAAACCGGAAATTTTTTGAATCCACATCATTCTTACCCCCTTCATCAAGGAAATCGGATATGGTTCTACGCCTTAAGGAGATGTTTGGTCCAGGTGTGCCTCCATATCCACTGCCATGGGTGGAAGTTGATGGACTTCTTTGTCCATGATGTGATGGACTTGATGGTGCATAAGAATCAATGAAAGCCCTAGATCTTTTATATCTCTATAGGGCAACCTCCTCTTCCTTTCTATATTTATCTCTCTCTGTTGCTGGCACACTTACACAAATTTTGATTCCTAGATTTTTCTCTCCATCCCCTGGCATTTTCCCACAAAGGTGCCTTTTGGCACGGGTGTATGAACCTGTGTATTCTTTATTGCAATGGGGGCAAAGAAATTTAGTGGTTCGACCGCCTTTCCCTCCTTCCTGCGTCTGAACATATTTCCACAATGGTGTTTGACTTTGGTCTTGTTTAGTTGGGGTCTCTGTGGCCTCATGTTCTCCACTCTCCCCTTCGTCCTCAGCATACTCCTCCACTTCAAGATTTTCATCAAATCCACTATAACCCACTTCTTCATCCTCCTCTTCTCTAATGGGCCTCTTTCTTCTACTTTCCAACACCATTATTACAAAGAAAGGAACCAACATGAAGAAAATCCCTAGCCATATAGCCATGATGTTTCAAGTTTTTAGCCAGCAAAAAAAATGGAGGAATGCCAAAAGGGAATAGAAAATGCAACATAGGAAAAAAAAATTCAATTTTTCACTTTTCAACACACTAAAATGTAACATTAAGAAAAAAATTCAAGTTTTCATTTTTGAACAACTTAAAAATGCAATATAGAAAATAAAAAACTAGATTAGAAGTCCTACCTCTTTGTTTTGACTCCTGACTCCTTCAATCCTCCTCTTGCTCTCTTGCAGCTTGCTCCTTGCTTTCTCCTTGGCACTTCCGCTCTCCAATCTCTCAAGCTCTCTTTCTCTCCAACTCTCAAGCTCGAGCTCTCAAACTAAAACAATGACAAACAAATGAGGAGGGTGAGCTTTTATTTACCCAACCTGCCCCCCTCCCAAAAAAAAAAATCGGAAATTTGTCGTTCGAATTTTTTTTACGCGCTAGGGAGCGTTTGGGAGCGAATGCTCCCTGGTTGCTCCCTTCATTAAAAAAATGCTCCCGAATTGTTTTTTTAATGGGGGAAGCGCTCGGGGAGCGTTCACTCCCTGAAACGCTCTTGAAAAAACAGGGAGCATTTTTTCAGGCTCGGAAGCGCGCTCCTGAAAAAGCTCCCCTCAGGAAGCGTTTTCGGGAGCGCGCTCCCAAATCGCTCTCGAATGGAGCGCGTTTTGGGAGCGGGATTGGGGGAGGGGGGGAAGCTTGCCCACAACCTTGGTTTAGCACACCGGGTGTCTTCGAGTGGAGATCCTAACCTCAGACCCGGGGGACTTCGAGTGCCTGCTGGGGTGAGGAGTTTTGTCAGTGGATTTTTTAGGTGGGAGCTATAGCATCTTCAGCGGGGATTACGCACTTGCTTGGGCAGCGCAGTCTTGAGGAAAGACCACGTAGTTCTTGGAGGAGGTAGTGCCGAGAGCAGAGATTTATCAGGGGATTCAGCCCGAGATAATGAGAAGGGATCAACCCTTAGCTATTCCATCACTTTTGGTAGAGGAGTAGGCCACCATTTGCAGAGACACATTCAGGGCTAGCATATCCCACTGGGATAGCGTTATTTCTCAAGGGAGGTGATTTTCTGGGGTCATCCATTCCAAAAACCCTTTCTGGGTATTAGGTGTGGAGCTCATTTCCAGAGTCCCGTGTTTTTCTGAGCAGGGGAACAACCCCAAAGAGTCAACCTATTCCAGTAGCAACAACAGTCCGATAGCAGTAGCAGCAACAGTCCGATAGCAGTAGCAGCAGTAGCTTGGAGACAACGCAGACACTGATAGAGCAACCATTCTAGGAGTATTTCTGAGAGTATCTCTAGCTTGCCTTGTGCAAGCCAAGGTGCCATCATTCTGATCACCTTTGTACTTATTATCACTTTCAATTATATAATAAAATGGCTTAGCGTTCTCCATGTTTTGCATTCTATGTGTGATGTCTCTCTATTTGCTGTAGTTTCATGTTTATGTTGCTTTATATTGCTGTTTATTTCTACACAGAATATTACATGAAACCAAAAACTAAAAGGAAATGGGATACTTATCTTTGGGAGTTGTTGAGGGCTCCCTCCAAAGCTTGAGAGATACCTATAAACTTCTAAAAAACAATAAAATGTCTTTTCCAAAAATATGTTAAAAACCTATAAATTCTAAAACATCAAAAATATAAAATAAGACATCTAAAGTTAAAAGGACTTAGTAGTGTAAGTCCCTAATGTCAGATTCTCCAGGCTTTGACTTTCTTTGGGTCTCCTTCTTCAACAATGTTGGCTCGATCTCTTTCTCTCTTCTTGTTTCTCGGATTGTCGGGACAATCACTCCTATAGGGACCCTTCTCATAGCATTGATAGCATTCTACCTTGAACATGTCAACTTTCTTCCTTGGTCCTTTCAATTTCTTTCCTTTATGTTGAGCAATGTAGGCATTTGATACTCCTTCAGAATTGGCAGCTAATGAGATCCTTAATTCTTCCTGATTGCAGGCAGTCCATAGATCTTCAAAGGTGGGACTCGGGAGCTACCTTACAACTGTTAAGTCCTGCAGCAAATGCAGTCCAAGTAGATGGCAATCCTACTAAGGCTGTGATCACGAGTTCTTTATTTGGAACAATTTCATCAATGGCAAAAATATCATCCCTGACTCTTGCTATTTTCACAAAGGAGGCCATTGTGTCTTCTTTAGTCATCTTTGTAGTCCTTAGCTCATTCTTTAAACTTGCTACTTGACCAATGTTCTTAATAGTGAATAACTTTGATAAAGATTCATACATTTCTTGAGCATGGTTGATGTTGGCTATGAATGGGACAAGGTTGTCCTTTATTCCTTCTACCATTAGAGTCATGGCCACCAATTCTAGTTCCCTGAATTTTACTTTGTCACCATCACTGGAATCCTCTGTAAGCTTCTTTACTTTTCGTTTGACCAAGTCTAGTACCTTATTCTTTTCAAGGATGACGTCAACTCTCTTCTTCCAGGACCTGTAGTTTGAGACTCCTTCAATTTTGTTTTCTCCCTTGATTGTGTTAGACATCTTCCTAGATTGTAGTAGATTCCTTCCCTGAGATGATCCTTTCAATGGTTCCTTGAATAAGTGCTGAAGACTGCCTTTTTCTTCCTTCTTTCACCAAAGCTTTGATACCATGTTAGAAAATCAGAAAGGCAGAAATATTTTCTTATTCTTGATAATTACTTGTGATGTTTCTTGTTATTACGATTCTTTATATCTTCTTTCTTTAGTTCATCAAACAATTACCAAAGCAGTAACACATAAAACATTGGACACTCGATGTAGGCACTATGTCAGGGCAAAACCCCCCTCGAGGGGAAAACCAAGTCAAGAAATTCTTCCTTTCAATAGTATTCTTTGAGACTCTTCACCCTAGATAAAGACCAGACCTTCCCTACACCAAGCCAACCTCCAAAATTTCGACCCTTTTCCAACAACTTTGATTGGGCAACAACTTCTGGCAACATACGACTTTCGGTAGCAGTGAAACTTGGAAGATTTCGATCTCCCAATCCAGAGCACGAAACAGAGAGAGAGGGGCACCGAATTTCGATTTTATTCTTCTCCGTAGACTTCCCCAATCTTGCACTTCTTTCGGCTTCTCGGCAAAAAACTTCGTACTTCTCCCAGCTACAAGAGATATCGAACTTCTTGTGAGAGTGTCTGGTCCAAATGAATTCAATTTGCTTGTATTTATAGGCTCCATGTGAGGTCGAATTAGGGTCCTTAGGTCGACTTGGTGTGGAAGTTACATAAATCATATTTGACTCAACACTAAACCTTTTTACATGATTCAAAAGCCCAAGAAGGGTCTCTTTAAAAGTACAATGACTCTATTGACTCATAATAAATCCTAGATGTCCTCAATGGGGACTTTGACCTAAAACATGGTGACCCAAGCATGAAACCCATGCTTTAATAAGTCACAATAATAATAAAAAAAATTCTTTTCTTTATTCTTTTGACAAGTACATTACAAAATGACTCAAATACATTAAATGAAGACCGAACCTAGTTACATTTTCCAACATTTAGGAGTTCACCCTTGAGGTAGATGTAGTTGATTTGTAGGTGGAGCAACTCTCCGAGGAGTTTAATGGGATTTTGGATTAACGTTATGTTCTATTTATGGACAATAGGCAAAGGGCCACTAGCGTTTACGCCTTGTTGGATAATGAGTGGAGCGAGGATACTTCACATTTATTAGGATGGTTTGGGACCTCGATATCATGGGATTTATTCATGTGATGGTGACACAATGTCGTGGAGTGGTTTAGTGGCACATTTGGGACCCTGACATTAGCTAGGGCAGCTTGTGAAGTAGCAAC
The DNA here is from genome assembly GCA_034641835.2 of Pinus albicaulis. Classification (NCBI taxonomy): domain Eukaryota; kingdom Viridiplantae; phylum Streptophyta; class Pinopsida; order Pinales; family Pinaceae; genus Pinus; species Pinus albicaulis. Next base: position 1,532,450,913 of record CM076581.1, read on the forward strand.
ATATGGTGAAATCACTTGAGGACAAGCAATTTTTTGCAGGGAGGACTGTAGTGTCCCTGATTTTGTCAGCGGGGAAGTTACCAAGGAGTTGCCCAATTTGATGAAATTAATAAAAAGGGGAAAATATTATTTTATTAGAAAAGGGTGGCAAATATTATTTTATTAGAAAAGGGCGACAAATATTTTTTTATTAGAAAAGCCGACAAAAGTCATTTTGTGGAAAGTGGCTCTCACCATTAAAATAATATTAAAGAGGGGAATCTAGAAGCTTGGAGAGACTCAATGAAATGTTATAAAAGGAGGGTGGACTCATTTTGCTAATCATCATATTTGATCATTTCTAATTGTTATTGAAGAGAAACTCAAGCGAGTTTTAGATTGAGGATTTCAAGCAAGATGAGACACTTCTAGACTTCTTAGTCCTAGACAAAGACCTCCGCCAACAACCAAGTCAACCCTTTCCTTCAATAGGTGATCCCTGTCAAAGTCTCCAAGCGACAACTCTCCAATAGCAACTTTAGTCCAAAATTTCAGCCCCCAACAACAAAGCTTCGACCCCAAACAACAAAATTTCGGATCTGCAGTAGACACAAAATTTTAGCCCCAACAATTGCCTAGAAACTTTGCACCTCTGAGAGATAGATGGCCCAAAAACTTTGAATTAGGTCTTCCCATCAAATTTCGCCCTTCTCTAGCTACTTCAATCTCTTTTCTGCTTCTCTTCCTTAAAGATCGAACTTGTTAAGTGAATGCTCCAAAAAGGTCGAATTGTCTCTCTTTATATAGCCTTTCTATTTGGTTGAATACCCTAATGTAGGCCGACTTCATGGGGACAGGGCCGACTTAGTGTGGAGGTGACAAGTAACCTTTTTGACTCAAAAATAATTCTTTTTACATGATACAAAAGCCCAAGAAGGGTCTAATAAAAATGACAATGACTCTATTGAGTAAAAAAAAACCTAGAAGCCTTCAATGGATGATTTGACATAGAAAACATTGACCCAACCATGAAACCCATTCTTTAATAAGTGATTTTCTTTTGACAAGTACAATTATGAAAACCAACACTAGTTACATTCTTCAACACTCCCTCTTAACTAGGGAGGTATTCATAATTACATACATATAAGAGTACATGGAAGAACTCAAAATGAAATGAACTACAAAGAGTTCTAGCACACTCACTGCTACAGATTAGATACCTGACTAGGGTACTCTAATCGGGAGGGACAAAGATGGACTCAAGCTTCAGCCACTGTAGGTACCATTAGGCTTTTAAGCTCTACCATCAAAATAGGGATCTAGGTGCGTATCCCAGGTCAGAGCTCCATGACCAACGCCACCCTCCCTACCTAGGGATCAAGACATCAACACATAGGCCGACCAAATGTCCTCCCAAGCATCTTGCCATAAAATGCTTCATTTCTCCTTATCAGCTAAATCTGTAACATCAATGTTGGAGTGGTAAATCCCCTCTGCAGACAGAGGCAATCCCTACTAGCCCAGATCGGGTCTAGCAACAATCAAGTCACGCTAAGATGCAGGTCTCTAGTTACAAAATGACAAGAAATGATAAGTTGCCTACCTCAGGTCCTACGCGATGGTCATCGAAATAAGGATGACGCTTCCCGTCCTCCACTTCAGCAGATCAGGATCCTTCCGCTTAGCGCGTCCAAACACCTGCACACATGCGAAGAAACACGACGATATACAACATAGAATCTAAATCTTGTAACTAAACATCAGTCAGAGAAGATGTAACTCATTGCATCAAAGATAAAGATACACAAGTGAAACCATAATCAAAGTCGCTTATCATTAATAAAATGAAGGAACGGTACAACCTTAAGCTCTGACGCTGGATCTTCCTTCAACGAGGTCGACAGTGGAGCACGTCTCAATGAAGCTCGTCGGAAATGGGACAAAGCTCTCTCTCTTCGGCTTGGCTCTCAAAGGCTGTCTGGCGATAGTCTCCTTGCTACTGATTCAGCTCTTAGTTCTAGCTTGCTAAGGGAAAATGGCAAGCTTATATAGATGGTGGAAGGGGAGTTGGGATCCCTACAATGGTGGGATTGGCCCTATCCTCAAGGAAGCTTCCATGATAGGTGGAAAACCACTTCCCCTACATGGAGATTCGGAGCTAAACCTCCCAACTCATTTTAGAGACTCGTTCAGGAGTTGGTTGGAATCAAACTTCCGCCATTTATTTTTAAAAAACAATCCTTATTAAGCTTGGCGAGAGCAATACACTGGAACAGAGCGCCAGTTGGCGCGCCCTCTTTGGTGGATTTCCCCCATTGGCGCGAGGGCTGAATTGGCTGGTTGCGCCAAGGCCAAAAGGTCTATTTTTAGGGTTTTTCACAGGAAACTGTCTTCAGAGGAATGATTGTCCTTGTCAAGGGGGATGCCATGAAAGTGGTTTCAGGTCATGTCACTGCTCACAGGTCACGGAAAAGGCCCTCCAATGTGTGGGACGGGGGATTGCAGGGATGGTGACAAATCACTGTGTAACAATCAACCAACCCAAGCATGCTTCTAAAATATTCAAGCTTCTGATTCGAAAGAGATTTCGCCAGCACATCAACTACTTGTTCGTCTGTTGGAATACATTGTAGCTTCACGACCCCATCTTGTTCCAAACCCCTAATGTCGTGGTACTTGTTGTTGATATGCTTTGTCTTTGCATGGAATACGAGGTCTTCAGACACCTTGATGTTGCTTTGATTATCACAATTTATCATCGTAGGATCCAGAGGCTTTCCAAACAAATCTAACAAGAGTTTTCTTAACCAAACAACTTCCTTTCCTACTTCACATGCAACAACATATTCTGCTACAACACTACTTAACATAACAAGATCTTGTTTTCTACTCATCCATGAAATCATTGCAGATCCCAAATTGAAACATCCACTGGCAGTGCTTCTTCCGTCAGTCTCACTGCCACCCCAATTGGAATCGGTAAAGCCTATTAACTTGACTCCCTTTTAATTGGATTCCTCTTTCAGAGAGGTGTAAGATTGATCTAAAGATCATCTTGATCGGATGAGCAGAAGATGTGCTTTGAATTTATTTCACTTATGTGCTGGGTCGGCCTGGAATATAATATAGACTTAAATGTCTTAAAGGACGTGTCACACGCCCCCAAAGATGCCTATATATTGGAGAGACTTGGAGTTCATTATACACACATTTGTGTGGAGGATTTTCTTCTCTCTTGATGGCGATGGAGCTGCGTTCTTGGTGCTGCGTATTTATGGAGTGTTCTTTGTTTGGGTTGTTCTGGGGTTATGTGTGACACGCTTGGCTGAATGACCTATTGGAGACTTTACTGGTAGAAGCATCCTGCTGATCGCCCTAACGCCACTATTCATTATCTCTGTTTTGGCTTGTCTTCCATCGATCTATTAGTATGTTCTATCTGCTTCAGTATTGTGTGCCCTAATCTGAGATGGCATAGAACATGTTCTCAAATTAACACGGTATCAGAGCAGAGGAGAAGACAAAGCCCAAATTCATGTTGAAAAGCAATCTTCGATCTATTGATCCATCAAGTGCATCACATCACAAGAGAAGAGCTCGGTGAAGAAGGAAAGTACCCCTGAAGCTTGATGCAGAAAACTAAGGAAGGTCAAGGAAAAGAGCGGGAAGGCTGAAATGTTTGCGGCCTTGTTTGAAGGTCAAACAAAAGTTTCTAAAGGCTGTTAGGGAGCCATAGAGAACTTGAAGGAGGCTGTAGCCCTAGAGTGAGGGCCGAAATCTGTTTGAAAGCTGGAAATAAACCTCAGAACTTCAGTGCATAGGAGCCATCTTTCAAAGAAAGGAACCTGCAGAAAATTATAAGGGTTTAATGTCTGTTTTTTGTGTGATCAAGTGCAGGAATAGAGGCCGAATTGCTGTAGGGTATGCAGACTAGGATGAAGGACTGTTTGAGGGGCAAAACAGATCCAAGAAGAGTTGTTTTTAAGGGCCAGTTTGCTGGGTTAGCTGGCCGAGGAGCAGTCATACAAAATGCTGCCATGTATGGCTAGTTTGAAGGCTGAAACCAGAGTGAAGAAGCCAGCTGAGGTAGGCTGCAGGCCTAGCCTCCCAAATCAGGGCAACGTGAAGGGTTCATGGGCTGTAACGTGTCCAGAACAACGACTTGCATGAAGAAAGAGCCTTCTCTGCCTAGGCCACAAGCTAGAACGAGGTTGGAAGTGACAACATGATGTTGTGATAGGTCACAGGCCTTATTAATCCAAACCGGGGGCAGCGTAAGAGTGTTTGGGGCTGCAAAGTGCCCAGAACTTCAGCCCAATGTGACCATCTCTCCTTTCCTAGACCACAATAAATTTAAGGGTTGTTTTTGATAAGTGGATAGCCCTCATTAGAGGCTATTTCAGATCTGTTTGTATTCCTGAAGGATACCGCTATCACTACCTCATTTTTTTGATGGATGCCATAGTCAAGAAATGTTGCTTTGGTGGATGAAAATTGTGCCCATACAACAGCAGTTTGACGTCTGTCACTAAGGTAAGTTTGAATCTGTTTGTGCATGGTTTAAGTTCTGAATTGGCCGCAGAAATGAAAGCACTCCAACATGGATATCCAGGGCTAGATCTAGGGCTGTTTGGGTTAGGTTGAAGACCGCTCAGTCACAGGAGGATAGCCGTTGGGTCTATAGCAATGTCTAGGCATATTTAAGGGTTTAGTATCGTTTGAAGGGCCTGAAGGACAGCAGAAGGAAGCCACCTTCTCTGAGCAGACTTGGGCATGATTTGAAGCTGTTTCATGAAGCTGCAAACTTAGAAGAAATCATAGGTAAAGTTGCAGAGCTTATCCATCACAGATCTGGGTGTCATGAGGTGAGTTTGGGGTTGGAAATTAGCCCTAGACAACAAGAAGTTGGCTCATGGGCAGAGAAGTGGGCCCTAGACAAAATAATGTGGATATTACAGGCCTGAATCTTGTTTGAAGGCAGCATGATGAGTGTTGTAGTAGGCCGCAGGCCATGCCACAACAACAAGCGTTGTATGGGCCACTTTAAGGGCAGTTTTTTTTTGGCTCTTACCCTTAGCGAGAAGGAAGAGTGTCTCCTCAAGAAACAATGTTGTAGATTGCAGGTGGTTATCACATTTGTTTTTGATTGTGTGCTCACTAATCCTGGGTTGGCTACACGCCTGAGGCAGCCACAGATACAAGCTAAAGTTGGATGTGAATCAATCACAATAATTCCCAGGTCTGTGCATAAACAAAGGAACACATATTGATGACTTGAGGCAAGTAGACCTGATGTAGTAAGGCTAAGCATATGGCACAGACAAGATTTCAAGTGAAGAAAAAGAAATTCTTTTGATGTACTTGACAAAGGCTATAAGATCTTTACATGCAGGGGCAGTGAAGTGCCTCATTGGACAGTGTTATGATACTGACACAGTTAACTAGTGATAGTGGTTGTGGACCAGCATATGTTGGATGTTGGGGCAGAAACACTGATGTGCAGGAGTATCCTTATGACTGTGCTAAAAGATGGACTGGCATGAAGAAGGGTTGATTCAGTGTTTGGAACATCTGTATGATCGGTTCCTAGATCTGTGCAATTGTGGAGACAAATTGCAGATCTGAGATCTGAAGACTTGAAGCCTTAGATCAGTCAACTATTAACTGTAGTTGGGCAGATCTGAAAATAAGAAGCAGTGCAGGATGAAATACTAGACGTAGTAGATGAAGCCCTCAAGTGCAGAATCATGATTGGATCCCTAGTTCTGTGGGTTGGAGTAAAGAAAATCTTAGAGGGTTGATTGAGGAAGCTACAACAGATCTCCACAGAACATCAAGTAATTGCTGTAAGCTTGAAATCTTCAATTTTGTTAACGATGAAGAAAACAGTAATGGCAGTTCAGAAGGTATCTCTGTATCCGCCATTTTGAGGAGCTAAATCTGTGATTCTATGTCATTGTCATTATGATAGTGACATAGACAGACACCCATGTTTACGAGATTCATAATAGCAGTTACAGCGTAATGATAAACTTGAAGTGTGAATTGAGAAGCTTTTGCAGCCTTTAGTCACGTTGTTGGAGTCTTGAACCATGATCAGCAAGGCCTGTTTGGATGGCCTTGACTGTGGAAGAATAATACCCCTTTTCCAAGTTGGTGTCTGGGATGCCCTCATTTTAAATAAATGTCTTCTCTCTCTCGAGAGAAGCTGGCATTAAGAGGGAGAATACATCTGTATATGCTCCTGAGCTAATATCATTGCTGAACGAAAGAAGATCCTCATGGCTCAAAGACATATGGCTTCAGAGGGGGAAATTCCGGAAGGAAACCGAGAAGCCATATAAATACCAGGGGTATCTAGCTTCCATGAGTACAATATGAGCCTGGATCATATGAAGAAACTGGAAAGCATCAAAGTCTACAAGGATGCGAGGGTGATGTCTAGGATATGGTTCCTAGACCACAGATCAAAGCTGTTGTCATCTCAATATAAAATCAAGCATGGATCTGATGGGAAAATGTGTTGCCTGAAGGCACTGATTATTATTGCACCTACAATCTATTATTTCCTTTGCTGCTATAGATGGATGTAAAGACCGTTTTTTTGTGGCATGGTGCGATAAAGGAAGAGGTGTATGTAGAGCAACCTCTGGGGTTCAAAATCTAGGATCGGGACACCCATGTCTGCAGGTTGAAGAAAGCCCTCTATGGGCTGAAGCAAGCACCCAGAGCTTGGCACGAGAGGATAGATAGCTACCCGATGAAGCTGGGCCTCACTCGTAGTAATGCTGATCGGAACCTTTACTTCAAGCCTTCAAGGTTGATAGAGAAAAGCCTCTCATTTTGGTGCTGTATGTGGACGACCTCTTCTTGATAGGTGTTGACCCTCTCATTCATCAGTGTAAGAGGGAGCTCGCTGCTGAGTTCAAGATGAAGGACCTAGGACTGATGCCTAGGCTCGGAGGTCTGACAGAGACCTGACAAGATTTTCCTTTCTCAAGGAAAATACATTATGAAGCTTCTGGTATGGTGGACTGTAAGTCCGTGTTGACACCGATGGAACTCAACTTTAAGAAGTTGAGTGGCAGTACTGCTGGGCCCGTGTTAGCAAATCCTACTGAGTATCGTCAACTCATAGGGGCTCTGTTGTTCTTAGTGAACACTCGTCCAGACGTATGTTGTGCCGTGAACACCTTGAGTCAACACATGGTTGATCATAACATTCATTGGGTTGGTGCCAAGAAACTCTTGAGATATCTCTGTGGCACATGGGCTGAGTTACTATATACTGATGCCGATTGGGCTTGCAGTGTGGTGGATCATAAGAGCACATCTGGATGCTAATTCACAAGTAGATCTGCTTCGGGCAGGAAAAGGAAGTCGGTAGCCTTCAGCATCGCTGAGGTTGAATACATTGCAGCATGTATGGCCCGTTGTGAAGTCACTTGGTTGCGAAAGCTCTTCAGTGAGTTGTTCGAGCATGTGCTAGATGCCACCGTTATCCTTTGTGATAACCAGAGGGGGATTCATTTGTCATAGAATCCTGGGTTCCACGATTGATCCAAGCATGTTGATGGCTGGTACCACTTTATCCGGGATATGGTACAGCAAGGCGCCGTAAGGCTCGATCATATAGGAACTGATGAGCAGGTCCCGGATATTCTCATAATGCCCTTGGGGAAGGTCATGTTCCTAAACTTCCGTGAGAATCTTGGAATCATGGAACGACCCTATTCTGAGGGTTCTGTTGGACGATGAGCTCTGGGAGCTCTAAGGGGGTTTTGGGGATAGCTTTGGTGGTATAAGCAACCACAGGGCTAGGCTTGCCGAACCTAGTTGGTGTGCTTTAACCCCACCGTGATGATATTGAGATGGTTTACCTCTCTCTGATCTGTGCCCCGTATGCATCCTACCCATGGAGTTTCGAACTCATGGGAAGTACCTCTCATTTGGCCAATGAGGTGGGAAATGTGAATAGAGACCATAGCAAGACCGATGGATGCATCGGAGATTGCCGTACTCTCTATGTCTAGGATGGCACGTGTCCAACCACTTGATCTGAGATCAAGATAAACGAGGTTTCGGACCTCCAACTGACTTCGGGTCAGTGAAACTAACTTCGGGTTAGTATCTGACTCTCTTGAGTCGTAGTGCGGTTTCAGACCTGCAACTGACCTCTGGTTAGGTAAACCAACTTCGGGTTGGTATGAGACCCTTTGTGAGTCCTATAGAGGTTTTGGACCTCTGGGATGAATCTGTCAGCTGGGTATGATGTCTTTGTGACTGACCCACTTCTGTTCTGAAATAAAGAGGCTAGCAAAGCAAGTTACGAAGGGATGACACACGATGTTTGGATTGCACTAGTGGTCGGAGTTCTCCCTAGTTGAGAGGGAGTGTTAAAATTGGACAACTAGGTCCAAACTCCGGGTTGTGCTGCTCAGATGACGATCCCAATATTTTTATTGGATTCCTCTTTCGGAGAGGTGTAAGATTGATCTAAAGATCATCTCGATCGGATGAGCAAAACATGTACTTTGAATTTATTCCCCTTATGTGCTGGGTCGGCCTGGAATATAATATAGAGTTAAATGTCTTAGAGGACGTGTCACACACCCCCAAAGATGCCTATATATTGGAGAGACTTGGAGCTCATTATACACACATTTGTGTGGACGATTTTCTTCTCTCTTGATGGAGATGGAGCTGCATTCTTGGTGTTGCGTAGTTATGGAGTGTTCTTTGTTTGGGTTGTTCTGGGGTTGTGTGACACGCTTGGCTGAATGACCTATTGGAGACTTTGCTGGTAGAAGCATCTTGTTGATCGCCATAACGCCACTATTCATTATCTCTGTTTTGGCTTGTCTTCCATCGATCTATTAGTATGTTCTATCTGCTTCAGTATTATGTGCCCTAATTTGAAATGGCATAGAACATGTTCTCAAATTAACACCTTTCCATCATACTTTATACAGTGATGTATTGTGCCATGTAGGTATCTCAAAATATGCTTGGCAACTATCCAATGGTCATGACGAGGCTCCAACTAAAATTGACTAAGAACATTTACAACAAAACATATATAAGCTCTTGTATTTACCAAGTACATCAGAGAAACCCACTAACTTACGATAGCTAGTACAATCAATGGGACTAGAGTTAGAGCTTCTCAACTTCTTGAGATTAGTGATCATGAGAGTAGTCATAGACTTGGAATCCATCTTACCGAATTTCTGTAACATCTTGATTATGTATTTACCTTGACCCAGATATATCTCACCGAGTTTCTGCCAGACTTCCAAGCCCAAGTTATAGTGCATGAGTCCCAAATCTTTTGTTTCAAATTTAGCTGCCAACATTTTCTTGCATTCTAATATTTTGCGCTTCGCACCTGTAATAAACAAATCATTTACATATAGTAGTATAATGACTGGCTCATTCTTCACCACTTTAATGTAGAGGTTTGAATCGACAAAACTTTTGACGAACCCAATTCTTAAGAGATATGTATCCATCCTTGCATACCATGCCCTAGGAGCTTGTTTGAAGCCATATAGGGCTTTCTTGAGTCTGGAAACATGTGTATCTCTGCTATTTATTTCGAAGCCTTCTGGTTGTTCAATGTATACTTCTTCATCAATCGTTCCATTTAGAAATGCTGTTTTGACATCCATTTGATGGATATTTCATCCCATAGTAGTAGCTAGCGAAACCAAAGATCTTATAGTAGTATACCTGGCAAGTAGGAGCAAAGGGTTCTGCATATTCTATACCTTCCTTATGTGAGAAACCTTGTGCAACGAATCTAGATTTTTATTTGTCTATGCTTCCATCAACAACATGTTTGATTTTGTAAATCCGTTTTGAGGTGACAACCGATTTGTCACTTGGTCTAGGAACGATTTTCCAGACCCTGTTCTTCATGATGGATTGATATTCGTCTTGCATCGCCTTCTTCCATTCTTCTAGATGAGCAACTTCTTCAACTGTAGTTGGTTCATCTTCTATCAATTTTGTCATGTATGCTGGCATATCTTGAATATCTCTTTGATCTTTTGCTTTCTCTAAAAGTTCCTTTAGTGGCTCCATGTCCTTTGGGATCTTCAAGTGTAAATTTTAACCAATTTGGCCTCTTCTTTGTTTTGGGAATGATTACATGTTGAATAGGCTCACTTGGTCCTTCTTCTTCTTCTTGGTTTGTAGTAGTCTTGTCATGATGCTCTTCTTCAAATAGTGGTATATCTTCATCATCAGATTCGATTGGTATATCCTTGGATCTTTTGTGAGCATGATTTTCAACAAATATAACATCCCTGCTAATTTCAATTTGACTTCCTTCCTTGATGTTGATTCTATAAGCCTTTGATGAAAGGCTATAACCAATGAAGATCCCTTTTATGCTTGTAGAATCCAATTTGTTTTGCTTATTTTTTGGAACATGGATGTTTGCGGGACACCCAAAGATTTGGAGATGGTATACACATGGCTTCTTCCTTGTGAATGCTTCTTCCGATGTCATATTATCAAGGGTTCTATGAGGACTTCTATTTTGTACATACACTGCTGTCGTTGTTGCTTCTGCCCATAGAAATTTTGGTAGATCTTGATCAAATATCATAGTTCGTGTGCATTCTTCAATAGTTCTATTTTTCCTTTCTGCAACTGCGTTATGGTCGGGGTTGTAGGGAACAATGAGTTCCCTCTTAATACATGCTTCTTTACAATATGCAATTATTTATTTTGAAGTGTATTCGCATCCATTGTCGGATCTCAAAGTCTTTATCTTTCTTTCAGTTAAGGTCTCCACTTCAGATCTAAATTTCCTAAACTTTTCAAATACTCCGTCCTTTGTCTTGAGAAGATAGAGCCATGTCTTTCTAGAGTTATAATCAATGAAGGTCACATAATAAAGATGGTGTTAATTTTGGGCAACTAGGTCCAAACTCCATGTTGCACTGCTCATATTACGATGGTCATATTTTTGTTGGATTCCTCTTTCAGAGAGGTGCAAGATTGATCTAAAGATCATTTTGATCGGATAAGCAGATCATTGATTTTGAATTTATTTTCCACATGTGCAAGGTCGGCCAGATTTATCCCACATGCCTAAGATGTAATGATCCAACTCGAGTTATAGGGAACATAGAAATATTAGCATGCATATGAGACTTGCATATGATAGCTACATATGCATGTATCACATGTACTGCACTAGTACATGCACTAATCGATTATGAAAAATCTCAGTGTAGAGTAATGAGGGAATTATTGAAGTATTGAGGAAATACCTAATTCACCAGAATATAATGAATGTATTAGTTATACCTACCACTATCATAATATAAACTAATATTTTGTTCAAAAAAAATTAAAAGCATTGACTTATGCAAATAAATGGTGATATTTTAATAAATCCAAGATATTTATTAAATAATAATATTTTAATAAATCTAAGATATTTTAGAAATCCAAGATATTAATTAAATAATAGTATTTTAATAAAACTAAGATATTTTAGAAATCCAAGATATTTATTAAATAATAATATTTTAATACAACTAAGATATTTTAGAAATCCAAGATATTTATTAAAAGAGGATATTTTAATAAATATCTTGAATGGAGTTTGTGTATAAAAGGAGAAGAGAGGGAAACTTGATGGGCATGGGTAGTGAGTGGGTACAAATGACATGGATGCTGTCAAAGGAGTTCTAACTGCGTGAGACATGAGCAGTGAATTCTAACAGAGTCATGGAGTGATCTCGATTGTTATTGGAGTTTTGGGCACGGGGGCCAGAAGACTTGTCTTCTGGATTTGGGGACCGAAGAGGTTGACCTCAGATAGGTTGGGAGAAAAACAACGGTTTGGTGACGGGAGCTGGAGCCATGGCGGATTAGGAACATCTTTAAACACGGTTCTAGGTAAGTATTAATTAGTCAATTGAAATATATATTTTGCTTCAAAAATCCCACTCTGAATTGTGTGGTATGAATTTTGTTAATGATGGTTAAATTCTGAAAGTTAAGGTCTTAACACATGTTATCAGAGCACGGTTGAACCTTCAAGACCTTAGGGCATTAAAATTTAAAAAATAGGGCCTTCAACATATCGCTCCTATTATAGGAAATTGTTTAATTTAGTATTTGTATTTTCTAAATTCACATAAACCATGATAGGTGTGCGTGGTTTATTTTGTTCATTCTATGTTAGGTAACTTGATAAAATATGCTCCTCCTTAGCTTCATACCTCCTTATGAGATAGAAAGGCAACAAATGTTCTTCCTCCACGAAGATCCCAGGCATAAACATTACCATATTTACTTCCAACAATTGCAACCTGTTCGTCAGAAGTCAGCGCAAGACTGCTAAGGGGACTTAAAGGAGATGGAACAAACATAACTAAACATAATGATTGCTAGCTCGTCTGTCCCATAGATGTAGAATGCCATCCAGACCACATGCAAGGATTCTGTACTTGTCATTGTGAGAAAATGCCATATCAGATAAACCAATATGCTCCATATTTTGCTGTAGTGATGATTTAGGCTTCCTCTTCAATACTTCTTAAGGTTCCACTAACATGCATGCTATATCAAATAAAAGAATTTTGCTGCTTCATTCATATACACAACCAAAAATCGTCTTGAAAATGTCTCGCAGAAAAATCAACCGACGAGGGTATTGATTAAAATGCAAAACTAAATCGAGTTCGACGTTTGCTTATTCCAAAGAGCATCAATCATCTTGATTAGTTGGATTCTAACGGGCAGTATCAAGCTTCTCATGTGTAGAAATGTGCAACATGGGTTTTATATCATTTCTAAAAACTTTTTCTTTCCTTCCATGCTTTATTTGATTGCTTGTGCTCTTGCAAATAAAGGGTTTCGTAATCATGCACAGATAAGCATCCAATATTCATTACCGATGCCAAATAAACTCCCTTAAAATCAAATTCAACCCCTGATATCCATTCCCTCCCATTTGGGTTTCCTTTGCCAGGTTGCAAAACATCTACTGGGACAAACTCCCTCATGGGGTTTATTTGAGATATCCCATATATGCACTGTAGAATGATGCCCAAAACTTGAATCTGAATGAGAAAAATCCTAGTCTCTTCGTATGAGCGCATGGGCAAACTTAAAAGAGTGCGCTTGTGCGTAAATAAAAGCCTCCCTTCGATTTCCCGCGTTCCTCTTTCCCAGCCCGGTCTTTTTAGGGGTTTGAGATTACGGGGTGCAAATTTGTCCTGCCGAACAACAATGTATCCAACATACAACATTCTTCTTTGAGCTCGGTCTGCCTTATATGGTTCGTTCTCCTCCACTTCATAATCAAGGCTTTCCAAGCCTCCACGGCTATCCCTTGTCGGTAAATGGTCTCCAACATCCTTTGCTACATCTTCTGAATGGGGTAAACGAGACCATGCTGATCGTATTGCTTCAACTTCAAACTGACCGTTACGAATTTGGTTGGCCATTATAGTAACCGAGGGCATTCAGACTCGCGATGCGAAATCCCAAACTCCCTCGCAACCCGAAACAAAATTGAATGTTAGAATGCATCCATGTATGGGGAAAACTGACATCCTTGATAAAATTCCGAAGCTCAATTACACTAGCGTGTAGAATATGCACGATAACAATTTATTAGACTCTCGAGCCGGATCAAGAATCATATAGGCTTTTTAAATCCTGTTGGGCACCACAGATCCACCCTTCATCCGAGTTGGAGATGGGATTAATAATGGAAACTTACAACAAATCCATGTCAAAATTAAAATTTAAGGACAAAATACGTTACTCGAGGACGAACCAAAACAAAAGCACATGTGAGAAGGCCATGTCAAGGCCAAGCAAGCATTGCCCGGATCAATTGGCATCAGAGAGGCCTCTGCCTCATCATGAACCAGGCCGCGATGTCTTGGATTTTGGACAGAATAAAGAAATGATGTGGGTTGCGGAATAGAAGAATAAAATAGTATCGTAATTTAAGCGCTATCACATCCACAACCATTTCATCCGATTTTTTTTTTTTCAACTTTTCTAGGAGATCGTTCATGCACACTGTATTTTAAACATCTACGCGCCTTCTTTTTGGTTGTGCAACACCAGCCTCGTCTATTGTTATTTCACGTGATTCCTTTGTCATAATCTTCAGAACCTGGAATTGATTCTCGTTATGACATAGTGAAGATATTGAACTTTGAACTGGTGTTTGAGATCCAGAATCCTCTATTCTCATTTGACGTGAATCCTTAGTTATTATCATCGCAGGTTGAAGATTATCTGGTTGCCTCCAATTGTAATTAAATGCCGATAAATCGGCACTCTTTGCACCAACATTTAACTCACGCAAGTCCGAAGGAAATTCATCAATTCATTAGTAATATAGTTGTGTGGGTTCTTACTCCCCGCTTCTCACCGCATCCGCCGTTCGTGTGCACATCTTCTTGACATCAAAATTTATTCATCTCAATCTATTCAAATTACTGTTGCTAGAGATCAACCATCATACTGCCGGTGTTCAGCCTATGAGAAAAGTCGGTTTGTGAGTTGCACCATTTTGTCGGTTTAAGAATGCCTTATCGCTCGCTCACCAGAGGTCCGTGTACATGATGGGACAGAGTTAATTATCATAATTGAACACTTGTTGTCGGTGTACATGATGGGACAGAGTTTCTTGAATGTGAAAATATAAAATAACCAGAAATTTAAGCTGGGTAATAGAATATCGCTAGTGCAAATGCATTATCAGCCTATAGGGAAATGCAACCTATAATCATAATTATCTTGCACTATGTATTAAGAATTACTATGAATTTAAAGTAATAAGAGTATAAGTATGAATTAAAAAAAAAGAAAAAAAGAAAAGAAAAAGATTGAAGCTAAACAAACTAGAATTTCTAGGAGTGAGTTGGAGAACGTACTGAAGCAAGGTTGGAAGGAATGACAAGATGTTTCACGCTGAGAGAATATTTTTTTCACCTCTAATTGCTATATTTAGCTAAAAGAAAGTGCTGTGATTTGGTGGGGAAATTTAGAAAAGCAATTGCATCTCACATCGGAAAATGTTCGCTGAGAGTTGTTTGAGGAAAGTACAGAACATCAGTCCACTGTAGTGAAGTCCTCATGTACTATTAGTGACATAAAAATCAAAATATTATTTGATATTGGTGCTATTGATAGTTTCATTTCGTCATATGCATTAAATAAATATGGGTTAGCAACTGCAAGAAAACGATTTTAGACAAGTAAAAATGGCTTCAGGAGAACTTCAGTCCATAGGTTAAGTGTTGAGGAATGCAAAGTTAATCTAGGGGTCAGTTAGAGTAGGTTGAAAGTACTAGGATGAATGATCACAATGGGAAATAACTTAATTTCTAACTATTTCTCAAGATTTTGTGTTGATTCTTGGATATCACCACCTCATTTTCCTTAATTATAAGCAACAACCCTAATATAACCCGAGGTGTAATACTCTGAGTCATCCTTGATAATTTACCTAAAGTATTCAGTGTTATGTAGTATTCAATGACAAGAAAAGTGGTTTCAACTTTTGGAAGAAGTTGAAGCTTTCAAATGATAAAATGAAATTTTATATAATTCGATATTTGAAAGCTATGAACCCTAGGATGATACATTTTATTAGAAAAGATGGGATATTTAATGCTAATGTATGTGTCGAAGACATATATCAAGCTCAATCCCACTTGATTCCTAATCCATTACTTTTACTTTACATTCCATCCGACAAAGGAGTTGAGATAGCTCATGGATATGAGCTGCAAATTTTTCCACCATGAAGTTTAAGACTTTGTATATTGTGCAAGTAAAGTTTGAAGTACATTCAAATTATTATATTAAAATAAGCACATTAACATCACGTTAGACATTAAACTTTTACTGTAACTTTTGAACATTAGAATGGAAACTATCTTAATTGTTTTTATGCAAATAAAACATTCCATTCTTCAAGTGACGTTGAGATTTCCTTGTATATATCTTACTAGCTGATAACTATAACCATTGATGATATGAATTTATGCAAATATCTTTTATACCGTTTTCTTATGTTAATACTTTAATTACTATCCAAGTATATGTGTAAGTGGTTTAAAGAGGAAATGAATGTTTAAATTAGTATAGCCGAATATTCACTAAATTGGACATTTTGAGATTCAACCATTATGTCATTGTTATGATAGATAATTAGCCATTTACAACCGTAAGAGTATATCGCTGTCCAAAACAAAATAATATGGAAACATAGCATTTTCATGGAAAGGAAAACAATGTAAAGGAAAACAATGTGGTTTAGGAAAGGGAAATTAGGGGCATTATGACATTATATATTTAAGATGATTCATGGTAATTATTTAGGCATATATAAAGATTAGTTGGCGGAGTTGTTCCAAAGAAGTTAACTCTTGAAGGAAGAAAGAATGGTAATGAAAGCATGACTAGGGACCTTATGACAAGACCGTTAGATGTAAAGTAAAATACAACCACATAAAAGGCTAAGCTAGTTTGAGGTAAAGTGATGGATGAAACATATGTTAAGAGGGCAAGAAACCACCCTATAAGGTAGTAAACACACTATTAGAACAAGACGATGTAGTTACCAAGAGAGTGCAGCGGAAAATTTCAAAGTTTGATCTCCATTGTTACTATAATATAATCAATATAGTACCTAGGGAGTACGGGAAAAGAACGAAATGGAAAACTTCTGATGATGATAATAAATGTTAGTTATCATAATCAACTTAGAATATTGAGATCGACAAAATAGCACCAAAGGTGAGTGAGTGGAAGTTTCACAAAGCAACATAAGAAGTCAATGACATTAGATTAAAGAGTGAATCTATAATAAAATTGATCAATTATAAAATAATTTATGTGCATGGCAACATATATAAAAGTTTCTCTCTCTAATGGGAGAGTCACATTATAAAATTTTCCTTAAGTGACTAACTATAGCCATGGATTATGGACATCAGGGAGTATGATTGGGAAATTCTATCCCGTGATGCCTTAAACCTGAAATGATAAATAGATTACATTCGATATCCACGTTATTGAATTTATTTATAGTCTTATCCAAGTTGGAAATAGTAACGACATTTCCAAGTGTAATAATGGTATGCATTAAGAGAAGAAAATAAAACTATGATGACTAGAGGTGAGAAAACAAGGTCAATTTGATAAATATGTTCTTTTTCAAATTGAAGTAGACATGGAATATTAAGAATATCTGGTATAAGGAAGTGAAGAGATGTTTTCTATCAAAAAGAAATGAACAACATGATTGGTAAGAGTCAAAGCAATGACTTATAAGGAGTTGTGAACACTCCTAATTTGTTAAAAATAACAAGTGATAAACTAGGAAAATGGTTAAAGGTAAATATTAAGGATAATAATTATACATCGTTAGAAAAGAAGATACATTTAGTGATAAAATGAGACCTAAGGACTAATGAGAAAACGATTAATGTGAAGAATAAGGAAAGGGTATACCAGTGATGTGTTATGTATTTGGATTAAATGAGTCAATATAATAGAAATGAAACAATGGTTTAAGGAATTATGGTAAAGCTAGTGATATCCTAGCTAGAGTAAAGACTCTAAATGGTGAAACTTGCAAGTAAAGAGACTATATCAAAACTGTAACATACTAATAATGTGACTATGCATATCTTATAAATGGTGAATTTATTATTAAAGGAGGGAATTATATGTTTGTCAACAATAGACATCTTGTTGAAAACATGACACTCTTAGTAGACCAAGAATAGTGCAAAGTAAATAATGCATTTTCAAGCAGTGATAAATTCTTTCTATGAAAATAAACCTCTCACTAAGGGATCTTTAGAGTAGTCAATTAACTCTTCCTCCATCTCTAGCATAACCCTAATGATTAGCCCTGCAAAACCCTACTCCTTGGCTTTCTAGATTTTAGGCTGAAGATGAACTGAAATAACATGATAAAAAAGTTAACGATATTATTATTTCTTTGGATCCAGATTACAGAACAAAGATAATTAGACTTAAAAGACAAAGAAATAACAAGAATTAAAAGGTTGGCTGGATCAATATGTAGTTTTGTGTTTTAGAGTTATAAATCAACTTGTATCAAGAAATTAGATCATGTTTCGACTAAACAGTAAGTGTTTTGTGCTCTTGTTTCAATTCATTTTGTTTCTATATATGCAATCATAAAGGTTGGAGCATCCCTCCATTTAGATTTGGAGTCTCAACCTGTGACTTTTATAAGGTTAATCGGTTAATATAGTATAAAAAATGGTAGCTACACCCTTATTTGTATATCCTTGTTCGATTATTCTATGTGACATTTATAACTATGGGTTATATTTATAAGTATTTAAAAACTTATTTTGTATAATCTTACCTTATTTTGGATGGTACTTAAGACTGTCATTGTGCTATGATGTGAGAATATATTAATTGCTTAAACATTACTGGTACATGGATACCAATATGAAGAAAGTTTTGCTTAAACATTGTTGGTACAGGGATACTAAAATAAATTATGAATTATGTTGTGGATATGGTATCTATAATTTTACATATCAACATAAATGATGAGATAGAAATAAAAGAGTGATTGCACTTGACTATTCAAAGTGAAAATGAATTTACAGACCTATTGGATAAACATAACCAAGTATGTTATATGAACTCAAGGATCAATATCGTAGATAGCAACATATTTTGAATGTGTAGAAATTGTTATATGGGTAACAATTTGCTTTGAACACATTGATACATATGTTATAATTTGTGGACGAGTGTTTTACATCGCAGAATAACCTCGTATGTTATACAAGTGTTTTACCAAGTATGTTATATGAACTCAAGGATTAATATCGTAGATAGCAACAGATTTGGAATGTGTAGAAATTGTTATATGGGTAAAAATTTGCTTGAACATATTGATACATATGTTATAATTTGTGGACAAGTGTTTTATATCGCAGATGATATCGTTACCAAACCGACTGCGTGATGACAAAACTCCAAGAACAATTGAGATGCACTGAGATTCCATGATAGGGTGTTAACCCTGGTCCTATTAGGAGGGGTGGAGGTGTTGCTCACCGTTTATCCTCCAAAACCTGGAGTCATGGGAGGACTGTGCGAAACACGCTCCCCTAGATGTGTGATGATGACTGCCGGATGCCTACTGGTCAATCAGGCCGACGTAATCAATGCTGACACCCCTAAGGTTTATGGATGGTTGGATCAGTAAAACTGATGCCATGGCATATTCCTGTAGAGGTCGGATGGGATGGGAGCGGAAGAGATTAGAGAAGATAGGATGATTCTGGAATAGCTTGGGAACACTATTGGGGCAAGACATGACTACTAAATTTGTAAACCAATAAATGATCAAAACATAAATGTTAAAGTGTTCTCACACATTAAACACAAATTTAATTACGGTACACCACCCTTATATGATTATACTAATCACTTAAATAATTAATGAGATACGACATAAAACTTAACTTTGGGACGAAGTTTTCTGAAGGAGGGGTGTATGTAATGACCCAACTCGAGTTATAGGGAACATAGAAATATTAACGTGCATATGAGACCTGCATATGATAGCTACATATACATGTATCACGTGTACTGCACTAGTACATGCACTAATCGATTATGAAAAATCTCAGTGTAGAGTAATGAGAGAATTATTGAAGTATTGAGGAAATACCTAACTCTCCAGAATATAATGAATGTAATAGTTATAACTACCACTATCATAATATAAACTAATACTTTGTTCAAAGAAAATTAAAAGCATTGACTTATGCAAATAAATGGTGATATTTTAATAAATCCAAAATATTTATTAAATAATAATATTTTAATAAAACTAAGATATTTATTAAATAATAGTATTTTAATAAAACTACGATATTTTAGAAATCCAAGATATTTATTAAATAATAATATTTTAATACAACTAAGATATTTTAGAAATCCAAGATATTTATTAAAAGATGATATTTTAATAAATATCTTGAATGGAGTTTGTGTATAAAAGGAGAAGAGGGGGAAACTTGATGGGCATGGGTAGTGAGTGGGTAAAACTGACCCGGATGTTGTCAGAGGAGTTCTAACTGCGTGAGACATGAGCAGTGAGTTCTAACAGAGTCATGGAGTGATCTCAATTGTTATTGGAGTTTTGGGCACGGGGGCCAGAAGACTTGTCTTCTGGATTTGGGGACCGGAGAGGTTGACCTCAAATAGGCTGGGAGGAAAATGACGGTTTGGTGACGGGAGCTGGAGCCATGGCGGATCAGGAACATTTTCAAACACGGTTTTAGGTAAATATTAATTAGTCAATCGATATATATATTCTGCTTCAAAAATCCCACTCTGAATTGTGTAGCACGAATTTTGTTAATGATGGTTAAATTCTGAAAGTTAAGGTCTTTACATAAGAGATGTGTCACACACCCTCGTTGATGAATATAAATTGGAGAGTCTTGGAGGTCATTTTCTCGTCATCTCATCACACATTCTCTCATTGTGATTTGATTGGTTCGATAGCCTTTGGAGGCCTTTTTCCCTCACACATGTGGAGCGAAGTTGTTGTTTTCTGCGGTGATCTATTTAGGGCTTTCTGTTTTCTGCGCTGATTTTTTTAGGGCTCTCTGTTTTCTGCGCTGATCTGTTTAGAGCTTTTCTGCTGCAGCGTTGACCAACGTTGACCGTGGTCAACCCTTGGTCGTTTGACCTCAATCTTTTGCAGAAATTCCGATTTTAGGAGGCCGTACAACGAGGCACTAAAATCGAGGAATTCTGGGCTATTTGACTGAAGCCCTAGTTTGCTGTGTTGACTTTTCTGAAGCTACCTACGTTGACTTTTCTGCGTTGTCCTTGGTTTGACTTGCGTTGACTTGTGATGAGCTGTCTTTGAGGGCTGTGGGTATGACACATGAAAGTGCTGGCTAACCAAGAAAGACTTTGCTGGTTGAAGCATGCTATTGATCGCCGTAACGCCACAATATCTCATATCTTTGTGGTCAAAAGGAATTGTAAATTTGATCTATATTTGGCTTGTCTTCTATTGATCTATTATTGTGTTCTATCAGCGTTTTACTTTCAAGTTTATGTGACTGCTATTTTGTATTGGGCCTAAGAAAGATTGAAGTAAAAGTGCATCAAGCATAGAACACCATGGTTATCTAAATTTAACGTGGAATCAGAGTTGAGGTGAAGACAAAGTCCAAGAGTCCAAGTTGGTGTTAGAAGCTATCTCTGAAGAAAGAAATCCTATCAAGGACAAATGGCCTCCTCAACCTACAAGGGTTTCAAGGTTGATGATAAATTGGCTGATAAGTCTGATTATCATGCATGGAAGATGTCCTTGGATTTGGCGCTAGAAGATCAAGATTTCATGGACTATGTACAGGGGAATATTCAAGAGCCTCCATCAAATGCAGTTGTTGCCACAAAGACAAAGTATAGAAAAGGGGAAATGTTAAATTTGGACAATTAGGTCCAAACTCCATCTTGTAATGCTCAGATGAAGATTCCAATATTTGTATTGGATTCCTCTTTCAGAGAGGTGTAAAATCGATCTAAAATTGATTTTAATCTGATGAGTAGAACATTTATTTTGAACTTATTATTTATAATAAATTTAAGTGCAGGTCGGCCTTAAGGTTTTTACCCCCAGCAGATGTGTCACACACCTCTCATGATTGGTATTTATAGGGTCAACGTTGGAGCATTTTCCACTCATCTCAACACACATCTCCTCCTCTTATATGAGCATCTAAGGAGCAAGAAGGATGAAGTTTACCGCAGCAATAAGGACGAAGTTTACCGCAGCAGCAAGGACAAAATTTACTGCAGCCAGAAATCTCCGATTAGGGTTTCTGGAGAAGTTTGACCAATGTTGACTTTGGTCAACGCATGGTCCGATTGGGCTGAATTTTGGAGGAGACTTCGATCTAAGGAGGCCATACTCTTTGGCACAAAAATCGAGGTCAAAGGTTGACCAAAAGTTGCGCTGCGTTGACTTTTAGTGCTGCTGCCCTGCGTTGACTTTTTTGAGGTTGACTTCTAAGTTGACCGTGTAACTGTTTTGAGGACTATTGTGACACATGCTGGGTTGGCTGACCGTGAAGTCTTTTTTGGTTGAAGCATCTTGTTGACCGCCGTAACGCACCATCACCTTTATCTGTTTCTGACTTGTCTTCTAAAGGATCACTGGTATGTTCTATCTGCATTTTACTTGTAAATTCATGTGATTGCGGTTGATAAAAGTAAAGTTGCATCAAGCATAGAACATCTACATAAATTTACATGGTATCAGAGCTGAGGTGAAGACAAGCCCTATTTGTAGCAATCACCAGAGAGGATAATGGGTTCCACAAGCTATGGCTTCAAGGAGGATGACAAATTGACAGGGAAGGATGACTTCCATGCTTGGAATATGATATTAGATCTCAAATTAGAAGACCATGATCTCATGGACTATGTACTGGGTAAGATACAAGAACCTCCATCCACTGCTACTGCTGCTGCTAAAACCAAGTATAAGAAGGGGGAGATCAAAGCAAAGCTAATGATTAGGGAATCCATACGTAAAAGTCTGGTTGCCTACATATCTGAGCTAGGCACATCCAAAGAGATGTATGATAAGCTGATACAAATGTTCAAAGTAAACAATGCAAACCAAGTGCTATTCTTCAAGAATCAATTGAAGAATCTGAAGAAAGGCAGGGATGAGTCTGTCCAAACATACTTTCTGAAACTGACTGAGATCAGGAACAATCTGCTGGCTATTGGGGAGACAATGGCTGATTGTGAGATGGTACTCACCGCACTTGGAGGGCTCCCATATGAATGACAAGTATTCAAAACTACCATTCTAAATAATAATGTGATACCTAACTTTGACGAAGTACTGTCAAGATGCGTTCAAGAAGAATCAAGAATGAAGGAGTATGGAAATGGATGAAATGCTGCATACGCTGCTCATTTTAGAAAGAAGAACTCTGGTGGTCCAAAGAACAAGGGAAAAGAAGGGGCCCAAGGAAAGAAGGGAAAGTGCTTCACTTGTCATAGGCCTGGTCACTATGCTAGAGAATGTCCTTTCAAGAAGGATTCTCCCGATGGTGATGATAACAACAACAACTGCAGAAATGGCAATCAAAGGAACACTAGGTCCAAGGGAAAGAGGAAGGCTGCCTCTGGCGGAAACAATCAACCTTTCAAAAGGTCTAGAAACTCCAGGTATGAGGAACATGTTGTTGATAAAAGAAATGAATACATTCTTGTATCTGCCCTCTCTGTTACATCCCCACCCGACACTATGGATGTCTGGTTGATAGATAGTGGTGCCTCAAGGCATATCACTGGGTTCAAGTAAGCACTTTCTGATATGGTTGAGAAGGGTACTAATTTGGAAATTATCCTTGGAGATAATGCCACATATCCCGTGAAAGGGATAGGGACTGTGACCCTCCACTTGTCTCAAGGTCAGGTCCTCCACTTGCAGGATGTACTCTATGTACCAAATTTGAAGAAGAACCTTGTGTCTATATCAGCCATGGAAGACAAAGGTTTCAATGTGGCATTGACTGATGGAAAGGTGCTCATGTGGAAGAAGAGCTTCAAGGAAGCTATCTCGATTGGGTTTAGAGTTGATACACTCTACCAGGTTGGAGGAAGTCTACTGGGAGCAATGACATGTGATACTATTCGACAGACTGAACTATGGCACCGAAGGTTTGGACACCTTCACTACAAAGCCCTTCCCGAAGCAAGGAAGGTGGTGATATGGATGCCCGAGTTTCCAAATAATCATGAAGGTGTATGTAAGGGTTGTGCCGAAGGAGAGCATACAAGGGGACCTTTCCCCTCTAGTGTCACAAAGACATTTGATGTCTTGCAATTGATCCATTCTGATCTATCTGGTATGATGCCTGTGACATCCTTGGGAGGATGTTCATATTACATGACATTCATAGATGACTTCTCTCGCAAAACCTGGATATACTTCTTAAAGAAGAAGGATGAGGCTTTCATGTGGTTCCATACATTCAAAGCCTTGGTGGAAAATATGACAGGGAAGAAGTTCAAGATTTTGAGAACTAATAATGGCACTGAATATGAGACAAACGAGTTCAAGGACTTTTGCAGAGAAGCTGGCATTAAGAGGGAGACCACTACTGCCTATACTCTTGAGCAGAATGGCGTTGTTGAACAAAAGAACAGGACCATTGTGGAAGCTGCCTGTGCCATGCTATGTGACCAGGGTCTACTGAAGTTTCTGTGGGGAGAAGCTGCGAATACTTCTGTATACGTTCAAAACCGATGCTCTCATTCCGCTCTGGACTCCAAAACTCCCGAAGAGGTTTTCACTGGTAAGAAACTTGACGTTTCACATTTTAGAATTTTTGGATGTCCTGTTTATTTTCATGTGCCAAAAGAAAAGAGAAGTAAGTTGGATGCTTCTGGGAAGAAAGGAATATTTGTGGGCTACAGCGAAACTTCTAAGGCCTATAGAGTCTATGTACCTGGTCAAAGGGAAGTAGAGATATGCCATGATGTCACTTTTTACGAAGATGCTTCCCTGAAGAAAGTAGTATATCTTTCGAGATCTGAGGAAAATCATGAAGTAAGGCCTGGAAATCAGGAAGAACCGCAGGATGAGACAATGCATGATGCTGAAGGACCAATGGACCCAATCGATCCATCTCCTTCACTGAGAAAGATACCATCATGGCTCAGGGACACTCTCGAAGATGCTGAGGGACATGTTGCCCCGAGGGGGACATTCCGAGAAAGCAAGAAGCTGTGTAGATACCAAGGGTATCTGGCTGCCATGAGTACTATTGTACAATCTGAACTTGAATCTTTTGAGGAAGCCGTAAAGCATCAAGTCTGGAAGGATGCTATGCACGAAGAATATGAGTCCATAATGAAGAATGATGTCTGGGATGTGGTTCCAAGACCGAAGGACAAATCCGTTGTCACTGCAAAATGGCTCTACAAGATCAAGCATGGATCTGATGGAAGTGCTAAAAAGTTCAAGGCAAGATTCGTTGCTCGTGGCTTCTCTCAAAAGGAAGGCATAGATTATGATGACATATTTGCACCTGTGGCCCGATACACCACCATTTGATCTATTATAGCCCTTGCTGCTACGCAAGGATGGAATATTCATCAGATGGATGTGAAGATCGCATTTTTGCATGGTGCAATAAAGGAAGAGGTGTATGTAGAACAACCTTTGGGGTTTGAAGTCCAGGATCGGGACACCCATGTCTGCAGGTTGAAGAAAGCCCTCTATGGGTTGAAGCAAGCACCCAGAGCTTGGTACGAGAGGATAGATAGCTACTTGATGAAGCTGGGCTTCACTCGAAGTAATGCTGATCTGAACCTTTACTTCAAGGTTGTCTAGGGGAAGCCTCTCATTCTGGTGCTGTATGTGGACGACCTCTTCTTGACAGGTGCTGACCCTCTTATTCATCAATGCAAGAGGGAGCTCGCTACTGAGTTCGAGATGAAGGACCTAGGACTGATGCACTACTTCCTAGGCCTGGAGGTCTGGCAGAGACCTCGCGAGATTTTTCTTTCTCAAGGAAAATACATCGTGAAACTTCTGGAAAGATTTGGTAAGGTGGACTGCAAGTCCGTGTCGACACCAATGGAACTCAACTTCAAGAAGTTGAGTGGCAGCGCTGTTGGGCCCATATTGGCAAATCCTACTGAGTATCGTCAACTCGTAGGGGCCCTGATGTTCTTAGTGATCACCCGTCCAGATATATGTTTTGTAGTGAACACTTTGAGTCAACAGATGGTTGAGCCTCATAACTTTCACTGGGTTGGTGCTAGGAATCTTCTGAGATACCTTCGGGGCACGATAAACCATGGGTTGAGATACACTGTCGGGAGCATGACACTCCTTGGATATACTGATGCCGATTTGGCTGGCAGTGTGGTGGATCGTAAGAGCACATCGAGATGCTGCTTCAACCTTGGTTCTGCTTCGATCTCATGGATGAGCAGGAAGCAGAAGTCGGTGGCTTTGAGCACTGCAGAGGCCGAATACATTGCAGCAAGTATGGCCTGTTGTGAAGTAGTCTGGTTGCGAAAGCTCTTCAGTGAGCTGTTCGAGCATGTGCTAGATAACACGGTGATACTCTGTGATAATCAGAGTGAGATTCGCTTGACCGAGAATCCTGTGTTCCACGACCGATCCAAGCATATTGATATCAGGTACCATTTCATCCGAGATATGGTACAACGAGGCGCCGTAAGGCTCGATCATATAGGAACTGATGAGCAGGTCGCGGATATTCTCACTAAGCCCCTGGGGAAGGTCAAGTTCCTAACCTTCCATGAGAGACTTGGTATCGTGGAACGACCCTATGATGTGGGTCTTGTTGGACGATGAGCTCGAGGAGCTCTGGGGGGCTTTGGGGACAGCTTCTCGGAGCTATGAGCAACCACAAGGCTAGGCTTGCCAAACCTTGTTGGTGTGCTTGGACCCCACCATTGTGATTATTGAGTTGGTTCACCTCTCATTATCTATGCCCCGTATGCATCCCACCCATTGAGTTCAGGGCTCATGGGAAGTACCTCTCATTTGGCCAATGAGGTGGGAAAAGCTAGAGACTAGTAGCAAAGACTGATGGACGCATCAGAGATTGCTGTACTCTCTATCTAGGATGGCACGGTCCAACCACTTGATCTGGGATCAAGTCTAGTGAGGTCTCAAACCTCTGCCTGACTTCGGGTCAGATGAACCAACTTCGGGTTGGTTGGAGACTCTTTGTGAGTCCGATAGAGGTTTTGACCTCTGGGCTGAATCTGTCAGCCGGGAATGATGTCTTTGTGACTGACCCACTTCTGTTCTAAAATAAAGAGGCCAACAAAGCAAGTTACAGCGGGATGACGCATGATGTTTGATTGCACTGGTGGATGGAGTTCTCCCTAGTTGAGAGGGAGTGTTAAATTTGGACAAATTCCTCTTTCAGAGAGGTGTAAAATCGATCTAAAATTGATTTTAATCTGATGAGAAGAACATTTATTTTGAATTTATTATTTATAATAAATTTAAGTGCAGGTCGGCCTTAAGGTTTTTACCCCCAATAGATGTGTCACACACCTCTCATGATTGGTATTTATAGGGTCAACGTTGGAGCATTTTCCACTCATCTCAACACACATCTCCTCCTCTTATACGAGCATCTAAGGAGCAAGAAGGACGAAGTTTACCGCAGCAATAAGGACGAAGTTTACCGCAGCAAGAAGGACGAAATTTACTGCAGCCAAAAATCTGTGGTTAGGGTTTTTGGGGAAGTTTGACCAGTGTTGACTTTGGTCAATGCATGGTCCGATTGGGCTGAATTTTGGAGGAGACTTCGATCTAAGGAGGCCGTACTCTTTGGCATAGAAATCGAGGTCAAAGGTTGACCAAAAGTTGAGCTGCGTTGACTTTTAGTGCTGCTGCCCTGCGTTGACTTTTCTGAGGTTGACTTCTAAGTTGACCGTGTAACTGTTTTGAGCACTGTTGTGACACATGCTGGGTTGGCTAACCATGAAGTCTTTGTTGGTTGAAGCATCCTGTTGGCCGCCGTAATGCACCATCACTTTTATCTGTTTCTGACTTGTCTTCTAAAGGATCACTGGTATGTTCTATCTACATTTTACTTGTAAATTCATGTGATTGCTGTTGATAAAAGTAAAGTTGCATCAAGCATAGAACATCTACATAAATTTACAGGAAATCAAAGTAAAGATGATTATCCAAGATTCTATTCATAAGCACTTGGTTGCTTACATTTCTGAGCTGAAGACATCTAAGGAGATGTATGATAAGCTGGTGAGCATGTTCTGGGCTAGCAATGCTAATCAAATCCTCTTCTTCAAGAATCTATTGAAGAATATCAAGAAGGGTAAGGATGAATCTATTCAATCCTATTTTATGAGGCTCACTGAAATCAGGAATAAACTCCTAGCTATTGGGGAAGCAATATCTGATCGAGAGATGGTTCTTATTGCACTTGGAGGTCTCCCCCGTGATTGGCATGTGTTAAATACCACTATTCTCAATAATAATGTGATTCCTAATTTTGATGAAATATTGACGAGATGCACTCAAGAGGAAACAAGAATGATGGAGTATGCCTCTAATGGTAATGGAAGTGACCCTACTGCCTTTGCCGCTCATGCAAAGAAGAAGAACCATGGTGGCCCGAGAAATCAAAACCATGGTAGAGCGGGGCCCAAAGGAAGGAAGGGAAGATGTTACAGTTGTAACAAGATTGGTCACTATGCAAGAGAGTGCCCTAATAGAAGGGACTCTCCTAGGGATGATGACAACAACAACTCGAGAAGGAATAGCAGGAACAACAGGTTCCAAGGAAAAAGGAAGGCCCCCTCTGATCGTAATGGAAATGGGCAACCTTTCAAGAGGTCAAGAAATTCCAGGTACGATGAGTCTAATGTTGTTCATAATAAGAGAAATGATTTTATTCTTGTACCTGCCCTCTCTGCTGCATCTCCACCCGACACCCTGAATGTCTGGTTAATTGGTAGTGGTGCTTCAAGGCACCTCACTGGTTATAAAGAAGCCCTTTCTGATTTGGTTGAGAAGGATAATAATCTAGAAATTATCCTTGGAGATAATGCCACCTATCCCATGAAAGGGACAGGGACTGTGACCCTCCATTTATCTCAAGGTCAAGTCCTCCGATTACAAGATGTGTTGTACGTTCCTGATTTGAAGAAGAACCTTGTGTCCATTTCGGCAATGGAAGACAAAGGGTTCAAGGTGCCATTCGTTGATGGAAAGGTACATATCTGGAAGAAGAACTTCAAGGAAGCTCTTACTATTGGTTTTAGAATTGATACACTCTACTAGGTTGGAGGAAGTCCACTGGGGGCTATGTCATGTAGCACAACTCTTCAAACTGAGTTATGGCACCGGAGAAAGCCCTTCTTGAAGCAAGGAAGGTGGTGACAGGGATGCCTGAATACTAAAAATGAATTCGAAGACACTTGCAGAGAAGCTGACATTAAGAGGGAGACCACAACTACGTACACTTCTGAGCAAAGTGGTGTTGTTGAAAGAAAGAACAGGACCATTGTGGAAACTGCCTGCGCCATGCTATGTGACCAAGGTCTTCCGAAGTTTCTATGGGGAGAAGTTGCGAACACTGTTGTGTATGTTCAAAACAGATGCTTGCATTCTACTATGGACTCCAA
Source organism: Pinus albicaulis (assembly GCA_034641835.2). Classification (NCBI taxonomy): domain Eukaryota; kingdom Viridiplantae; phylum Streptophyta; class Pinopsida; order Pinales; family Pinaceae; genus Pinus; species Pinus albicaulis. The sequence continues at coordinate 1,532,480,151 of CM076581.1, forward strand.
AATTGCCGAAGAAGTCTTCTCTGGTAAGAAACCTGATGTTTCTCATTTTAGATTTTTTGGTTGTCCTGTTTACTTTCATGTGTCGAAAGAAAAGAGAAGCAAGCTAGATGCTTCCGGAAAGAAGGGAATGTTTGTGGGCTATGGTGAAACTTTGAAGGCATATAGAATCTATGTACCTGGTCAAAGAGAAGTGGAGATATGCCATGATGTCACCTTCGATGAAGATGCTACCCTCAAGAAAGTAAGAACTCTTCCTAGCTCCAAGGAAGAGAAAGAAGATGAAGAGGCAGGGAAGTTGGAAGAGTCGAACGATGACCTGATGCTCGATGTTGAAGGACCTATGGATCCCATTGATCCACCTCCTTCAAATAAGAGAAGACCCTCATGGCTTAGGGATACTCTCGAAGATGCCGAGAGACATGTTGCCCCAAGGGGGACATTCCGTGAAAGCAAGAAGCCAAAGAGATACGAAGGGTATCTAGCAGCCATGAGTACAATCGTACAATCTGAGCCTGGAACATTTGAAGAAGTCGTAAAGCATCAAGTTTGGAAGGATGCTATGCACGAAGAATATGAGTCCATTATGAATAATGATGTCTGGGAAGTGGTCCTGAGACCGGAGGACAAATCTGTTGTTACCTCGAAATGGCTCTATAAGGTCAAGCATGGATTTGATGGAAGTGTTGAAGAGTATAAGGCAAGATTTGTTGCCCGAGGCTTCTCTAAAAAAGAAGGCATAGATTATGATGATGTATTTGCACCTGTGGCCCGCTATACCACCATTCGATCTATTATTGCCCTTGTTGCAACGCAAAGGTGGAGTCTACATCAAATGGATGTGAAGACCGCTATTCTGCATGGATCTATAAAGGAAGACGTGTATGTGGAGCAACCTATGGGGTTCGAAGTCCGCGATAGAGACACCCATGTATGCAGGTTGAAGAAATCCCTCTATGGGTTGAAGCAACCCCCCAGGGCTTGGTACGAGAGGATAGATAGCTACTTGATGAAGCTGGGTTTCACTGGAAGTAATGTTGATCCGAACCTTTATTTTAAGGTTGATAGAGAAAGGCCTCTCATTTTGGTTCTCTATGTGGACGATCTCTTCCTGACAGGTGTTGACCCTCTCATTCATCAGTGTAAGAGGGAGCTAGCTTCCGAGTTTGAGATGAAAGACCTAGGACTGATCGACTACTTCCTAAGCTTGGAGGTCTGGTAGAGGCCAGGCGAGATTTTCCTTTCTCAAGGAAAATATGTCGTGAAGCTGTAGGAGAGATTTGGTATGGCGGACTGTAAGTCTGTGTCGACATCGATGGAACTCAACTTTAAGAAGTTGAGTGGAAACGTTGTTGGGCCCGTGCTAGCAAACCCTACCGAGTATTGACAACTCGTAGGGGCCCTGATGTTCTTAGTGAACTCCCGTCCGGATGTATGTTTTGCAGTGAACATTTTAAGTCAACATATGGTTGAACCTCATCACATTCACTGGATTGGCGCCAAGAATCTGTTGAGATATCTTCGGGGCACAATCAACCATCGGCTGAGATACACTGTCGAGAGTTTGAGACTCCATGGATATGCTGATGCTGATTGGGCTGGTAGTGTGGTGGATCGCAAGAGCACATCTGGATGTTGCTTCACCTTGGGTTCTGCTTTGATATCTTGGATGAGCAGGAAGCAGAAGTCGGTGGCTTTGAGCACCGCTGAGGCCAAATACATTGCAGCGAGTATGGCCTGTTGTGAAGTTGTTTGGTTGCGAAAGCTCTTCAGTGAGTTGTTCGGGCATGTGCTAGATACCACTGTTATCCTTTGTGATTACCATAGTGGGATTCGTCTTTTTGAGAATCCCGTGTTCCACGATCGATCCAAGCATATTGATATTAGGTACTACTTTGTCCGGGACATGGTACAACGAGGCGCCGTAAGGCTCGATCATATAGGAACTGATGAGTAGGTCGCAGATATTCTCACGCAGCCCCTAGGGAAGGTCAAGTTCCTAACCTTCCGGGAGAAGCTGGGAATCGTGGGAAGACCCTATTCTGGGGGTCCTGCTTGAGTTGGACTATGAGCTCTTGGAGCTCCAAGGGGCTTGGGGATAGCTTCTTGAAGCTATAAGCACATACGGGGCTAGGCTTGCCGAACCTTGTTGTGCTTCTGCCCCACTGATGATATTGAGCTGGTTCGCCTCTCTTTGATCCATGCCCCACACGCATCCTACCCATGGAGTTTCAGACTCATGGGAAGTACCTCTCATTTGGCCAACGAGGTGGGAAATGTGAATAGAGACCATAGCAAGACCGATGGATGCATCGAAGATTGCTGTACTCTCTATGTCTAGGATGGCATGTGTCCAACACCTTGGTCTGGGATCAAGTATGATGAGGTTCTTACCTCTAAACTGACTTCGGGTTAGTACATGACTCTTTTTGAGTCTTTTGAGGTTTTATCCTCTAAACGGACTTCGGGTCAGTAAACTAACTTCAGGTTAGTAGGAGACGTTTTTGAGTCCAAGAGAGGTTTTTACCTCTAAGTTGACTTCTGGTCAACTGAGTGTGATGTCTTTGTGACTCACCTTTTGTTCTGAAATAAAGAGCTAGCAAAGCAAGTTACGACGGGATGACGCACGATGTTTGGTTTGTTACATGATGGATGGCACTTGTGGACAGATGGAGTTCTCCCTAGTTGAGAGGGAGTGTTAATTTTGGGCAACTAGGTCCAAACTCCATGTTGCACTGCTCATATGATGATGGTCATATTTTTGTTGGATTCCTCTTTCGGAGAGGTGCAAGATTGATCTAAAGATCATCTTGATCGGATGAGCAGAACATTGATTTTGAATTTATTTTCCACATGTGCAATGTCGGCCAGATTTATCCCACATGCCTAAGAGATGTGTCACACACCATCATTGATGAATATAAATTGGAGAGTCTTGGAGGTCATTTTCTCATCATCTCAGCACACATTTTCTCATTGTGATCTGATTGGCTCGATAGCCTTTGGATAGCGAAGGTGCTGTTTTTTGTGCTGATCTGTTTAGGGCTTTTTGTTTTCTACGCTGACTTGTTTAGGGATTTTTTGCTGCAGCATTGAATAGCGTTAACCATGGTCAACCCTTGGTCGTTTGACCTCAATATTTTGTAGAAATTCAGATTTTAGGAGGCCGTACAGCTGGGCACTAAAATCGGTCTGTTTGGCTGAAGCCCTAGTTTGCTGCGTTGACTTTTCTGTGTTGTCCCTGGTTTGACTTGCGTTGACTTGTGATGAGCCATCTTTGAGGGCTGTGGGTGTGACACATGAAAGTGCTGGCTGACCGAGAAAGACTTTGCTAGTTGAAGCATCCTGCTGACCGCTGTAACACCACAATATCTCATATCTTTGCTGGACAAAAGGAATTGCAAATCTGATCTATATTTGGCTTGTCTTCTATTGATCTATTATTGTGTTCTATCAGCATTTTACTTTCAAGTTTATGTGACTGCTATTTTGTATTGGGCCTACGAAAGATTGAAGTAAAAGTGCATCAAGCATAGAACACCATGGTTATCTAAATTTAACAGATGGCCTCCAAGAGATTTGTTAGACATATGCCCACACACATCGGAATGAATGAGGTCTAAGATCTCCTTAGACCTTGTATCACTGCTTGTAAAAGGTTTCCTTGTATTCTTTCCCAAAGCACATCCCTAGCATACTCCTTCATGATCTTCCTTGATGTTGTGGATGCCTTTTAACATTTGACTAAGTGAGGGTATTATCTTGTAATGAATATGCCCATATCCTCTATGCCATAGTTCGATAGGATCGATCTCTATGTGAACTAGGGCCTGAGGCGATGGTGTTATAACTCTATATAGCTTTCCTTCACGAATTGTAATAACTTTTGCCCTTTCAATACTTGAATCCTTTCCCCAAACGAAAAATTTACCATCTACAAAGGCGACCCCATCTCCTTTATCTTCTAAACAAGAAATGGGAACTATTTTTTTTTTCAAACCTGGGACATAGAGTATATTGTTGAGGTGGAGCTTTGCTCCACTTTCCAGCGTTAGTGATGTAGTCCAAGGCCCTTGACTGCATAACTGTTGTTGTATCCTAGCTTCACTGCCTGAGATGATGGTTCCTTTGATAGAGTATGAATTTGTCCACTTTCTCTTGTCATATATCTTGATGCTCCACTATCAATGATCCATGTGTTGTTATCATCATGAGTACCTGTAAGTGCAACCAAGAATCCTTCACTCTTGACTCTCCTAGATGGTTTGTAGATGATCCTTCCAATCCAACTTCCTGCAATTCTCATGATATTGAATCCCATCTTCAAGTAAGTTGCTATAGAGGGAGTAACCTTTTCTTCCAAGCCAACAAAGTGATCTTCAACCTTCTTCGACCTTAGCTCTGTTAGCATTTTGAGAAATCAATGCTTATAGGAATTAGGGTTTGATTCCTCTTTCTTGATGATTACTTGTGAATTACATTGGCTTCTTTTAGTTCTTTATTAGTTTATCTTTCATCAATCAATTACCAAATTATATGTATATGAATACCACAAGAACAAGAGACATAAGATGTAGGTGCTCAACCAAGGCAAAATCACTACAAGGGGAAAAACCTAGTCAAACTCTTCCTTCTGTAGATTCAAATCAAGATGAGACGCTTCCAAACTTGTTAGACCTAGACAAAGACCTCCAAACACCAAGCCAACCCTTTCCTTCAATAGATGATCCCTGTCAAAGTCTCCAAGTGATAGCTCTCCAGTAGCAGCTTTAGTCCAGAATATCGACCTCCAATAGCAAAACTTCAACCCCAAGCAACATAATTTTGGACCTGCAGTAGACACAGAATTTCGGCGCCGACCACTGCCCAAAAACTTCGCACGTGTGAGAGAGATAAACTGAAAAATTCGAATTAGGTCTTCCCAACAAATTTCGCCCTTCTCCAGCTACTTCGCTCTCTTTTCTGCCTTTCTTCCTTGACGATCGAACTTGTTAAGTGAATTCTCCAAATAGGTCGAATTGCCTCTCTTTATATAGCCTTTCTGCTGGGTCGAAGGCCCTAATGTAGGCCGACTTCATGGGGACAGGGCCAACTTGGTGTGGAGGTGACAAACAACCTTTTTGACTAAAAACTAATTCTTTTTACATGATGTGTAGGCATGAGAGAGGAGTGAAGAGAGAATGAACTTCCGCACTCTCCAGTTAACTTGTGGATCTCTCACTTAAACTGGGCCTAATCTTGGCCTCCAAACTCAACCTTCAAACTAGTCATTCAACTCGGCCTTTAGCTCACTTCAACTTGGTCCAACCATATCACTTTAACTAACACTTATTGGCAGCCAACTCTTCGTCTAACTTGAGCTCCAAATTCAGCCTCTTAACTCAGGGTTGAGTGTTTACTCAACTCCCATTAAGTGATTGAGAGTCTCAGTTTGACTAGAGACATGTTTCTAACATGTTCCTAGTTATTTAATATTTTGATTTTTATTTCTTTTTCCTCATTTTTTTTAGTAAAAGTGACTTTTCATGAGGAAAAATTAATAATTTATACCCAAAAGTGGGTACAAAGGTAATCTTGGTACTCTGAGCATACCCTCATGCCATATGAGTCTTCTTAGTACCACTTTCTTATTTGTCACATAAATTTTAATAAAAAATTCCCGTTATGCGGGAAATTTTTAATTATTAAAAAAATACTAATAAAAACCTAATGCAAATCCGCGAGACTCAAAATAATGCCTAGCATGGTAATATACATTGAGCCTAGATTTAGAAAAGTCATTGAAGGCCTAGTTATTAAGATGCATTTCAGCTTTGGAGGATGTGAGTGAAAAAACTCAATTAATTATTTATCGCTAAAAAGCAAAAACAATTAATTAAGTGAAAAAACACTCCGTAGCTACTTCCCTAGTAACCAGGTCCTAGGGGGATAAGTTTTTTACCGAAGTTCATCATGCTAGTAACATTTTTACAATTCCCCCATGGGGTACGGAATTTGCATAGAGAGAGAAGAAAGAAGAGAGAAAAAGAAAGCAAGGCCAAATTGCCTTGCAGGACTTCTGGATTTGAAAATTTAACAGGTGCCTTATCCAACTTGATGGTTCTTCCTTCTTTATTTGCTAGGTACAACTGAGCAGGTAACACAACTAATCTAAGATGCAATTGCATGCATCCAAACATGACTAATAATAACCTAGAAGCAAGCATAAAACCACTCATGCTCTTTTCAATGACCCAAAAATTAGTTTGCTAGGAATAAAAACAAGAATAAGATTAAATGATTGCAAACCCAGAACATTATAGTGTTAAAAAAACCATCTATAATGCTCATAGATTCAGATAAACAGTTCTAGAGAATACACATAAAATGTAATATTCCCTTTTTTGGTGTCACCTATGACAGGGTTAGGATGGACTTCCAGAGTTAGAGGTAGACCGGTCACAGGTACAGATTGGTGTCACCAGCGGGCCCAGGGGCTTTTTGGAGGAGTTTTGAGGAGTTTCTATGTGGTTGGGTGGCATTCGCTTGATATATTCCATCATCCAGCGGTTTGGCTTTCGTTTTGGTGCATTCCGACAACTTTCGGAAATTTGAGTTATTTTTGGGCTTAACTCGGCTGATTACGCTCAAGGTGGCATTCCGGGAGGAATACATGATGGAACACCTTAGTGTAATAGCTCATTGGAACCACGACTAGGATACCTACATGGTGGGACGGTTGGACATGGGTTTCAGTGATCGGAGGAGGCGTGGTAGCCGATTTACCCTTTTCTGCATTAAAAATGAATATATTAATAAGAGGGAAAAGTGCTCCATGAATAAAATAATAATAAAATAATATCCAGCAGTTTGGCTTTCGTTTTGGTGCATTCCGACAACTTTCGGAAATTTGAGTTATTTTTGGGCTTAACTCGGCTGATTACGCTCAAGGTGGCATTCCAGGAGGAATACATGATGGAACACCTTAGTGTAATAGCTCATTGGAACCGCGACGAGGATACCTACATGGTGGGATGGTTGGACATGGGTTTCAGTGATCGAAGGAGGCGTGGTAGCCGATTTACCCTTTTCTGCATTAAAAATGAATATATTAATAAGAGGGAAAAGTGCTCCATGAATAAAATAATAATAAAATAATGCTCTAGAAGGCTCCAAGAGATCTATAAAAGAAAGGGAGAAGGCCATTGAGAGATATCTTTGGATCATATCATTTTATTGTATGGGAGGTGTGAGACGTGGTTCTCTACTTCAGCCGTAGCCCTAGGACGGAAACCCTTGGGTGATTTGTGAGTGTTGGACGAAAACCCAACTCTCTTGAGGAGACTTCACTCAGAAGTTTCGCAGAGCTTCAGGGATTGGTGTGAGGATCATTCAGATCTTCAACAGGTGCTTCAGTGGATTGAGTGGTAGTTGTTGCCTGAGGGAGAGTGCAACAGTTCAATTTTGGAGGTCATCGCAGTGTAGCAGATTATCTTGGTGACCAGTTTCCCATCACAGCTCTTTTTGGGTCAGGTCTATATGTAACACTCATTATTATTTATAATAAAAGCTAAGATTCTTCCTATTCTATGTGGTATTGGATTGCAGTGTTTCATGTCTTTTTATTTTACATGGCAATCTCCTGTTGAGTAAATATTGATTTTACGACATTAAGTTATTTTCTGCAATATTAGCTGAAATATCCCATTTGGGATATTACAGTGGTATCAGAGCTGGTGATCTTGCCAGCGTGAGGGTTTACTTGCCAAATGATCGAAAGAGCCAAATTATTACTCAAAGACATTTCGTGTTGATTGTTGCGAGCAACAAATTAGTTTGTGGAATTGTCGCTGCATAATATCTGTGGGGCAAAGCAAATCTAATCGAGCCATTCCAACCATTGAGTGAGGCCGTAGATTTAAAAAAAAAAGAAAAGAAAAAAAGAAAAAAAGAAAAAAAAAGAAAATAAAAAAATAAATAAAAATTTGAAGAGGGGGCACGATAGCTGTCTGGGGGCTGAGCAGAAAGGTGGAAAGGGGAGCATGTCCGGAGCAGATTTATGAGCGCTGATTAAAAGGGTCGAAATCAAAAGAAACCAACTCTAAGCGGGTCCCATACGCACAAAAATGTGTGGCATCAGCCGTCTCACATGTCTACGTTAACTACTACCCAATTCGAAGGCAGACAAGAGGGCTAGTGTTGAAGCTGTGTTTGAGATATTGGTAATCGGTAAGTCTGCCGGCAGATGTGCTAAGGGTTGAGTAAAGGAAGCCGCAAAGATATCACAAAGTCGTAGGCAAATTTCTCTATGCATTTCCGATTTGCCACGTTATTATCACCAAAGCCGCCACGCTGTTGAGAACTGTATGCAGAGCATACGTAGTCCCGCATTATTGAACACCGGCAGCTGGGCATAAGAGAAAGCAACCTTGTTAGCGGCTAGGAAAAATACATGTCCCATAGCGTCTGTGTGGCCGACGTATTCGTTGGCTGCAATAATCCGAGTGACGGGGCCATCCACGTGAGCAGGGCCGTGTAATTCGGTGGCCGAAGACACTCGCGTCATCTTTAGAGGGGCCGATTTTAATAATTAGTGAAGATCGGTAAAAATACTAAGGTTGGAGGAAGGACACAAATCTTGTAAGCCATCAAATTAATTGCTCGTGCCGCGTCTTCTGAATTGGTGCTAGGATTCTTTGTCATTATGAGCATGGATGCAAGACCGTGTTATCCCTAAGGCAAGGTGAAAATATATTATTCGTGGAGCGGAATCAATCTAATATCGATCAGCATATTCAAGTCGAGCTTTGGGCGTAAGCATTTCCACATAGAGGTCGAGCGATATGGTTTGAAGGATTGGGTATGAAGACACGACTTCCCATTCCGCAAGTGATGTAGATTGATCGCTTCGAGGAACCGAGTTGTAAATTTCTGCAAAATTCTTCAAGCATGGTTTCTGCACTTTCTGGGTAGCATTATATCAGGTTCACTGTTCCTTGGAAATTTGTGCTATTGTTTCTCTGGTTGAATGGATCTCTCAGTCCACTCATTGCACTGTATATCTATACCTGAACTTTACTGCTGCTATATACAATTGTGAAGTGCTGAATATTGGAGGAAATATGTTCTATGGACTGATATTTGAATAGGAGGAGGTATTTTTATGATCTGCTCGTCTTTATAAATTGCGGGTTGTTATGTACTGTGGGTGGAACACTAACATCTGGGCGCTATTAAATTGCGGTAAACCGCTATTTGAAAACTCAGAATTACACAATATACTTACAACAAGGTGTATGGGGCATGTTTGACCAATGTTTAACGGGAAAAGTCTGAATACATGATGGAACACCTTAGTGTAATAGCTCATTGGAACCGCGACGAGGATACCTACATGGTGGGACGGTTGGACACGGGTTTCAGTGACTGGAGGAGGCGTGGTAGCCGATTTACCTTTTTCTGCCTTAAAAATGAAAAAGTGCTCCATGAATAAAATAATAATAAAATAATGCTCTAGAAGGCTCCAGGAGATCTATAAAAGAAAGGGAGGAGGCCATTGAGAGATATCTTTGGATCATATCATTTTATTGTATGAGAGGTATGAGACGTTATTCTCTACTTCAGCCGTAGCCCCAGGACGAAAACCCTTGGGTGATTTGTGAGTGTTGGACGAAAACCCAACTCTCTTGAGGAGACTTCACTCAAAAGTTTCGCAAGGCTTTAGGGATTGGTGTGAGGATCATTCAGATCTTCAACAGGTGCTTCAGTGGATTTAGTGGTAGCTGTTTCCTGAGGGAGAGTGCAGTGGTTCAGTTTTGGAGGTCATCGCAGTGTAGCAGTGCAACAGATTATCTTGATGACCAGTTTCCCACTTCAACTCTTTTTGGGTCAGGTCTATATGTAACCCTCATTATTATTTATAATAAAAGCTGAGATTCTTCCTATTCTATGTGGTATTGGCTCGCAGTGTTTCATGTCTTTTTATTTTACATGGAAATCTCTTGTTGAGTAAATATTGATTTTACGGCATTAAGTTATTTTCTGCAATATTAGCTGAAATATCCCATTTGGGATATTACATATGAGTGCAACAACTACACATAAGAATAGTTTATAGCATCAGATACATTCTTACACAACTCCAGTGCTCAACAAAAACAACAAAATAGTCCATAGCATATACACACATAAAACAGAGTGCTCTAGGAAGTGGCTTGGCCAAAAGTGGCTTCTCCTCATTAAAAGTTTCAGTAGTAATAAATGAAAGCCCTTAGAGCAGAGAAGCCCTTTCTCCTTAGAGTTTCTAGCATTTATAATCATTTGCAAAAATAATTGCCCACTCTTGGCCTTGCAGCCAAGTGGCAATTTCAATTTAGATAATTTATTTTGCGTAACTGTCTCCTTAGAAGTTGAACAGTTTCTTTTGTGTAGCTGTTGAAACTGCCCATATCCTTTTACATTTAAATGGGATCCTTTCACATTTATTTTTTCCCCATAAAGTATGGCTAAAGTTATTATTTCATATCTTTTTGTCCTTTATGACCTTTAATGGTCAATATGAAAGCCTTGTGATCATCCCAAGGTTTTGAAAATCGTGATCGGGATTAAATTGGCGAGGGGAAAAAATCGGAAAAAATCGTAAAAATCGGGAAAACATCGGTAAAAATCGGGAAAAAATCGGCACATACAAAAATATTCATTTTTTTTCAATTTTTTTAATATCTAAAGCATCTACAACATAAAATAAATGCATTGACACATAAATATGAAAAAAAACTAATATATAAGATGTGTAATATCATGTCTAGTGCTACATCACACATAAAACTGAATCCTGTCTTGAATACTAAGTCCTGAGTCTCAAGAGTCAACTCAGCTTCAAAATATCGACAAAAAATATAATAATGTATCTCATATCATGAGTCATAATGTCATATACAAAGGAATGTCAATGCACCATATAACCTATGGTCCTATACTACTGATTTCCTCTGCCCCTCTTGCGAGAAAATACAACAGCTTTGCCTTTCTCTCTAGATGAAGAAGCTGGCAGGACTGGAAATGGGCTCTGTCGTGCTCTAGAAGTAGAAACTAAAGCACCAGAACGGGAACCTGAAGCACTAGGAGCTAAAGGAGGCAGACCACGTCCTCTACCGGTAGTAGTGGTAGGTGGTGTCACCTCCTCCTCCTGCTCCTCCTCCTCCCCCTGCTGCTGCTCCTCCTCCTCGTCCTCCTCCCCCTCCACTACCTCCTGCTCTATCCAATCAGGGGCCGACTCCATGACAGGCCTCTCAGCCTCAACCCTCCATTCAGCAGTCGTGTCAATCGCATCTAAAGAGATGGCTTCCATATCAGGGGTCCTCTCAAGTTGTCTCACCCACAATCTAAGATTGTAGTAGACGTAAACCATGTCATTGAGCCGCTGGGCCTCCAACCTGTACAAGGGTCATAAATTAATAAATTAAATATTTAAAAAAAAAAATTTAATGAATTCAAAAAATCAGTTGGAATATTTTAAGTTTTTTACCTGTTGCGCTTTTTGGTGTGTATTTTTTCAAATACACTCCAGTTGCGCTCGCATCCTGAAGCGCTACGTGTTTGGCTGAGTATTCTAATGGCAAGTTTTTGGAGTTTTAGTAATCTGCCACCGTAGCTCCTCCACCATGCATCTACAATTTACAAGTCACAACAAATAAGATAAACTTATAAAGTTACAAACATAAGAAAATTTTTAAAATAATGAAAATCTTACCTGGCATTTTAGTAGTCCTATCCTGGACAGCCATGTCGAAGCTCAAGGTGCCACCTGCCATTCTGTATACCTCCATCTCTTTGGATATCTCTGCACGTTCTGATGGATTTGGCACCATCTTCTGAACACAAGTGAAAAAGCCATCCATGACCTCAGCATCAAATAGGAAACTACATGAATAAGCAAATGTGGGGTTCAGGAAGACCCCTGCAACATGAATGGGACGATGGAGTGTGTTGTTCCATCGATCATCAATCACTTCCCATAAAAGAAGTTGTCTCTGAAACCCCTCATCACCCTTATCATCATAATAGCTGCGAACAACTTCTTTGGCCCTATCCATGGCCTCATACAAGTAGCCCATTGCGGGCTTGTCTCCATCCACCAATTTAAGAACCTTTACCAAAGGTTCAGTAATGCTGCACACCTCTTCCACTCCAGCCCAGAAACTTTCCTGATATGACACCAACCTGCAGATGGCCTCTCCCTCTGATTTGCGGCTGATAGTCAAAGCACGCCACTCATCTGAAAGAAACATTTTCTTCAAATCCCACTTAGAATTCAAGAGGGATTGAAGAGATATGAAACTAGTGGCAAATCGTGTAATAGCAGGCCGCACCAACTCCTTCTTGTTGGTGAATGTCCTCATCAAATGAAGCACAGATGCATGATTATATATAAATTTTGTGATGCTCTTTGATGATTCTACAATCTCTTTGACAAAATCAATCTTTCCGATGTCCTCCAACATCAAATCAAGGCAATGTGCAACACAAGGTGTCCAAAATATGCTCGGATACCTCTCCATAAGCATCTTGCCAGCAGAAACATAGTTTGCAGCGTTGTCCGTTATGATTTGGACAACATTTTGGGGCCCAACCTCCATAATGAACACATCTAATAAATCACATAATAATCTTGCATCTTTGACATGTGCAGATGCATCAACAGATTTCATAAACATTGTCCTCTTGGGACAACTGACCAAGAAGTTAATAAGGGTCCTACCCCTTTGATCAGTCCAACCATCTGACATCACAGTGCATCCTGTGACTTCCCATGATGCCCTTAACTCTTCCAATCTCTTGGTGCAGTCAGCTTTCTCATTTTGCAGAATGCGCCCTCTAAGGTCATCATATGAAGGGGCTTTGTATCCTGGGCCAACAACAACGATAGCATCAATCGTAGCCTGATAAAATGGATTGTTCTTGGCAACACTGAAAGGAATATCACTCCAAAGAAATAGTTTGCCCAACAACTTATCAGCTTCTTCCTTCTCTTTTTTTTTAATAAGGGAGGAGATAGATGGCTGTGCCCCGTGAGTGGTTCTAGGAGCAAAAAATGAGGAGGCAGCGACGGGGCTGCCTGTAGAAGAGGCTGATGCTGAAGAGCCACTACCACTCTCACGCTCAACTCTAAACCCTGATATTTGACTCTTCAGAGCTGCCTTGCTGAGTTTAGTGGTTTTTATTTCTCCCAATGCGTTCATGGCTCTTCTGATTATTTCTGGATTGGTGTTTGTGCAAGGGCCTACTTCATGCCCAGGAATTTGTGCCAGGTGGTATTTCAACCTGTATACCCCCCCTGTCATGTGATGACCACATAATTTGCAAGTCAAGTTTGATCGGTCAAACCCCTGATCAGGTTCACCAAATTCCCATAAAGGATCTAATTTCCTTGGCATGTTGGAAACTTTGAACTTTGAACGTTGAAATTTGAACCTAGGGCACAAGAAAAATTGCAAGTTAAAAAATAAGATAAAAAAATTACAATTTTACATACAACATTTTGATTTTTTTCACAAAAAAAAACTCTCAACTCAATGCAAAAATAATGGGAAAAAATACATGTTGAAACACAAGCAAAAATAATGGGAAGAAACTAAGAGCACAAGAAGAAATATAAAAAACAAAATTTAACAAACAATTTTTTGCATTTTTGACCAAAATAAACCCTCTCCTCTCAATAAAAAAAAAAAAAAAAAAACACACAACCAAATGCAATCACAAATGATGAAAAATACATGGGTAATAGAAACCCATGGAAGAACAAGAAAAAAACAAAAAAAATGGGTCAAATTTGATGCCCATACCTGGAAAAAACGTTTTGCCGGAGACACTTGGTCCAAATTCGATTTTTGTTCGCTTGGCTTGCAAGAAATTTTTCACTATTGTCCAATCTTGGGCTTCTAGATCACGTATCTCCCTCCTTGGCTCTCCTCCTTCACTCCTTAGCTCTCATAACCAAACCTGTCCATGTGAAAATGAAAAAAAAAAAAACATCAAAATCGCATTTTAACCCCGCTGTTTTAGCATGCTACGATTTTTTCGTATCGAATCGCGATTTTTTGGAAAAAATTGCGATTTTTTGCCTATCGGCGATTTTTTCAAAACATCGGGAAAACGTCACCGATTAAATCGTTCGCCCGAAAAAATCGCGATTTTTTGAAAACATCGCGATTAAATCACGATGTTCGCTTCACTGGATCATCCACTCTTTATGGAGGTCAATGACGAGTTAGGTTCTCATTGGATCAACTCGTTCTCTTATCCATCCAGGACTTCGATTTGGTTGGTCGTAAAGCCTAATCATTCTTCCTTTTTTTCTTCTTTTAAGTATATTGAATTTGCACGTACAAGAGCAATGCCATTATTGATTTGATTTTATATTTAAAACAATAAACTTTGGAAGATTTCATGTTATATTAATATTAGAAGGGAAAGATTTGAAAGGTGAGGCAACTCCTTGTTTATATTTTGGTTCATAAGTTATAACTGCTTGAGTGAACCATTGGGGCTATCCACTACATATATATATATATATATATTTGCCAATGTGCTTATTTTATGTTGCTGTTTGTATATATTTAACAACATAGGAAAAAATGAATTTATTTTGTATTCTTGATGCTTATTGTAGTTTGCTGATTTTTTCTAATTTTTAGTTGATGTTCCTGATGTCCAGACCCTTACTAATTTTTTGTTGATCCAATTTTTCATAAATGATTTCAAGTCCTGATAGAGATGCATTGTTAGAGTGACTCTCCTCATGATCTATCTCAGAGACTAAACCATCTGTGCCACACACTGCATATGCTCTTGAAGATGTGAAGAAGAATAATTTAGAATGGTGCTCTACCACCTTGTATTTACATTCATTTGTAATACATACAGGAAGGGTCAGTTCCTGCCAGCCTGCCTGCCGAGGGGAGAGGAGATGATCATTCAGCGGAAGTGGTACATCTCTATCCTTAGAGCCCTATTGATTCTATAGGCCTTTCCAGTTCAGCATTTATAGGGTAATAACCTGGGGCTGACTAAAGGGTATGGTCTGAGATGAAAGCGGAAAGTGGGTGGGTCTCTACGTAAAGGGGCGGGGCAAAACAAGGAACAAGGGGCCCCAACTATAGTTGAGTAGTCAGCTATTCTCTATTATATACGTGATATGACTGATTACTGAGATTGGTTCGAACTGGACAAACAAGTAGAGAGGGACGCCCTACCTATATAGTTGTGGGGAGCCCTATCTATAGTAGTGGGTAGGGGGCTGAATTCTTTCACATAGGTTTGCCCAAACCTCAATATTTGTGATTCTTTTTGCACAGGTCCGACAAACCCTTCATCTGTTGAATTCATGTGGCAGAAAAAGGCTCTAAATAGCTCATTGAAATGGAGTGAGTAAACCCTCATGCAAATGCTAATAACTTGCCGTGATCCTCATACAGGGATGGATTAGGCTTGAACCTGATTTTCGATAGCAACAACCCTCAACAAGCAATACCGGAGGATGTGAATAACCTCTCTGTAAATATTCCATAAGTTTTTGTGACTCCTCTGAGTCTTTTGTTGGTTGAATTTTGATGTCATTCCATATTCAAAATCTAGGCATGCCTTTTGGCGGAAACACACTCTAACTGCATGTTCTTTCACTGTCTATGGCCTCTTTTTAGTGGTTCCCACTGACTCCCTTGCAATATCTGCACCAGACCAACACTGATCAAACTTAAGCAGCAAGACCTCAAGGGTAAAGAACCTCTCAAGATGTGTGGGAACAGGATTCAGCCTGATCTTAATCTTTCCACGAAAGAACCAAGCCTAACTCTTGAGTGAGCAAAAATTAGTGTTAACAGGGTGGAAAAGCACTAACCCAGAGAGAGTAGAGTGAGGTGAAATCTGGCTGTATTCCTAGGAGTATTCTAGACTGTTCTAGTTTTGTAGGAAAGAATTTCTGGTGATAAGTTCTAAGACTATTGGCACTGGCTTCAGAATGTCAAAACGGCAAATATTACTGCAAACAGCATATATGTTGCTTTTGGGTATTCAACTTAAAATTTTATTGTGATCAAAACATTGGTTGTTTTGGGAGGATTTTAAATTTAATCTTTTGTTATTATGTTGAGAAATATTGTATCATATCGTTGAATTAAAGTATTATTTTTTCATTTTTAAATTTAAAGTTATTTGTTGCAGAACCACTTATTGAGCTGAAATTTATATATCTACTTATAGCCATTCTAAGCTTGTTTTTTTGTATGTCTGTTATCTTCTATTTTCTCTGAATTTCTTTGGATCAGTGTAACATGCAGCAAGGACCAGATGACTTACCATTAATAATATTATAGAGGTGAACTGGATAGAGTATGATCGACAACTTCCCAATGGCAGCTGAACGGAATTCACAGCTTCCAGAAAAAGGTGAATGCATGGCAGAGCAAAATGGTTGGCACTACAAACAGGTAGAGTTGTCCTCTGAAAGTAGCATGGATGATGATCAACTTTGTGAGAATGACAGTGAAGCTGATGATAAGGAAGAAGATTACTCAGACGATAAGAATGATGGCACAATAGAGGATGCTGATCCTGTTCTTCCAGTGTGCCTTAATATTGATGGTAGGATCGAGCATACCCAGAATTTTGGTGCAGCAACCAGAGAGGACAGTATGTTGGTTGACTCCTCAGAGGGAGACAAGCTACAAGGCACTGTTGACTTTGGGCAGAACTCTTTATCATCTGAAAGAGAGCAAGTCCATGACAGGACTTTAGATGAACTGCTGGCTCTGTATGGGCACGAGGGTTCACTGGAAGATTATGAAGATGATAATGGCTGGAGCTCTTATGGAGATTTTGCAGTTCACACTAAGTGGTTTTGCATAAACTGCACTATGCCGAATCTTGATGACACTCTTCATTGTCATGTACGGTGCAACTTTTTTTTGCATTCTGTCCTTGAAACATGGATATGGCTTATGATTTCTTGCCAGGCTCAATTTTTTAGTAAAAGTCTATTTAGATATTTATTTGTCTCTGAAATTAGATTTGTTTGTCCCATTGAAGATTTGTGGTGAACATCGTGAGTCTGGAATCCTCAATGAGGGGTATTTAGCACCTCAATTTGCACCAGCAGAAGTGTCCAGTTCTTCCAAATTATCTCTGGAGATGCCTGGTGAGGATATTTTTGCATTGAATGTTTTAATACATCTTTATCCATTATGTGATTCCCTTTGAAATAAGTAATTCTTGACATTACTGGAGGCAACTTTTTTGTTTTTAACGGGATAACAAGATATAAATGACTTTTGGGGTACAACAGGCCTTGATGAGTATGATTTGAGTGTTTTCTCCTGTAACTTCTTTCGTTGTCAATCAATATTGTCAAAATGGTACAGTAAACATCGGATAACCCCAACTAGGATTTGAGCTTGTTATGTTGTGGTGAAGCAATCTTCCTTCACTACTTTTACTGTTTTTGGATTGTATTATGAATAACCATGACACCAACCTGTTCTGGCTATTTTTTCCTTAAATATTCTAATATGTCGTAGTTGCAAAATGTTTCTGTTAATTGCTGCTTTTGTAACACTAAACTATGACCTATTTTCTGAATCCTGGTTTGTCTGTTAATTGCTGCTTTTGTAATACTAAACTATGATATATTTTCTGAATCCTGTTCTGTAGATCTTCTGAAGTTTTCTCTGTCCGGAGGTAATTTCTGGTCTTCAGTTTTAGAAATTTGTTTTATCTGAAGTCACGGGTTAGATTCCACTTAATAACATCTATTGCCAACTGGATGTTCTTCAACGCTTATTTATCTTGAAAATTAAACTTGTAACTTATGAAGGCTCAGGTTCATCATACATGCAATCCAAGTTGGTTGTGAGAATTAATGAATGAAAGGGTAGTGGGGGAAGACATGAACAATGGATTTGCAAAGCCAAAAAAGATATGCAAAAGAAAAGATGGTAGATTAATGTTTATAGAGGCCCCATATTTACCTTGAATTTATCTCTTTACAAGTATGTTGTGTAATCCATTCAGAACTAGTAATCTTACGAATAAAGATATCAGCATGGAAATGTTTTTCCAATTGTTATGGGTAGTCATTTACAAGATAAATATAATAGGATGCTATAAGATATGTTAGACCATCTTCTTATTTTTAACATGAATGTTAAGAGTAGAGCCATAAACCCATGTTGTTTGTTGGAAAATTAAATGTCTGAAAGCTCTATAAAAAAATTATTGAATGTTAGGTGGCAGTGATTTATTGAATAGTATTCTATCACATGTGAGTTTCATAAGGATGTGATATATGTTTGGCACATAACCTTGTGTTGTTATTCTTGTTTATTGTTAGATTGGCCCACCTTTTGTAGAGCACATATTGCTTGACAGAGTTAAACTGACTGTTCTTAGAATCAGATTATTTATCCTTATGTTTCAGCCTTTTACGGATTATGTCTGCACTTTCTGATAACAAAAGTTTAAGCAACTGGAACAGAGTTTGTACCATACTGTTTCTTTAGTTTCTCTTTGAACTGCCCCATCAAACGTATTGTCCATACTCTAAAATCACAAGTAAATATACTGTCATCTGTAAAACATTGTGACAAGAATAAATGTACATTGTAACATTAGAAACCTTTAGTTATATTAATAATTGTAGGGGATACAATTTCACCAACAACATGCCAATCAAATTTAAACTAAATTTACCAAATGTAATTGCAGATACATACCTGTATATCCCGTTTGAAGCCGATTTTGGGTTGTCATTGCTCTGTGTTATCGCTTCTCCTTGCTGCCTACACGTACCTACAAGTCAGTGGAAAATCCTTCAACCCCACAAGGTGTGGTTGGTGGTAAGTATCTCAGAGAAGGAGCTGTCACACTGATCCCGACTCTCTCCGTTTTAACTCTCTCGTAGGTCAGCTAAGGGGGGTGGTCCCTAAAGTGAAGAAACTAAGTTAAAAGGATATGAGGTTCTAGGAGACTTTGTTAGAGTGAAACATGGATTAAGTTTTTAGAGATTTATGATTGTTTATGAACAACTTTGAAATAATAATTAAAAACCGTTCAACTAGTGCCTTTAAAAATAACTTGCTCAACAATAAAAATAACACTAAGAAAATGAGAATACAGTAATCCTGAAATGGAAACCAAAGTTGTTAGCACAAAATATTTGCAAAATAAAAATGATTATGAGATAACCAAATCACAACATTGAAACATATCTTGCCATAGTTAGAAACAACTTAAAAATGTGAGATGAAATTAAACTTTGTGAAAATGGAACAAAAGCATCACAATACTTGCATAAAATAAAAAAAACCATCAAAAGACAAGTAAAAAGAAATGTGATGAAGAGTGCTCTTGGTTAATTTTAATTAACTATCTCTACAACAAAGATTTCAAATCAACTCTTCAATCCTCAGACTTCACCCTCGCCCAAATCACGTGGATCTCACAGTGAGGAGTCGATAGGGGAGTAGAGGGTCCTTAAAGGTCTATACAACCAACTTATCTGGGAGGTAAAGTTT
This sequence comes from Pinus albicaulis, assembly GCA_034641835.2. Taxonomy (NCBI): domain Eukaryota; kingdom Viridiplantae; phylum Streptophyta; class Pinopsida; order Pinales; family Pinaceae; genus Pinus; species Pinus albicaulis. Next base: position 1,532,499,695 of record CM076581.1, read on the forward strand.
TAATGAGTGTTGGTATGAGAGCGATGTTGATTTATCCCAATTAAATGATACATGCAATGTTCCACAAGAGATGAGATAGTGCTTACTTGCAATAATGAACCAAACTTTGAGATACAAATAAACTTATGTGTGCTGTAGCATTAAATGGGCAAATGGAATGAAATAAGTTCTCATTAAGATACAATCTCTTTACTTGAAGAAAATGCTTCAATAATTTCTCAAATGTATTAACATGCATGGACTAAATAATGAAGTATAAACATTAACTTAATTGGAACTTGCCAACCATGTAAATTGCTCACACATATGAAATGAGATTTCCTCAAGAATGAAGCTTTAGGAGCTCATGCATGTAAGTTTAATTAACCCAAGATTTAGTGAGATGGATGTAGAGTGCATTAGTTGTTAATTCGTTAGTATGCATGAAATGAAAAACATAAAATGAGTCAATCCACCCAAGAAGTTCCTTCCTCTTCAACCAAGGAAGGGGGAAAGCATGGGAAAAATATCCCAAGCTCCCTCAAGCAAAAATGTTATTTTATTAGCGATTACAAATGAAAAAAAGAGCCTCTAAGAAGACTGCCCAAAGGGAGATCCCTTTACGAAGATAGAGCTTGGAAAAAGCTAGATCTCCTCCTCAAAAATGACAACAAAAACTCTTGGGGAAACTTTCAAAACAGAAATTTTACAAGGCTCCAAGGCCCACGGCCAAGGTCATGTCGCTGCTGTCCTAAAGGTGCTCAGGCCTCCCTAAAAATCGATTTTAAGGTAGTGGAAGGCTTTGCATGCAAGGAGGATCAATAGTTTTTCACCATTAAGCTCCTTGTTGTCCACACTCAAGCTTATGGGCCGCGAAAGAAAATCAAACGTTAGAACGAAATAAACAAGATTTAAAGTACAATTTAATATACAAAGACACTAGCCCAAGAAATGAGAGTGAACCCCCCATTCTTGCCTAGCCTAGAAAACGCTCTTGAAGTAGCAAATATGACTTTAAAACGCTCTACAAAGGAAAATTTTTAGATTTTAAAATTTAAATTTGATTATCAAGTAGCTTAGAAGAGGAGGGCACTCCCTTTTGATTTTCAATTGATGCAAAACTTGGAGTTGGAGAAACTGAGTCTTGAATTGTTGTGAGTCTAGGAATGAGTTAGTTTATTTGAGACGTTTCCCATGCCCAGATGGAATTCCTGCACACAATGTAAAAATGGATCTTTCCTACATACTTGAAATCAAATGTTAACTCGCAAGTGGATTATAACATTAAATGAAACAAGATAGACTAAGCATTCCACCTAAAATTCCTTAACAAACTTACTTCTAAGATAATGCTCTAAAACAATGACACATGCAAGATAGCTTGCATGCACCAATCCACACTATATGGAAAATATGAATTAACGTAGATAAAAAATATATGGAAATGCAAGCATAATAAACACAAGCACGGAAAGAAATCACCTCATTACGCCAAGAAAACATTTGCTTCGTAACCCCAAAGTCTTGATTTTATTAATATGCAATTTTAAAATGGCAGAGTTTCCTCAAGCCCAATAGCTCATAACATGATGATATACAATAGCCCAGCCATGTTATATAGAGAGTTGGGAGCAATTCTCAACGACGAATGCATGTGAGAACTGAACTTGGTGTTGACTTTTGTAGCATCGGAAAGTGTTCTAAGTTTCAAACTTTGTGAGGAGACTTGGACATCAATATTCCAAAGAACCCAGAAATCGTTTGTGGAAATTCCACTTGGTTCATCTCTTATTAAAATAATTAATTATTTTAATGGAGACCCTAAGTCCAAACTTATTGAAATTAAATAATTAAAGGGTATTAATAAGACAGAGTATGAATCTTCTAGAGAACAAAGATCAAATCAAGTTTTAATCTTAAGCCATTGATTGGACTTCTAATCTGGGTCATTGATTCATCAACGAGAAGATTATAAAAGAAGGCTTGAGGGTCATTTGGAAATTAAGCTGGGCATACACTCAGTAGTCGAAGGAGATCGATTCTGAAGGAATAGAATTCGATTTTAGTGGGATAGTTGCAGGGCGAAGATTTGTAGAAGCAAAAGAAGAAGGGGGAGTCAGCAGTGACAGAGCTCGAGGACAGAGGGACGCAGAGGGTCACAAAAGGCAACGCAGTGAACCCACGCAGAGCCTATGCAGAGTGACGCAGTCCAGCGCAGGGACTACGTAGAGAATCACACAAACAGATGCAGAGGAAGTCAGAGGCTGTTCTGGGTGTCAGGAAATTTTCGGGAGGGGCCGAGAATTTTGTCTTAGGTGTTTTTTGATTATATCTGCCAATATATTCCTTGCAAAGATTCATTTGTTGAAGAATAATAATAAAACTCTCATCTGCTGCACAGGTTTTCCCACATTGGGTTTTTTCGGGGACAATTGTCTAAAAATAAGTGTGTACATGTGATTGGTTCTTATGCTTATGTCCTTTACTGTTTACTTCTCTGGATATATAATTGTGAATGTTGCAATAGTATTTATTTTGAAGTTTACTGATAGATTCTGTAAATAACTTATCAGAGTAATAAGTAGGAGAAATAAATCTATCACTGCAACTATAGATTCCAGATTGAAATTTTTACATGATATCAGAGCGAGAGATGAGTAACAGGAACGGAGAATTGGAAAGTGAACATAAATCTGACATTGCTGCGGCAGCTCGGAGGGGTTCACGCAATTCTCTAGAAAGGAAGAGAAGCATGAAGGAACATATGGATCGCGATGTTTCTGTTCTGACATCTAGACTAGAAGAAAAATTTGCTTGTGTGTCAAGCATTGCTTCTCCTGGGGTCTGGTACATTGACAGTGGAGCTTCTGCTCATATGATGGGAGTGCGGGAATGTTTTTCCAACTACCGAGAGGAGTATATGGACTTTAAAATTACCATGGGTAATAAAACAAAATGTACCCCTATTGGAAGAGGTACTGTAGTATTTCAGACCGAGGCTGGAAATAAGCTTCGGGCCACTAATGTACTGCATGTGCTCGGGCTGGGAATGAAATTTCTCTCAGTGTCTCAAATTCAAAACAGAGGTTATGACGTTTACTTCATTGGTAACAGAGTTTACGTCAAACACCCTAGTTGGAAGAAGAAAGCACAAATCTGGGTAAGGAGCAACAAATTTAACAAGTTACAACTCGAATCTCCAATGGCACTAATAGGCAATGCTGATGAAACGGACTTGAATGAACTATGGCACAGAAGAATGGGGCATTGAATATTCTTAGGGAAACTGTCATGGGAGTTGCAGAACTGAGCACCAAGCGAGACGATGTCTGCAGAGGGTGCGTATTGGGTAAATATGCCAAGGCAGCGTATCAGAGAAGTAGTAATAGGGCTATGAGTGTATTGGGTTTGATACATTCGGATATCTGCGGACCAATGTCCACTAGAGCTCTTAGTGGTGTCGAGTATTTCGTCACCTTTATTGATTACCATTCCAGGAAAACTTGGATCTACTTTCTGAAGACCAAGGACGAAGTCTTCAGTCGACTTAAAGAGTTTAAAGCTTTGGTAGAAAATCTGACGGGAAAGCGGATCAAGGTGTTGCGTTTAGACAATGGTGGTGAATACACGGGCAAGGAATTCACTAGGTTTTGCGCAAGGGAAGGTATTAGAAGAGAGTGGACCACTCCATAAAATATGGAGCAAAATGATGTGGCAGAAAGGAAAAACAGGGTTGTTGTTGAGGCTGCAAGGGCAATGCTGTATGATCAAGACATGCCCAAATTTCTGTGGGTTCAAGCTTGTAATACAACTATCTATGTTCAGAACAAGATTCCTCACAATGCATTGGGAAAGATCACGCTAGAAAGTGTCTTCACTGGCAAAAAGCCTGGGGTGAGTCACTTTAGGATCTTTGGCAGTACGACATACTGTCATGTGCCCAGTGAGAAGAGGAAGAAGTTAGACATGACTACGGAAAAGAGATATTTGGTAGGATACAACGAGAATGCAAGGCTTACCACATCTACATTCTGGAGAGTAGGAAAGTTGTTGTGCAGAGGGTTGTGAATTTCATGGAGGAGAGGGCCTTCAAAAGATCCCGCGAGTTTCCTTCTGCTACGCAGTCTGAGGAGGATCTGCTGGTTGAACCTCAACAACCTGCGGTAGATAATTTAGCTGCCTCTCCAAGGCATGGGGATCCAAGGGGCACTTCTTCCGAGGATTTGCAGGAGGGAGAGCAGGTAAATCTGCCTACTACCAGTGGGAGAACGAGAAGGGAACTACGACAAATTTTGAGGGACGCAGAAGACTTTGTCAGAGCCCCCCGAGATGTGAAGAGACAACGCAAGCAGGCTGACAGGTACCAAGCCTCGGTTGCACAGGTTGGGGAACCTTCTAGTTTCTGGGAAGCAGCTCAGCAGTAGGTATGGGCAGATGCGATGGTGGAAGAGTACAATTCCATCATGACGAATGATGTCTGAGAGGTGGTCCCCAACCCTCAAGATAGATCAATTGTAGGTTCAAGCTGGATCTACAAGATCAAGTATGCTGCAGATGGCAGCATTGAGAAATTTAAAGCCAAGTTTGTGGCTAAGGGGTATGCTCAAAAAGAAGGGATAGATTTTGAAGAAACCTTCGCTCCAGTAGCTAGATATACCTCCATTAGATCCGTAATATCCCTTGCTGCGCAGATGGGATGGGAGATACACCAGATGGACGTCAAGACTGCGTTTCTGAGTGGGGTGATAAAAGAGGAGGTGTATATTGAACAACCAGAAGGCTTCGAGATGCATGATCATAAGACTCATGTATGCACGCTTAAGAAAGCCTTGTATGGACTGAAGAAAACTCCTAGAGCTTGGTATGGTTGAATTGACAACTACTTGCAGAAGATGGGATTCGTCAAGAGTGATGTAGATCCCAATCTCTACTATCTAAGGGTAGGGAGTGAGCCCTTGATACTGGTTTTATATGTAGATGATCTATTTCTAACAGGATCATCAAGGCTCATCAAAGACTGTAAGGAGAATTTGGCTACGGAATTCGACATAAAGGATCTAGGGCTAATGCACTATTTTATGGGGTTGGAAGTTTGGCAACAGAAGGGGGAGATCTTTCATGATCAAGGAAGATATACTACAGAAATTCTGAAGAGATTTCAGATGGAGGATTGTAGACTCATGACGACTTCAATGATCACCAAATGGAAGAAAATCGACACATCCGAAGATGATGAGGTTGATCCTACTCTGTATAGGCACCTCATAGGATCTTTGATGTATCTGGTAAACACAGGCCAGACATCTGTTATGCTGTAAATACCCTCAGTCAGTTCATGGTGGAACTTAAGAGGGCTCATTGGGAAGCAACCAAACATGTTCTCAGGTACCTTCAAGGAATAGTCAAGCTTGGATTGAAGTACACTCGTGGAAGTTATATTAGGTTAAGTGGGTTCATGGACGCAGATTGGGTCGGGAGTCTTGTAGATCGGAAGAGTACCAGTGGGTACTATTTCAGTCTGGGATCAAGGATGACTTCCTGGTGCAGCAGGAAATAGAAATCCGTGGCACTGAGCTCAACAGAGGCTAAATATATGGCAGCTAGCACAGCTTCGTGTGAGGCCATATGCCTTTGGAAATTGCTTGTGAACCTACTGAAGGAGAAAATGGAAGCGGCTGGTGATTTATGTGATAATCAGAGTTACATCAAGCTCTCTGAAAATCTTGTGTTTCATGGTCAGTCGAAACACATTGATATCATGTGTCACTTCATTAGAGATTGTGTCCAACGAGGAGCTATACAATTGCAGTACACTCCAACAGGAGAATAGGTGGCAAACATTCTCATGAAGGCTCTAGGGATGACTAAGTTTGTCTACTTCAGAGAGAAATGGGGATGATCAAGAATCCATTCCAGTAACAGGAATGGATAGGATCAAGATTTAGAGGGAGCTGCAGTACAAATACAACAGTGGCAGTGGCAATGTCATGGGAAGTAGTACAGAAGGCAGAAGCGCAGCAGATGAGGGGTAGCAACCAGAGATCAGTAGCGCAGAGGATGCTTCAAAAGCAGAGCTACATGCAGCAAGTATATTGCTAGAACACCTTCCTTGCTAAGAGGGAGTGTTGATTTTTGTAGCATCGGAAAGTGTTCTTAGTCTCAAACTTTGTGAGGAGACTCAGACATCAGTATTCCAAAAAATCCATAATTTTTTTGTGGAAATTCCACTCAGTTCATGTCTTATTAAAATAATTAATTATTTTAATGGAGACCCTAAGTCCAAACCTAGGGAAATTAAATAATTAAAGGGTATTAATAAGACAAAGTATGAATCTTCTAGAGAACGAAGATCAAGTCAAGTTTTAATCTTAGCCATTGATTAGATTTCTAATATGGGTCGTTGATTCATCAATGAGAAGATTATAAAAGAAGGCTTGAGGGTCATTTGCGTAGACCTTTGAGAACTACGTGTTTCCTCTAAGTGACTGTGCAGTATAGGCTCAAGAAATAGCGTAAATCCTCTGAGTGAAGTGCTGAGTGCTGTTGCACTCCAGATAGCTCATGAGAAGTGGTCCCCACTTGGTCTTCAGTCAACTGATCTTGTAGAATATTCCTTTTATACTCAACTGCCTTTAATAAATTTGATTTTCGTTTTGTGTAACTGCCGCTTTATCTCTGAGAAATTCGATTTTGATAAAATAATGGTGAACTAATGATGCAATATGCTCAAGCATCCTCCACATGTTGTTAAAATTTGGGTACCAGAGGACAAGTGGTTCCCTAATGATCCAGGTGGATATTGGTGGCCACTCGCCTATTCCACTTGGGGCCCCACCATTGTCTCTTTCATTTTTTTCACAACTTACTATTTTTAGTAGTTTTTCAAGTCCTGAACTTCCAGAACCGTTTTGAAGCCCCAAACGGAGATAGTATGCCGAAGTTACGTCCCTGGGAAGTTGAAACACCAATTTACCCAAACGGGGCCCATAGTTTTGGCACTTCATCTCTTAGGGTTAGGTTTTTGGACGTTTAGAATTCTCCATTGTTTCTCCATAATAAATAGGCCCTCGAGCCTCATTGTAATACAGTTCAGAGGTCTGTAGTCGCCACATCTCTTCTCAGAGATTTGCTACCAGCACCATAGCTATTTTATTTCCATCATGTTTGTAAGCATATTTCTGTGATTTGATATTAATGAAATGAAGCCATATTTCCGCTGTATTTCTATGTTTATGGTTATTTTTGTATTCTATTGCATTCCTGCATAATTCTGGATTAGTGGTATCAGAGCGGTCTGTTTTTTCTCAATCCTTCTTTGCATGTCCCCAACGAGGTCAGGGTATAAGGAGTTAGGGTTCGATCTAGTGGAACCTTTGCAAGATCAACCTCGCAAACTCTGACGGACGCTCATGGGGGACGAAAAGAAAGATGAGGGAGCAGGAGATCCTATCAAAATATTGCTCAAGGAGGCCCTCGAAAAACAAAGGAACGCGATGATGGATAACTTTGCCCAGATCCTTCAACGAATGCCCATCGGCGGTGCATCTGCATCCAGCAGCCACTCTGGAGGCGCGACCCCCTTTAAGGTACAAGTAAACTTTGACATTCCCATATTTGAGGGTCAAATAGAAACAGATGCCATAGATAGATGGTTGAATCTATTAGAAGGATATTTCTCAGTTCATGATTTTTCCGATCGGGAGAAGATTATTTTTGCACTCCTCAAAGCTACCCCCCATGTCAAGGATTGGTGGGAAACCTACTGTGAGAAAACGGACGAGACAGAACTCTCTCTGTTCTCAGCCGTACCCACTTGGAATTCTTTCCGAGATGCCATCAAGGAACAATACTATTCCGTGGGGAGCTATGAGGACAAGTACATACAATGGACCACGCTGCAGCAACAAAGGGATCAAGATGTGCATGAGATAACGAATCTGTTCCATACCCTGCGCACAAAGTTGGGTATCAAAGATTCAGAGAGACATTTGGTGCTAAAGTATCGCAATTGTCTGCACAGATACATTCAGGAGGAAATGGAGTTCCTCGACATCTCCTCACTTGGTACGACATACCGGTATGCTACCAAGATTGAGCAGAAATTCAAACAGAAGAAGCGAGACTTTGGATCTGCGAATCAAAAGCAAGGGAAAGGTGCCCCCAAACCGCAGAACAAAGGACAAAGCCAAGGCATGGCGGCCCAAGACAACCTGCCAAAGACACAAGCAAAGAACAACACCATGAAGCCAACACACTGAAAGTGGTGTGAGTTCCACAAGAGCTCCACTCACAACACAAGTGTGAGTGTTGGGGCTGCCAACAAAGCAAGATGAGGGCTTCTAAATCAGATGCATACTCCGACTCTAAATCAAAACCTGACAAGGTGAATGAAAAAGGGAAGCAGATTATTAATGTGGAGCCCAACACCACTGTTGCCACTACGAAGATCCAGAAGGAGGAACCAGAAGATCCAGAGGAGGCAGAGCGTCTCTTCCACTCCGCATGGACACAAGTGGCCTTCTCTGCGCCCATTGTCGACAATGGGAGCCAAAGAACCCTATTTCAACAGACAGCCGGGAATGTTGGGTTTCACAACCGACAACAAGATTCGACAACTATACACCATCATGGCTTCACCAGAATTTCGGATCTTTCTCGCGTCACCAACAAGGCCGCTTTTCCCTATAGCATCGAAGCCCTTCAGCCGATGAGGTATTGGGTGACATTTCTTTCTTATTGATGTTTCTATATTATTAGGCCAAACCATACTTGTGGAAGCGGCGGCCGTGTATGAGTCCCGGCCGTTTCGCACCGTTATTGTTACTTGGGAAATAAATTGCAAGGAAGATAACGCAGGTACGGCATCGCTCTCACTATCTCTTTGTCATCGCAAAAAAATGTGCAGCAAGCCTATTTTCCAAACCGCAACGAGCCTTTTCCTGATGATCCGCCCCTAGGGCAAGAAGAAGACTGTGGCCACGACCTCCAGACGTAGCTCCTTTGCACGACAACAACAAATGGACAAGGTTGTGGAGGAGTACAGGGACATATTCACCTCACCCACAGGGGTGCCTCTACACTGTCAGGTCAAGCACCCCATTGACCTGACCCCGGGTGCGCCGCTACCTAATGGACCGATCTATAGGCGCTCTGTTCTGGAGAATGATGAAATCAAGAGGCAGATTCAGGAGCTGCTGTAGAAAGGTCACATCTGGCCAAGTTCATCGCCCTGTGGGAGCCCGATCTTGTTGGTACAGAAGAAGGATGGGACTTGGAGACTCTGTATTGATTATCGGGCGCTGAACAAGATCATTGTCTGGAATAGGTACCCGATCCCACGAATTGATGACCTTTTGGACCAACTCAAAGGGGCAAAATATTTCAGCAAGATCGACTTGAAGTCTGGGTATCACTAGGTACCAATTGAACCCTCTGATGTGTGGAAGATTGCCTTCAAAGCCAATGAGGGCCTTTTCGAATGGCTCGTCATGCCTTTCGGATTGACAAATGCTCTCACAACCTTCATGAGGTTGATGGACGACATCTTGCGTCTATTCACCAACTCATTTGTAGTGGTATACTTGGATGACATTCTTATCTTCAGCCAGACTTGGGAAGAGCACCTCCACCACATCCGGGAAGTCCTCCAAACACTGCGGCAACACAAGTTGTATGCCAATTTGGAGAAGTGCACTTTTGGCATGACCCAGGTTCAATATCTGGGATACATTATTGATGAAAGGGGGGTGCATGTGGATCCAGCCAAGATCCAAGTCATTCCGGATTGGCCAGCCCCAACCACTATAACAGAGCTTCGCAGCTTTCTAGGTCTTGCTAATTTCTACCACGAGGTTCGTGTTGAGGATTCTCACTTATCACTTGGCTGTGAGTCAAGTCACCCAAGGGAAGGAAGCAGCAAAATTACGGTGATCGGAATCTCACGCGAGAAGGCATTTCGTGGAATTGAAACGTCGCCCCTGGTTACGCGGTGCTCACGTGCAGACTTGCAACAACCATTTGAGATGAGGCAGATGCCTCTCACATGCTATTGAGCGGTTCTTCACTCAACGGGGGCATCCAGTGGCATATCATAGTGAGACATTGTCCGACACAGTTCGAAAGTATCCCACTTATGACAAAGAAATGTATTCCATTGTGCAGGCTTGTCGACAATGGAAGCATTACATTTTGGGGAAGGAGACAATCATCCACATAGACCACCAACCCTTGCAGTTCATACAGACACAAGGGAAGTTGCAGAACGATCGCCATCAGAAGTGGTCCACATATCTGCAACAATTTCATTTGAACATCAAGTACAAGAAGGGTAGCACCAATAATGTTGCAGATTGCCTCAGCCGACCACCGATCGTGGCCATAACCACCGTTCTCAACTCTTGTGGGCATGAGACTTCTGATTGGCTGCTTCTCTACAAGAGCGATCCAGAATTCAGCTACACATACAAGGCACTCTTGGGGGTTATGCAAGTTCCAAATTTTCACCTCCAAGATGCACTATTATGTCACCTGGGACACCTTTTTGTTCCTTCAAGCGAGCATGCCAAGATGATATGGGAAGCGCACTACAGTAGAGTCGCTGGGCATTTTGGGGTCGAGAAGACAGTGGTAGTACTGCAGAAGTATTTCTATTGCCCGAACCTTCGACAGGATGTCGGGAAGTACATCAGATCCTACACTGCTTGCGCCATTGCCAAACCGACCCTCAAGAAGCAAGGGCTCTATACTCTGCTAACTACCCCTAGTCGACCTTGGGAATCCATCTCCATGGATTACATGTCAGGCCTTTCTTCTACTAAGCATGGAAACGACTGTGTTTTCGTGGTCGTCGACAGATTCACAAAGATGGCCATTATGGTGGCGTGCAAGAAGAATATCATAGCAGAAGCCACTACTAAACTCTTCTTTGAACGCCTCATGTTCCTCACACCACTTTGGTGGAGGTATATAGGGCTTAACAAGAGGAAAGGTCAGAGGTTCAGTTCGAGCAACCCATGGAGGAGTGTGGGTGCACTTTAGGATCTCACAGTCTATCATATCAGATCGCGACAGCAGGTTCCTCAGCACATTTTGGTCTAGCCTCTGGTCAATGTTGGACACCAAGCTCACCAAGTCCACAGCTTTCCATCCCCAAACTGATGGCCAGACAGAGGTCGTCAACAGGATGATTGTACACATTCTACACATGTACAATTCAAAGCATCCACGCACATGGGATGAGAGCCTTCCCTATGTACAACACAGTGATAACCGGGCTCTCCATAGCTCAACTGGCCACAGCCCCTTTCAGGTGGGCTTGGGATTCCAGCCACTATGTCCCATTGACGTAGCCATGCCATTTGCAGCTACTCAGGCCGATTCGGCTCATGGCCAGTCTGAAGCTGATAAAGCAAACAACTTCATCGAGTGCATTCAGCACATCTGCCAACAGGTTCATGACATATTGGACATAGCCAATGCTAAGTACAAGCAACGACATGATCAACATCGGGTGCCACACAACTTCCAGGTGGGTGAAAAAGTGTGGCTACATTTGCAAAAGGAGTGCCTCACTGGACCCCACCGCAAAATTCGCCCGCTCCGATATGGACCGTACACCATCACCAAGGCTGTAGGGAACAATGCCTTCGAGCTCAATATTCCACCATTCCTTGGTCTGCACCCAGTATTCAGTGTAGATTGCTTTCGTCCTTACTTCCCACCTCTATTGGACACCTCTGACATTGCAGAAGAACTCACACCAAAAGAGTTAAACCCAGACTGCATGGAATAGGCCACCACAGACTGTATGATGGACATGCAAATCAAGAACACTCGTCGACAGAAGATCCAACTGTATCGGGTTGTCAAAGCTGGCCAACTCCTGCACCAAGGCAAGTGGTTCACCAGGGACCAAGCTCAATAGAAGTTTCGTCATCTCATGGAGGAACTCAACGCAATGGGGACCATTGCTTCCTAAGGGGGGAGGAATGATCCAGGTGGATATTGGTGACCACCCGCCTATTCCACTTGGGGCCCCACCATTGTCTCTTTCAGTTTTTTCACAACTTACTATTTTTAGCAGTTTTTCGGGTCCTGAACTTTTAGAACCGTTTTGAAGCCCCAAACGGAGATAGTATGCCGAAGTTACGTCTCTGGGAAGTTGAAACACCAATTTACTCAAACGGGGCCCATAGTTTTGGTGCTTCATCTCCTAGGGTTAGGTTTTTGGACGTTTAGAATTCTCCATTGTTTCTCTATAATAAATAGGCCCTCGAGCCTCATTGTAATACAGTTCAGAGGTTTGTAGTTGCCACATCTCTTCTCAGAGATTCGCTACCAGCACCCTAGCTATTTTATTTCCATCATGTTTGTAAGCATATTTCTGTGATTTGATATTAATGAAATGAAGCCTTATTTTCGCTGTATTTCTATGTTTATGGTTATTTCTGTATTCTATTGCGTTCCTGCATAAATCTGGATTACCTAAGGCTTTGATCTTTGGCCTAGGGAAAAGTGCCCAAATTTATTTGTACATTTTTCCTAAAGTGACTTTATAATTGGTAAAGTCAAATCTAATTTTAAAGTGACTTTATAAGTTGTAAAGTTACATTCTAATTTTAAAGTGACTACATTAAAGTCAATGAAAAATTAGAAAGTGACAAAGTGACTATGGAAATAAAAGGCTAAGTTGGTCTTTATTTAAGTGGGTGAGTTAAAAAATAGAAAGTGAGAATTAAATGCACAGTTATTCTCATCCCTAGATCTAAATGAATCTCAGCCATTAGATCTGAGGGTTACCCAAAAGTTCATTTAGGGGAAAAGGAGAGGAGAAGAGGAAAAGATGAATTCAGTCTTTCATGAGCTATTGAGAGAAAGAGAAGAGAGAGCAAGGAGAAAATTTCTGAGCAGTGAGGAAGTGAAGGAGAGAGCAAGGAGACATTTCAGAAAATCCGTACAACAACATTTATTGGCATGCATCCCAAGGCAGAATCGGTACAACAGAGGTTAGGCATGATTTCCAAGGAGAAAGGCACAGAAATCGAGGAAGATGGAAAACAATATTCGACACGGATTTCGAGGCAGATTCTGAGCACGAAAATCGAGGATTGTTGTAATTACAACATAGATTTCGAGAAAAAGACAGCAGCCGAAAACACAGTTTTCGAGGCAGATTCTGGGCACAAAAATCGAGGACTGCTGTACTTTTCTGTATAATCTGTAAAGGTTGTTCCAGGCACAATTTTCGAGGCAGGCCATACGACATTTAATGCTGTAATATTTTTGTTATTTCTGTTTTGTTGTTGGCACGTTTTCCGAGGCAGAGTTCAAGCATGGAAATCGAGATAAGTTGTAAATTGTGGTTGCTGGAATTTTTACTGTGTATTTCAGTTTCTCTGTAAAAGCATTTTCAGAAATAAAGAAGAGCTCTCAACCTAGTTTTCCCCAAGAGTTGTAGGGGGTTTTTCCAAGGTCACATTGACCAAAAATCACTGTGTCATTTTCTGTGTGTGGCTATCATATTTTTGCTGTGTTTTATTTCTGCATTTTCCAACAGTGGTGAAATCTCCAAATTTGTGTTTTCAAAAATATTGTCATTTCCAGATTTTAGTATTTTTATCATGTTCAGATTTAAAACTAAATGCATGGAGTGATAAGGAAAACTGATAACCAGAGTGGGGGTTGAAATTTTACACATGTTCCTTGATTCAACTCTTTGACTTAGGATAATTTCCAAGTCATTTCTACGTCATTTTGTCACATGAAATAAATTATCTCTCTCTTTTTTTTTTTTAAATTCTAGGCTAATTAAATGTCACAATTTCCACTAAACTTAGGAAATGTGGGTTTTGAGGGTCCAAAACACATTATTAACCCCTCAAAGTGTGTCATAGTAGAAAGTTGAGGATGAGAGGTGTAATTTTGATTACTCATACCCCATACAACTTTTCTAGAAAACACTTATTACAATCCAATTACAATTTTTATTTTAAATTTTGACCTGCGGGAATTCTAAAAATTAAAAAAAACATTACCTAGACCTAACCAAATTCCACAAATTTTTTTGTGTGATTTAGTATGGTAATATACATTGACTCTAGACACCCAGACTCACCCAAGGCCTCACCATCAAGCTGTACTTCGGCTTTGTGGTAAAACTGGAGGAAAAAACTCAATTAATTATTAAGTCTTGATAGGGAGACAATAATTAACCGAGTGAAAAGAACCTCTCAGAGTAATACTCACTTTTTGGTAAGGTCGCAAGCTACCTAGGCCTGTTACAGACTCAATACTTGCTCAAATTCATCATTACTAGCATCATTTATTACAATTCCCTGTAGGGCATGGAATCTGGGTACACGAGAAAGATGATGGAAAGTAGAAGTAGAGTTTAAAAACTCTATTGAACTTATGATATTTGATAGTACAAGTGTCTTCTGGTTCATCCTTGGGCATGGAGTCTTCACAGTATCATTAGGTGCCACTCCAGTGGTCAACACTCTGCTCCTTCTACCAAACCAACTGTTCCCTCCCAGCCTATCTAGGATCAACCTAACTAGTTACCAGATCCAAAAGACTTCAAAATTGAGGTCTTCTGGTCCCTATGCCCAAAACCTCAAGCACAGTGCTCAAATCTCGATTTCTCAATCAATTCCACCCTCAAAATTCCCTTTAACTGTGGCTCTCCTTCTATTTCTTTCCTTTCTATTTTCGCTAGAAGATTTCCTTCCATTTTGTTCTTGCCAGAAAATTTCCTGCTTCCTTATTCAAGATTTTCCCCGATTTTTCTCCCCCCCCCCCCTTTTCACTATTGTGAATGGCCTTAAAGTGTTCTCAGGCGGTCACTGATTCCTCTGCCTCTGATATCGGTGGAGCTGGCTTTAGCAGTGAAAGCCAGGTACGTAGAGGTATTTACACGTATTCAAGAGGTTTTTACATGCACTAGCTTGAACTATTATAATTCTATTGTTCGTTAACAACTTGGTGATTTTTTACATCAACGTTCTTTTACCATTTTTTCTTGTATGGTTTATATATTATCATTTCCCATTTTGTTTGCTTAATAATTATTATATATTATAATTCGTTTATTAATATATATTTATAATTCTTTTATTTTGTATATTATATTTGCATTTCCCTTGCTATTTGTATAACACATTTCCTTTACCCTTTATGTTATATATATATATGAGTTAGCTTTTCACTTAGAATTATCAATAATTAATTCGTTCGTCCTTTACTTGCGATTTTTATTATAAGTTAGGGAGTTGTCTTTAGTGCGACTTTTTGGAGTTTCCGGTGTCAGATTCCGGCGGACAAATTTGAGGTGAAACCTTGATTTGTGTTATTTAAACTGGTTTTTTGACTGTATATATGGATTCAGCACCCTGAAAAACTTCTTCGACACTTCCATTGTGCAGGGGTTACACATCAAACTTGTGATTTCAGTGAATTCTTGCCGGATTTTTGAGAAATTAAACCAGAAATATCCACCGGAAAAACTTCCAAAAAGTCGCATTAAAGACAACTCCATAAGTTAGTATGTATACTATTGCAGTGCATGCAATGCATGCATATGTAGCTATCATATCAATGCCTCGTATGCATGCGAATATTTCTATGCTACCCGTAATTTGAGATGGGTCATTACAATAATTTCTTTCTTCATGTATCCTGGTTTTTGAAATTTTTTATATTTGACCTTATATAATTCAAAACGATTGTTTTAGGTTATAGGTTAATGATTAGCTTAGACGTCTGTAATTGCTGTGATCACAACTCCATAAGTTAGTATGTATACTATTGCAGTGCATGCGATGCATGCATATGTAGCTATCATATGCATGCGAATATTTCTATGCTACCCGTAATTTGAGATGGGTCGTTACAATAATTTCTTTCTTCATGTATCCTGGTTTTGGAAAATTTTTATATTTGACCTTAGATAATTGAAAACGATTGTTTTAGGTTATAGGTTGATGATTGGCTTAGACGTCTGTAATTGCTGTGATCACAATGCAGGGTGGTTTACGAGGTACTAGGTTGTTTCCTTGAGATGGCTTTGTGACCACATTTTTTTGATGTTTAGTGTGTCTCAGACTCTCAACCCTTTTGTTGTCTAATATTTTCAGAAAATAGCAATGGAGTGGCTACTTGTATTACACCTACTCCAACCTCTGCAACTGGGGAGTTATCAACATTGTCATTACCAGAGAGGCGTACAGTTATTGGGTTTCATGAAAGGATGCTGCTTCATTCAGAGGTAAAGATATAACTAAGGACAACGTAGTTAAACAGAGTGAAAGTTGTTATTTTATGCTGGAAAATTTCAACTGAGATTTGCCTTTCATCTGGAATTATGGATGGAGTGGAAAAAATCCATGGAGGGTTAATTAGTAATTACAACTAGTTAAATATGTATTGGATCTTATCACTTGTATATACCATATAACTAATACTATGGATGGATGTGGCAATAATAAACAATAGGCCTCCATATTATAAGCTCGTAATCACAGTTATTTGCTCACATCCTTTCTGGTTACCTAGATTAGATTTTATTCTGGTTTAAGGAAGTCATTTTCTGGGGTTGCCTCATTTTTTCTGAATGTAATTTTCCTTCAAAAAGCATGTCACAATATGCAATAATGAGAGAATTTGATTCCTTTCTATATCCTTGTTTCTCCTCAAAACATCTGATTCCCCTAAGTTATTTTTAGTTTCACACTGTTATCACATGAAATCTCCCCTTGAGAAATCTGCCACAAATTTCTTAACCATTTCCAAATGGACAGTTTAGGGAAGGTGCCTATGTCACTGATGCACTCTCTTGCGCTAGATCAGTGCTTGCTGATTCTATGGGGCTATCCCTATGGATATTTACTGATTAGATATCTTCAATTCTGTTTTTTCAAACTTCAAAATCAGCAAGAAAAACTTCAGATCTGCAACTTTGTGCCTTTAAATGGCGAATAAAATTCACAAATGGATAAGTTTAAGCTCCTCCTTTTTATGCGACTGCCCCCTTAATTCATGGGGTGAGTAAATGGATGTTGAAAAATCCTAGGCACAGTAGTTACATAATGGGATATTCAACTAGACCATCAAAGAACTAGTGCAGATGAACCTTTGAAAGATAATCTCGAAATCCAAATTCTAACTCTGGTGATTTTATTCTGTTTTGAAATAATTCTCATGATGACCAAAAATTACAATTGCCAATGAAATAACAGTAATTCCTTCTTCTGTATTTAGAGATGTTCACATGCGCCTAAATTACCAGAAATCAGATCCGGATATGGATCTGTGATATTCCCATTTAGCATAATTGCTAAGTGAAATTTTAATTTTGGCAAATTTTGTCTTAATTCATGTTTGCACTTAGGGAATGTGGGTATAGAGGGCCCACATGTATTTTTGACTTTAAGCAAGCCCGAACATTAGAGTTGGAGGGAAATATTGCAGTCTTAGTGGAGTGTGGGGGCCACCCATGGAGAATTAAGGCCCACATAAGGAAGTACGCTCTCATTGGAGTGAAGTTGGTGGGGGAAAGTCGAGCTGGGTCCACATGGGCATTTTGGAGGCTCTTTGACAAAAAGAGCAAGAGGCACTCATTTGGCTCATTGTTGATCATTTGATAATCTGTCTTGGACAAGCACGCTTGAGTTGAAGCCAAGTCTGCAAGTGTTGTTTAGCACACGAGTGTTTCCGAGTGGAAATCTCAACCCTTGCTTCGGTGGACTTCAAGTGCCAGCCCAAGGAGGGAGTCTCATCAATTTTTAGTTGATTCGGGAGCAACATTTCATAGTTTGGGGCCAGCATCACTAGGAGCTGCGTAGGCACTACGTAGTAGAGGTTGGAGCCACACTTGGGGGTTGAGGAGCGAAGATCATTTGGGGCTGAAACTTGCGGGGAAGGCCAGAAGGGAGTTTCTTGGGTGATTGGAGGCAACTTTGGGGAATTTTCCAGCGATTTGGTGGAGCAACAAACACAACATCTGCTGCAGGTTACATTTTCTGCTTGTGGAGGAGGGCCAAGCATTTGGGGCCAATTTTGGAGCATCGAAACTAAAGCAAACCCTTTATGGGTTTTTGACAAGGACCTCAGAAATTATTTGGCAGAATTTTCTTTGCAGATTTGAGGGGTCCAACAGGCATCCCAACTCAGCCAGCAGCTAGAGGAGCTAGGGGGAAATTGGGCCGAAATTCCTTGGTCAACATTTGGCCAATTCCTTTGTGGGTTATTGGTGGAGAGCCCGGGGTTAATTTCCCAGAATTTTTCGAGCATCGGAGGAGGCCCTAGCAACTATTATTTGCAGCCAACAGTGCAATTTTCACAGGACAACGGAGAGATTGTTGGGGACAGCCACATTGCATGTTAAAGCAGTTGATTTCATCACTTGGATATTGTTAACTTGCCTTGAGCAAGCCCAAGTGCATGCTTTCCCATTTTACTTTGTACCCAACAATTATATCAATAAAATGACTCAGATCAGCGCAATTCATGGAGATTTTTGGTTTTCAAATGTGCTGTACATTTTTGTATGTGTTTTTGCTATGTTTTCTTGTTTAGCATTGTATATTTCCATTAGGAATATTACAGGATCCACCAAATTTTTGAAAATCCAGGGTCTGGATATGGTGGGGAAATACCACATACAAAAAATACAACAATATTTCTAATTAAAAAAAATATTCAAAGTTAAAAATCAAAACCATTCATAATCACGACATTAGAATTGAAATCATTATATAATTTATAAATTTGAAGACTAAAATCATGATGCATCATGCCTTATACAAAAAGGATAAATGTAGATTAAAAATAAAGTGTCTCATCAATGATTGCTCTAGTGCTATGATGATGTAGAGCAGGTCTAACCACATATCCAAAAATGGGTCTACATTCCCATCATCTGAATATTTCAACTCTACATCATGATCAACCTATCATCTTCCTTGAAATATGTCTTAAAATCTAAAAGTTCCCAACCAATTATGATGTTAAATGAATACCGTACACTGTTTGAGAACATGCTATAGTTTATGTATCATACTTTTATAAGGGGTGTCTTCGCCTAGGGATGGATGATATTGATTTAATTAAATTATTAATGACACAACCTTCCTTTGTACACAAAGAAAAGTAAAACTGAAAACTTAGTATATACTATATACTATTATCTATATGTAGTCTCAAAGCTTTCCCAGAGCTTTTCCACTAGCATTATCAAAAATTGAAAATTAAAATTTTAACGTCTCAAACCTCTCTTGCTAACATTATCATGTGCTATACAACCTATAGGCTACAGCTTACACAATTTTTATTTGTTTATTTATTTTTGTTTTATTTTTTGTTTTTATTTCCATGGAAAAAACTGTAATTTTTTTCATCCTGAAAACTAGGAACAAAATTACATTTTTTCTATGCTAAAAGCATTCGGTAAGATAAGCTTCTCGGCTTATGAGCTATATAAAGGGAAAATAGTAAAAATTACATAAAAAATGCCGAAGTTAAGTGTGATAATAATCACTTAACTTCTTGTTTTTGCCTTTCTTTTTTTGGACCTTTTGCCAACCCCTTGGGTTGGGGTCAACTGAAACCACTACCAATTCATTTCTTGATGTCTGCGATAGGGTTTCTTTTTCAAAGTCTGAGCTCTCCAAAACATGAGCTCTCTTTATACCCCCATCCCATTTTCGTTGTATATCTCCTTTTTCAACTGTCTAATACTTGTATTTCTTTTGATTCGATGTCCTTCTGCATATGGGTTGCATTGCCATATTAGCCGATGCACCCTCTTATGCTTGGTTTGTAGGATTCTTTGTGGTTTCTTTTTGTTCCTCCTCTGAGAGGTAGGGATGAAAAGTCTGCCATCCTTTTTTTTTTTTTTTTCAGGTCTGCCCCTTTTTATTTTTGGCTTCTTTTTTTTCTGTGGGCATGTGTTCTGCAGGTGTCTTGTTTGGTAACATATACAACATCTAAATGTCGTATTTTCATAATCTAAAAATGGGGTTCACTATACATTTTTGTGTTTCAGCTAAATCTGATTTGGGAGACTTTTACTAAGGTCTATTTCAAGTTTCAACACATATTTTGGCAAAGGTGAGAATACCTTTATCCGATCTCTCAAGGTCCATCCTTTTGAATGTTCCTAAAGTATTCCTAATTTCCTCTAAGACCTTGTGGTGCCAGAAAGGAAGAGGAAGGTTTGATAACCTCACCCAGACTGACATTGTTGAGACCACCATTTTTGTGGCATCAAAATCTGGGAACCAAGGGGTGATGAAGAGCCCAACTTTACCCCATAACCAGGCCCATCTTTCATTATTCTTTCCAGATCTTCTCGAGTATCAAACTGAACAATAGAGAAACCCTTGGAACATAGATAAATATCACAGTTGGGTGTCGAATTAGAAAAGACCCACTGGTGATGGAGGCCAAAAATTGTTGAATCTAAAAATCACATCTCTAGATTGGAGAGTAGAGAAGAGATGGTTTACCTTTGATAGATTAAACTCCATGGAAGGAGTGTAAATTCCTACACCGGAATCCTATTGCAACAACGGGAAAATATTCACCTAATTGTGAACTTTTCCTTAATAATTTATTTGCAGTTATCTATGACAAACACTGAATACATGACATTGCAGCCTTCACTTAAATAAATTGCGAAATTAAATGCAGAAACAAGATCTGAGCAAGAAGAAAATAACACACACGACACCGTTATTTTTGGACTAAGTCCCAGGAAAAACCCAATGCGGGAAAACCAGTGTAGCAGCTAAGGGTTTGATATTATTAAGCAGAAGTTTTGAATACAACTAGGATGCCTTACTGGCCATCCATACAAAGAAAATCACTGACAGAGAATTAGTGAGAAAATGTCCTCACTTTAACACTGGAGATCCGACACTGACCCTACGCTCAATTGGATAGCCCCATGCTGCCTTTGCACAGTCTCTACACAGCCTCTTCACAGATCTGCGTTACCCTGGCTAGGAACTGCGTCATCTCTTTCTGTCAGATCTTCCGTTGGCTGGATCTGATATTCTGGCCCCTCCGATCTCACACCTCGGTACTCTGGCACTAGATCTGACTGATTCTCGGCAAAATCACTGATCTCCTCAAGGATGCAGTGTTACCTCTGCGTGGCCCTCTGCTGCCTCTACGTAGCTCCTACGCCGTCTCTTCTGCGTCCTCTTCTCTGCCTTCTATGTTATGTATTCCCGGCTCAGGAAAAAACTTTCCAACCATAACTATCACTGCCCCTCACTGCAAGAATCAACTCGATCGATTTTCTCCGCTGCTGAGCACTGCTCACTTGAGAAATTCGATCTCTAGACTCTCTCAGTGTGTTTTTCCAAATGCCCATAAAGTCCTTATAATCTTCTGATTGAGATTTCAACGGTCGAGATTAAATCGCTAATCAACGACTACGATTAACTTGACTTGATCTCCTTTTTTTCTTTCTAGAAGATTCACACCCTATTTTATTAATACCCTTTAATTATTCTAATTCCATAAGTTTAGACTTAGGCTCCCATTAAAAATAATTAATTATTTTACTAAAACATAATCTTGGTGGAATTTCCCAAAACACTTTTAGGGTATTTTGGAATACATGTGTCTAAGCCTCCTTGCAAAATTTGAGACTTAGAGCACATTCGATGCTACCAGAAATGAACACTCCCTCTTAGTGAGGAATGTGCTCTAGTAATTCATCCTACTGAAGCACTACACTGATTCTGAAACATCTCCCTCTGCGCTGCTGATGTCTGACACTGTTGCCCACCAACGACTGTGCTGTTGCATCTGTGCTGCTGTTGACCTTGCGTACTACTGCCAACTACTACTGCACTGCGACTCTGCTGCCTGATGCAACAAAAAAACTTCCAAACACTGAACTAAGTGTTCAACATGATGCATCTGATACTGAAGATTTGACTACCGCTAGACTCTGCGCTGACCCTCTGAGGCTGCTGCGCTGTGCCTCCCTTCACTGCTGCCAACTCTGCTCTGCGCTGCTTAGACTCTGGTGCTCACTAGCCATTGCGCTGTTACTTCTGCACTCCTCTGCACCAACTGACACTTGTCCATCCTGCTACTTCTGATTTGGGCTCTCATAGCAAGGTAATGATCCATGAGGTAGACTCCTCAAGGATCCTGCCCAACTGCAGCTCTGCTGAACTACAGATCTAGATCACCCCAATTCTCCCCAAGAGATATGTGGGCAATCATGGCGAAATCCTCCTCCTTGATTCTTGCGGTTGCAGCTTGCGGATCATGCTTGTCATCTTTGTCCTTCTTCTTGAAGGATACTATGTGGCATAATGACCCATCTCACCACACTGGAAACACTTGATCTTTGAAAAGTCATTTTTTCGTCTCCACTGCTCCTGCTGTCCCTTTGATGTAAGGGATGCATTCTCCTCCTCCTCGGGATTTGTCCCATTGCTGCTGCTGCCATCAAGATTACACTTGATCATGTCTCGCCTCGTCTCTTCCTGTTGAATAGAAGCCCACATTGTCTCCCAATCATGCAGTATTTCTCTGCCCAGGATGCTTTGGACAAAGACCTGCCATTCATTTGAAACTGAGTTCAAGGCTAATCTGACCATCTCGGTGGCTTGAGGCGCAGCTCCCACGGCTGCCAGCTGATCTCGGACTTCCTGAATCTTAGATAGGAACGGATCAATGCGCTCTCCCTTTTGCATCCGTGTTGATCACATCTTCTCTTGCAAGAACATCTTCCGTTGCTCGGAAGATCCTTGATATAGCATTAATAAGGCATCCCACATCTCCTTTGCAGTCACTTTGCTTGCGATGTGGCATACGGCATGATCCCTCACTCCGTCGAGGATCAAACGCTTCGCCTTTGCCATATCTTTCTTGTATGCTTTCAACCGATCTGCATCCACGAGGATAGCTACCACACCATCGATGAAAGCTTTGAGATCATGTTCATTTAATAGGCATCCGATCCTTGCCTGCTAGATCACATAGTTAGAGACTTCCTCCAATCGATCTTGATCTCTCAGCCCGTTTGTTGCCATCTCTACCGACTGAAAAAAATGTCGAATTGCTCCCTCTCTCTCCTCTGTGCAGCTGCTAGGCTGGCCTACGCACTCCCTACTGGAGTTAGTAGATCTACGCCTCAACATTGCTTCTCAGCAACTAAGAATTAGAATCCCTTGGCCGGGAATTCATTGAGGAAGAAAATTCCCTCAACACTGTCTTCTTCTTTCTGGCACTTTTCTGCCCAGCAAAATGCTGCAGAAAAACTACGTCCCACAAACATCTGCTCTGCGCTGAAGCTACTGTTGCACTGCTCCCTCTGCCACTGACAAATCACGAATCTGGAAATCTTACCTCTCCGTTGACTCACTCAAAGAGAGATTTTCCTTGCGAATCTAGCTCTCGTGGCCTGGACTGTGTTAAAATTTGGGTACCAAAGGACAAGTGGTTCCCTAAGGCTTTGATCTTTGGCCTAGGGAAAAGTGTTCAAATGTATTTTGTACTTTTCTCCTAAAGTGACTTTATAAGTGGTAAAGTCAAATCTAATTTTAAAGTGACTTTATAAGTGATAAAGTTACAAGTCTAATTTTAAAGTGACTTTATTAATGTCAATGTAAAATTAGAAAGTGAAAAAGTGACTATGGAAATAAAAGGCTAAGTGGGTCTTTATTTAAGTGAGGTGAATTAAATATTAGAAAGTGAAAATTAAATGCACATTTAATCTCAGCCCTTGATCTAAAGCTATCTCAGCCATTGGATTTAGGGATTCCCCAAAAGTCACTTAGGGTTAGTTTAAAGAAGAAAAGTAGTGAAAAGGTCATTTAGTCTTTCATGAGCTATTGAGAGAAAAAGAGAAAGAGAGCAAAGGAGAATTTCTGAGCAGGGAGGAAGAAAGAGAGCAGAACCTTGGTACGCATATCGAGGCAGCACTCAGCAAATTCGTAGAACAGGTTGGCACGCAGTTTAAGGCAGATTTTGGGCAAGTTTTTCAAGGCAGAACCATACAGAACCTTTGGCACGTATTCCTAGGCAGTCGTACAACAGTTCTGGCACAAAATTCGAGGCACATTTATTGCTGTTTTTGTGTCACATAAATCGAGGTAGTACGTACAACGTATTGTTGTTCTTGTGCACAAAAATCGAGGAAAAACTGTACAACATTTATTGCTGTCCATGTGCATGCAAATCGAGGAGAACCGTACAACAACATTTATTGTTGTTTGCACACATTTCGAGGAGGTCGTACAACAACATTTAATGTTGGTTTTCTTGGCATGAAAAACAAGGAGGTCGCACACCATTTAACGATGTTTCTGTTTTGACTGTTGGCACATTTTCTGAGGAGGAGGTCAAGCACGAAAAACGAGATAAGTTGTATTTTTGTGGTTGCTAGAATTTCTGTGTATTTCTGTTTCACTGTAAAAACATTTTTCAGAAATAAAGAAGAGCTCTCAAACTGGTTTTCCCCAAGAGTTTGTAGGGGGTTTTTCCAGGGTCACATTGACAAAAAATCAGAGAGTTATTTTCTGTGTGGCTGTTATAATTTCCTGAGTTTCTATTTTTTCATTTCCAACACTTGTGGAATTCCTAAATTTGTGTTTTCAGAAAATAATTTCATTTCTAGAATTTTGAATGTATGTTTATGGGAATGGACATTTAACTATATGGGAGTGATAAGGTGAAACTGAAAACCGGAGTGGGTCAAAATTTCTACATGGTATCAGAGCTTGAGTGGCTGAAAGCTGCAATTTGGGACAACAAGTGAAAAATTACAGCAAGCTGATTTTTCACATAGAAAATTGAACCTTTACCACAGTTTTGAAATTTTCAGTTTGTTAGGACAACAAGCATGTTTTTGGGCTTCAGTGTTGAGGATAGGTTGGATGGGTAGAGCAACTATAGTGCATGGAGGGAGAGAATTTAGAGCATCTTTGAGAAGGCAAAAGTCTGGGGCATAATGGTACATGCCAGACAACACCTAGTAGTAGTACCTGCTGATCCTGTTCAGTTGGAAGATTTTAACAAGAAGAATGCTAAGGGAAAAAGACTGATTCTGGATGGTGTTAAAGACCATGTCATTCCTCATGTGAGAGGAAAGACATATGCACATGAGATGTGGACAACCTTGACCAATCTTTACGCATCAATGAAAACAGGAAAATGGTCCTAAGGGAGAAGCTGAAAGCCATTAAAATGGCTAAGACTGATAGTGCTACAACATACCTCACAAAGATCACTTCAGTGAGAGATGAGTTGGCATCTGTTGGAGAGACCATTCTATCCAATGAGTTGGTGCAGATTACATTGAATGGTCTTCCCAAGACTTGGGAGAGTTTTGTGGATGAGATTGTTGCACGGGAGAACCTTCCCACTTGGGAGAGGTTGTGGGATGATTGCATTTAGAATGAGATTAGAAAGAACCATCTTGGGGTAGCCAAACAGGTGGAGGAGGATGACAATATAACATTGTTAGCAAGAGGCAAGAAGGGCAAAGGAAAGAAGCAAGTTTGCACAAGTGGTGGTGGGGGCAAAGGCAAAGGTAAAGGTAAGCAGGTGAACAAGGAGAAGGACTATTCCAAAGTCAAATGTTGGAATTGTCAAAAGTTGGGACACTATTCAGTTGTGTGTCCGGAAAAGAAGAAGGGAAAGGACAAGACCATGGCAGCATCTGCAAAAATAGAGGACATTTCAGAGAGCTTTGACCGGGAGTTTGGCTTCATAGATTGTGAGTCCACTAGTGCAGGATCACATGCCACACAGATTCAGAGGGAGTGTGCACTTCCCTCCACTAGCGAAGCATCTTCAGGTATTTGGTATGTTGACAGTGGGGCTTCTCGTCATATGACAGTTGTCCGGGAGTACTTCTCGGAGCTTTTAGAGAGTGGCACTGATAACAATTGGTGTGGGGACATTGACATTTGATAGGGAACCCAAACCTCCCTTGAAAGTGTCATATGTTCTATATGTGCCAGGGATGAAGAAGAACCTTATATCCTTCTCTACATTGGAGGACAGAGGGTATGAGGTGTTTTTTAGGAGAGGGAAAGTGCTTATATATCCTAGGGGCACTCCAACTAATCCAGCTAGAGTGATTGGTGTGTGCCATGCCAAGGTGTACAAGTTTTCATTCCAGCCCCTAATGGCATTGAGTAGCAGTACCGGCAGTAGATCTAGCAGTGTAGAGTTGTGCGAGATTTCGCACCGCAAGATGGGGCACATGTATCATGGGACCTTGAGGACATTGTGGGAGATCACCACAGGTGTGCCAGATTTCAGTTCTGATCACCTTGATGTGTGCAGAGGATGTGCTATGGGGAAGTTTGCCAAATCCCCTTTTCCCAGCAGTGACAACAGATCGACAGGGATTCTTGACTTGATTCATACCGATGTGAGCGGTCGGATGTCTCATGTATCCTTGAGTGGATATGAGTATTATGTTTTATTCATTGATGATCACTCCAGGAAGACTTGGATTTATTTCTTGAAGACCAAGAGTGAGGTCTTCAAGCGATTTCAGGAGTTCAGAGCTCTTATGGAGACTCAGGCAAGTCGGAAGATCAAGGCCCTCAGGTCAGACAATGGAGGGGAGTATACCCTTGGTGAGTTTGTTGAATTTTGTGCGGAGGCAGGCATTAGGAGGGAGTTCACAGTTCCTTACAACCCCCAACAGAACGGGGTTGTGGAGAGGAAGAACAGATCCATCGTTGGGGCTTGCCAAAGCCATGCTTCATGATCAGGGGTTACCTTTGTTACCTTTGCTGAGTACTTGCAGAATAGGATTCCACATCGTGCCTTGGGGCATGTGACTCCGGAGGAGGCTTTTTCTGGGAAGAAGCCTGATGTTGGTCACTTTCGTATCTTTGGGTGCATTACATACTCCTATGTTCCCAAGGAGAAGAGGACCAAGCTAGAGCCCACTGCAGATAAGGGCATCTTTGTGGGTTACAGTGAGACCTCGAAAGCCTTTCGGATTTATATTCCTGCGAGGAGGAAAGTTGTTGTTAGGCGGGATGTGAAGTTAGAGGAGGATAGGGGTTTTAGGAGGTCACAGGAGTTATAGTATCTGGATTCGCCAGACTCTCAGGAGTAATTGAGTCAATCACAGGGATCCAGTGGACAGTGGTCAGGAGGTACATCGATTACAGTGTCAGGTCCATCAGTGAGCAGTGTCTCTTAGAGTCAGATGGGTGGTGCTTCGGGGAGCATGCAGAGCAATCCGCAAAGCAGTTCACAGGGTAGCCCACTGATGGACAGTTCACACGGTACTTCAGCATCTACAGGAATGGGTTCAGGCATGAGGTCAGTTGGCAGGCCTTCAGGAGTTCAGGCTTCTGATGAGGATGAGGATTCTTTCACTTTGGTGGGAGAAGTGTGCTTAGGGAAGAGGAAGCCCAAGTGGCTTCAGGACACCTTGCGCAAGGCCACATCTGTTGCTGGGCCAAAGAGACAGGTTAGAGAGAGTAAACCACCTAAGCGGTTTTGTAGCTATATTGCATTGATCACTAGCATCATTGATTCTGAGCCTTCTAGCTATGAGGAGGTAGCTAGCCAGTAGGTCTGGATAGAGGCCATGCAGGAGTAGTATTCTTTTATCACGAAGAACGATGTTTGGGAGGTGGTGCCAAGGCCTGAATGTAAATCTGTTGTTACTTCAAGATAGCTTTACAAGATAAAGCTTGCTGCAAATGGTAGCATTGAGAAGTTCAAGGCTCAGTTTGTGGTGAGAGGGTTCTCACAGGTAGAGGGAGTTGACTATGAGGAGACCTTCGCTCCCATGGCTCGATATACTTCCATTCGCTCTGTTATATCGATAACATCAGAGATGGGTTGGAATATCCACCAGATGGATGTGAAGACTGCATTTCTCAATGGCTTCATACAAGAGGAGGTTTAAATTGAGCAACCATAGGGCTTTGAGGTGCATGGGAAGGAGTCCGATGTATGCAGACTAAAAAATACACTCTATGGCCTGAAGCAAGCTCCTAGAGCTTGGTACTCGAGGATTGATACATACTTGCAGGATTTGGGTTTCATAAAGAGTGATGCAGATCTGAACCTATACTTCGTTGTGGTAGGTGAGGAGCCTCTCATTCTGGTGCTGTATGTGGATGACTTCGTCATTACAGGTGCAGAGAGACTTATAGAGGGCTGCAAGAGAGATTTTGCTTCAGAGTTCCAGATGAAGGACATTGGCTTGATGCATTAATTTTTGGGATTGGAGGTGTGGAGGAGGAGAGGCATTTCTTCCTGGGATAGGGGAAGTATATTGTGGACATTCTTAGCAAATTTCACATGGAGGATTGCAAACCCATGTCTACACCTATGATCACTAACTGGAAGAAGCTTCACGCATCAGATTCTGAGTTGGTGGATCCTACTTTGTATAGACAGCTAATTTGTTCCTTGATGTATTTGGTCAACACTTGACCAAATATATGTTTTGCAGTCAAGACAATGAGCCAGTTCATGTGTGAGCCTAGGAGAGTGCACTGGGTTATTGCAAAACACATTCTTCGTTACTTGCAGGGGACAATTGATTTTGGTTTGGATTATAGACAGGTCGATGGAGTGAGATTGGCGGGGTACACTGATTCAGATTGGGCAGGTTGTGCTTCTGATAGGAAGAGCACTTCAGGGTGTTGTTTTGGGTTGGATTCAGCAGTTGTGTCGTGGTTCAACTAGAAGCAACAGTCAGTTGCATTGAGTTCAGCGGAAGCAGAGTACATGGCAGCCAGTTTGGCTAGCTGTGAGGCCATATGGCTTCGCAAGATGTTTTTTGGCTTATTTGGTCAGGCGTTGAGACCTTCATCGATTTAGTGTGATAATCAACTTTGTATTAAACTCACAGAGAGTCTAGTATTTCATGACAGTTCAAAGCATATCGGGATCAAATATCATTTCATCAGAGACTATGTTCAGAAGGGAGTTGTGAAGCTTGAGTATATTCCCACAGATGAACAGGTAGCAGACATATCATGTCTACTTCAGAGACAAGATGGGAGTGGTGAGGAACACTTTCCTCGGTAAGAGGGAGTGTTAAAATTTGGGTACCAGAGGACAAGTGGTTTCCTAAGGCTTTGATCTTTGGCCTAGAGAAAAGTGTCCAAATGTATTTTGTACTTTTCTCCTAAGGTGACTTTATAAGTGGTAAAGTCAAATCTAATTTTAAAGTGACTTTATAAGTGATAAAGTTACAAGTCTAATTTTAAAGTGACTTTATTAAAGTCAATGTAAAATTAGAAATTGAAAAAGTGACTATGGAAATAAAAGGCTAAGTGGGTCTTTATTTAAGTGGGGTGAATTAAAAATTAGAAAGTGAGAATTAAATGCACATTTAATCTCAACCCTTGATGTAAAGCTATCTCAGCCATTGGATATAGGGATTCCCCAAAAGTCACTTAGGGTTAGGTTAAAGGAGAAAAGAAAAGAAAAGGTCATTTAGTCTTTCATGAGCTATTGAGAGAAAAAGAGAAAGAGAGCAAAGGAGAATTTCTAAGCAGGGAGGAAGAAGGAGAGCAGAACCTTGGCACGCATATCGATGCAACATTCATCAAATTCGTACAACAGGTTGGCATGCA
The DNA here is from genome assembly GCA_034641835.2 of Pinus albicaulis. Taxonomy (NCBI): domain Eukaryota; kingdom Viridiplantae; phylum Streptophyta; class Pinopsida; order Pinales; family Pinaceae; genus Pinus; species Pinus albicaulis. The sequence continues at coordinate 1,532,529,271 of CM076581.1, forward strand.
ATTCAAGGCTGATTTTGGCCACGTTTTTCAAGGCAAAACCGTACAACACCTTTGGCATGTATTCTTAGGCAGCGGAACAACAGTTCTGGCACATAATTCAAGACACATTTATTGTTGTTTTTGTGGCACATAAATCGAGGTAGCCCATACAATGTACTGTTGTTCTTGTGCACAAAAATCGAGGCAAAATCGTACAACATTTATTGTTGTCCATGTGCATACAAATCGAGGAGAACTGTACAACATTTATTGTTGTTTGCACACATTTCGAGGAGGTCGTACAACAACATTTAATGTTGGTTTTCTAGGCACGAAAAACAAGGAGGTCATACAACATTTAAGGCTATTTTTGTTTTGATTGTTGGCACATTTTCTGAGGCGGAGGTCAAGCACGAAAAACAAGATAAGTTGTATTTTTGTGGTCGCTGGAATTTCTGTGTATTTCTGTTTCACTGTAAAAGCATTTTTCAGAAATAAAGAAGAGCTCTCAAACTGGTTTTCCCCAAGAGTTGTAGGGAGTTTTTCCAGGGTCACATTGACCAAAAATCACAGTGTTATGTTTCTGTGTGTGGCTGTTATAATTTCCTGAGTTTGTATTTCTGCATTTCCAGCATTTGTGAAATTCCTAAATTTGTGTTTTCAGAAAATAATTTCATTTGCATAATTTTGAATGTATGATTATGGGAATGGGCATTTAACTATATGGGAGTGATAAGGTGAAACTGAAAACCGGAGTGGGTCAAAATTTCTACAAACTGCGCAATCCTTTAGGGATTCGATCTGTTGCCTACGCGACTATTCGACCACCCACTTCTTCTTCAATGCTTAGTTCCTCGAATTTGCTCTCTTGCTTCTCTTGCACTTATAAATAAGCTCTGATACCATGTGTAAATTCCTACACTAGAATCCTATTGTAGTGATTGGAAAATATTCACTTAATTGTTAACTTTTCCTTAAAAAATTGTTCGCAGTTATCTACGGAAAACATTGAATACATCGCACTGCAATCTTCATTTAAATAAACTACGGAAATTAAATGCAAAAACAAGATCTGAGCAAGAAGAAAATAACACACATGACATCGTTAAATTTGGACTAAGTACAATTTGGACTAAGTCCTGGAAAAACCCAATGCGGGAAAACACATTAACAAACGAGGTTTGATATTATTAATCCACAATCCACAACTAGGATGCCTTACTGACCATCCATACAGAGAAAATTACTGATAAAGAATTAGTGAGAAAATGTCCTCACATTAACACTAGAGATCCGACATTGACCCCACATTGAACTGGACAACCCCATGTTGCCTCTGTGCAGATCTGCGTCACCCTAGGTAGGAACTGCATCAACTCTTTCTGTCGGATCTTCCGATGGCTGGGTTTGATCTTCTGGCCCCTCCGGTCTCACACCCCGGCACTCCGGTACTTGATTTGATTGATTTTTTAGCAAAATCATTGATCTCCTCAAGGCTGCAATGCTGCCGCTGTGTGGCCCTGTGCTGCCTCTTCTGCGTCCTCTTCTCTGCCTTCTCTGCTATGTATTCCCAGCTCAGGAAAAGATTTTCCAATCAGAACTATCACTGCCCCTCACTGTAAGAATCAACTCGATCAATCTTCTCCATTGCTGAGCACTGCTCACTTGAGAAATTCGATCTCTAGACTCTCTCGGTGTGTTTTTCCAAATGCCCATCAAGTCCTTATATCTTCTCGTTGAGATGTCAACGACCGAGATTAAATCGCTAATCAACGACTAAGATTAACTTGACTTGATCTCCATCTTTTTCTAGAAGATTCACACCCTATTTTATCAATACCCTTTAATTATGTAATATCCCCAAAGGGAAATAACCAGTAATAAACAGAAATATGCCAGACAGATATAGAAAATATAATAATGAACCAGATCACTGAATCATAGCACATGGAACACCAGAAACTGAGCCATTTTATTAATCAGAAAGTACATAGAGAGGAGTACAATAAATCAGAGCAAGTGCACCTATCCTTGCCCTAGGCAAGTGGAGACCCTCTCAACAGACAAATGGCTGCAACAAGGGCAGCGTCCTAGCTGCTCTGCAAGCTGAAGATGAACTGCGCTGGTGCTGGGGCTGAAGACTGCAAACCCTCCACAATAGAAAACGCTGTCTCTGCTAGTGACAGCGCAGGAAACCCTCCAGACAATAGATCAGCCACTGAAGGCTAGAAAACACTGCTGAGCCTGCCTCTCCCAAGTCTGCTCCTCAGATCAGCGTCCTACCAAGTGGATCTGCTCCTGAACACTCAGATCTGACAGATCTGAAGCCTCCAAACCAGATCTGCGTCCTTCTCTCCCTGATCTGCGTCCTCCACTATCAGATCTGCCACCAAACCTTGAGATCTATACTGGATCTGACAATATCTCTTCAGATCTACAGCCTCTAGGGCTGGATCTGGTGTTAACCCTTCAGATCTGGACTAGATCTGCCAATATTTCTTCAGATCTGCAACTCTCCAAGCTGGATCTAGTGCAAAACCCCCAGATCTGCAACATACAAGACTAGATCTGCCACATACAGGACTAGATCTGCAAGATCTATCCTTCCCAAAGCTGGATCTAACAATAAGCCTTCAGATCTGCAACTCTTACCTTCAGAAATGGACAGCGTCCTCACTCTAGGGCTAGACAACGTCCTTCTGCCTCCCAAAACAGCGTTTTCTCTGCCAATCCTGAACTGCGTCCTCCTTGGACAGCGTCCTTCCTCTCCTGCAAGGATCAGCGTCCTCTCTCCAGATGAGACGGCGTCCTTCTCCTTCAAGAATCAGCGTCCTTCCTTCTCTTGCTCTGCGCAGCCACAAGAGGGCTTTCTCCTCCTCAGATATGCTTCAGAAACTGCTGCTGCTCTGCTGCTGGAACTGAAAGATGGAACTCAGAAAAACCTTACTCGGGCGGGCACTCGAAGTCCCCCGAAGCTAAGGGTGAAACCAGAAAACCTTACCAGGGCCGGCACTCGAAGTCCCCCGAGGCTAAGGGTGAGATCTCCGTAGGAGACACTCGGTGCAAGCAGTCTTTGACCAAACTAAACAACGGCGTCTTGCTTGAAAGCGGACAAAGAGTCCGACTATCCAATAAGAATATCAAATCATCAATGATCAGATGAGGTGAGAACCTCTCCTTTTTATAATGCCAAATTCCTCAAAATTTCATTGCTCCCTTACTCTTCTCGGAACAACGCGGTTGCAGCAGGTCGGCTGATGCACTCCCCCCCATCATAATCCGTGGACCCCAAGGCCCCCTCTTTAAGTTACCACGTTCATCTACTAGGAAAAGAACACTTTATTTATAAAGTGAGATGACTAAAGTGAGGTGACCCCTCTTATTTCTCACTTTATTTATTATATCTAGCTAAAGCGGCAAAATAGAGCAAAAATGAAATATTCCAATTAGCAAGGCTAATTGGGAATATTACAGTCTCCCCCGGCAAAACGTTGCTTGTCCTCAAGCAACTGAAGTGATGGATGCTGTAAAGTCTGCTCGCTTTCCCAAGTGGCACCCACATCCGGTAAAAATTGCTTGTTCTCAAGCAATGCTTGAACAAGCCTACTCTCTAGCTGATGCTCCCTGCCGATACTGCAAAATGTGCCTGGGTCCCACTGAAACCTCTCTGTCTCCTGCATCACCTCGACATGAAGGGATATCTCAATGCCAGGATCCCAAACTGGCCTCTCATGGTACCAGCCAATCAATAGTCCTCCCGGATCCCATCGCCACTGTGGCCAATAATCGTACAAGCCCCATGGCTCGGACTGCTCACTGCCTCTAGCTATGACTGAAGACCATGACCGCTGCTGCTCTGCATCTATGGCTATGTAAGTTGTCCCATCGACTGTGCACCAGCTCATCATCTCTCTCCCATCAAGGCATGGAGTCGAAAATATAATGAGGAATACCTCCCTCCTGTGGATCCTCCATCTCCAAGCAATCATCCAGACCAAATGAGCCACCTCCCAACAAGGCAACTCCCAAAAATCTCCTTCCACCTCAAGCTCTGGTAATGAAGGGGGGCTGAAAATATGAACTTGGCAAGCATCATAGCTTACCTCATGCTGTCCTTCTCTCCACTCATGACAAGTGTAGAGTCTATGCTGATCATTGCCCTCCAATGGCAAAGTGAAAAACAATCCACCATAGAAGGTTCCTCCATCGATGAAGAACAAGCTGGCCCAAAACAAACCATAGTGCAGCCTCATCCACTGCAACCTCAGAAAATCACATGGCAAGCAATGTACAAGATTCAACACATCTACTAATGGATAGCAAATGGCTGAATATGACAACAACATAGGTCCAAACACTTGCCCATGGCTGTACAATGGATGAATATCGATCTCATGGCCCACATCAAAAGAGAACGCATACACAGTAATGGTGGCCATGCCTCCTCCCATGCTCCCATTAGAACATGTAGTGCAGAAATTGTGAGAATTTTTCCCACTCACGGACACATCCACCTCATGTGTCTCCCTCATAGTCAAGCCTTTCATACAAATCTGATATATATCAGCAAATGAAGACATGATCAGCAGCAAAATGAAGGAAATGCCGAAGGTCTCATGTGGTGCAAGAAGATAATCCTCCTTATGCTTGGAAACCCAAGTCAAGAAGAATAGGCCATAGATGTCTCTATCATCATTACTACTTGTAAGTGCAACAAATATGAAGTGATCCTGGGACCTATGGGTTATAGATCCACCATATCTCTGCTGCGCATACTTCCTCCATAATGTTCTGCTCCAAGGTGACAACGTTGTGAGCTCATGCAAATGAGTTCCTGTCAGTACAAGACTCTGTTCTTTGACATGCTCCTTGTCAAAGACTCCTCTAATAATGCTGCAATAAATATGGAATACCTCCCAAGGTGGAAGTGCTTCCCAATCAAAGACCATGGAGATTGTGCCATCTCCTTCTCCTCCATCAAACAACTCATGTGATGAAGACACAATGAATGATATGAGTAACACATCAACACCATGCATCCATACTCTATGCTGCTCAATGATGCAAGTATCCATCCATCTTTTCCCCATCCTCCTACTCTTAGGAAGAGAGTTTGCCAAGTGATGGCCAAACTCTTTCAAGAGTAACCAGCGCAGCCAAGCCTCCTGCTGCCTGGTGTCATAGATCTGCAAATAGCCTCCTAGCTCCTTGCTCATCAACCACATCCACTCAATACATTGTGGATGCCTCCTTCTCCTCATCCTGGTACTCCTCCCATGAGGGTTACCATCCCCCCAAATCAAATTTCTGATTTTGCACTTCATGGGATTTTGAAGTATAAACTTCTCAAGGACCAATGAGACCCTATCAAGAATCAAATAGGTGGTAGGCAAAAACCTCCCATCATGATGTGTATGGCTCGAGGGATGTCCAACACAAGCATGAGAGATGTTATCCATCCGAAGATGTCCACCATCTTCTATTTGCTCTTGTGAGAAGGGAAGAAAGTCATTGCACCCCATGGTGTATTGAAGTGCATCTACAGTGAGATCTCTCCTTGAGACCTCCCCTTCCTCCATAGCCTGCTCCACCGAGCACCAACTCAAAACCTCTCGCCATCCAACCTCAACACGTGGCTGCTGTATCCTGTGAAACTCTGACCGTCTCATACCACTATCCAAGTCAACATCTGGGGCCTGACTGGGTGGCTCTGCCTCTCTCTCTTCAATGGGAAGAGATGACCCAACAACTCTGCTAGTCCCATCCATGCATACCTGACGGGGAATGATCTGATGCTGCAATGTACTCTCGGGTTGTACCATCAGGGAATCCAGTTGTTCCCCAATGTGGACCAACTTGGCCGCCGACTTGGTACAAGTCACTCTCATACCCTCCAGCTCCTGATCCTGCAACAAAATGGTCTCCCGTACTGACGTGGCCTTCTCCCTCAGAACTCGAAGGTCTGTCCGAAGCCGATGACACCGCTGTTTGCGACCATCATCCAATATCTCTGTATCTCCTAGTGCCTCATCGATAGTGGATATATCTCCTGATACCTCACCCATCTGTGTGCTGCTACCACTCGAAGACTCGGACACGGCTCCAGTCATTACCTCAATGGATGGCTCTACCGGGGTAGGCTCTATCTCCTCCACTACGATATCAACCGGCACAGCCAAGGAGGGCTCTAATGATGGTGAGTCCTGTGTCACACTAGGTGTGTCCTCGAACTCCCTGCAATCCTGCGTGTCCTCATCCTCCAAGTGCGAGGTAACCATTTTAATGGTCTTCCTCTCCGATACTCGGTCAAGCTGGAAAGAGGTATCCAACTTGTCCACCCAAGCTCTTCCTGAGCGCCTAGATGACCCGTCAAATGTCGGTAGATGGAATCTGTCCTCTGTGCGCTGTAAGCCCTGATCATGTGAGGGCTTGTTCCCTCTGTGAAAGTCGTGAGGTCTACTATCATGCTGGGGCTGAACATAATCTCTACTAGCTGTGCGGTGGTCATCACGGTGGTATCCGTGCCCTTTGTGCTGGTGCGGCTCAGGGGGTTTGATACCGCATCGGAACTGGATATATTGATCAAAAGGGAGAGCATCCCTGAATGCCTGTTCCATGCTCTGCCAATCTGCAAACATAGCCGCATGTTGAGCTAGATTATCCCTCTGTGCTGACACAATGGGAATAGCATCTGGTATGTGGCTAGACACGCCCGATCCTTTCCCTACCTGGAAAACCCTAGGGGGTTCCTTCTTCGAAATCTTTTTGGTTACATCCTGTATGAATGTATCCATCTTCTCAGTCATCTTTTTCGTCAACTTCTCCGCCATCCTCGCAAACATGTCCTCCATTGGATTCCGCTGTTTTGTCTCCCTAAATCTCCTCTGGTCCACATCACCTGCCATCAGCTCTTTCCGCTATGTGTCTACAGGTTCCTCAGAAATTGCCCGGCTGCTGCAAAACCATATTGTTGCTTAACTTCGACCTCCGATTTATCCACTGAAAACTATTCAGACAATTCCAGGAATTTGGGAAAGTGATCCTCGCCCAAAACCCAGAAAAACCCAGAAAACGTTTTTCCTAATTCCAAACTTCAAAATTTGACCCTTTTTATTTTGGCCCTTTTTCCAACTGCGTTTCTGGAATTGCAACTGCTATTGCTCTGTATGATTTCTTCTCTGATGTCATAGACCACAGGCTGAGCCAGAATTATGCTCTGATACCACTGTAATATCCCCAAAGGGGAATAACCAGTAATAAACAGAAATACACCAATGCAGATATAGAAAATATAATAATGAACCAGATCACTGAATCATAGCACATGGTACACCAGAAACTGAGCCATTTTATTAATCAGAAAGTACATAGAGAGGAGTACAATAAATCAGAGCAAGTGCACCTATCCTTGCCCTAGGCAAGTGGAGACCCTCTCACAGACAAATGGCTGCAACCTGGACAGCGTCCTAGCTGCTCTGCAAGCTGAAGATGAACTGCGCTGGTGCTGGGGCTGGAGACTGCAAACCCTCCACAATAGAAAACGCTGTCTCTGCTAGTGACAGCGTAGGAAACCCTCCAGACAATAGATCAGCCACTGAAGGCTAGAAAACGCTGTTGAGCCTGCCTCTCCCAAGTCTGCTTCTCAGATCAGCGTCCTACCAAGTGGATCTGCTCCAGAACACTCAGATCTGACAGATCTGAAGCCTCCAAACCAGATCTGCGTCCTTCTCTCCCTGATCTGCGTCCTCCCCTATCAGATCTGCCACCAAACCTTCGGATCTATACTGGATCTGACAATATCTCTTCAGATCTATAGCCTCTAGGGCTGGATCTGATGTTAACCCTTCAGATCTGAACTAGATCTGCCAATATTTCTTCAGATCTGCAACTCTCCAAGCTGGATCTAGTGCAAAACCCCCAGATCTGCAACATACAAGACTAGATCTGCCACATACCGGACTAGATCTGCAAGATCTATCCTTCCCAAAGCTGGATCTAATAGCGCCAGGATACGCGGCCCTTGCAGCCCGAGAAAATGGACAGCGTCCTCACTCTAGGGCTAGACAGCGTCCTTCTGCCTCCCAAAACAGCGTTTTCTCTGCCAGACTGGAACTGCGTCCTCCTTGGACAGCGTCCTCCCCTCCTGAAAGGCACAGCGTCCTCCTTCCAGATGAGACAACGTCCTTCTCCTTCAAGAATCAGCGTCCTTCCTCCTCTTCCTCTGCGCAGCCACAAGAGGGCTTTCTCCTCCTTAGATATACTTCAGAAATTGCTGCTGCTTCACTGCTGGAACTGAAAAGTGTACTCAGAACAAACCTCACTAGGGCGGGCACTCGAAGTCCCCCGAAGCTAAGGGTGAACCCAGAAAAACCTTACCAGGGCAGGCACTCGAAGTCCCCCGAGGCTAAGGGTGAGATCTCCGACCGGAGACACTCGTGCACTAAACAGTGCTGCAGACCGACTAAACAACCGGCGTGCTGAAGCAGACAAGAGTCCAGCTATCAATAAGAATATCAAATCATCAATGATCCAAATGAGGTGAGAACCTCTCCTTTTATAATGCCAAATTCCCTCCAAAATTTAACTGCTCCCTTACTCTTCTCTGACCTGCGCAGTTTACCTTGGGTCAGCCTGATGCCTCCCCCCATCATAATCACGTGGACCCCCAAGGCCCCCTCTTTAAGTTACAACGTTCATCTACTGGGAAAAGAACACTTTATTTATAAAGTGAGATGACTAAAGTGAGGTGACCCCTCTTATTTCTCACTTTATTTATTATGTCTAGCTAAAGCGGCAAAATAAAGCAAAAATGAAATATTCCAATTAGCAAGGCTAATTGGGAATATTACAAATTATTTTAATTCCCTAAGTTTAGACTTAGGATCCCAATAAAAATAATTAATTATTTTAATAAAACATAATCTGGGTGGGATTTGCCAAAATGCTTTCTGGGTATTTTGGAATACATGTGTCTAAGCCTCCCTGCAAAATTTGAGACTTAGAGCACATCCGATGCTACCAAAAATCAATAGAAGGTACTTGTTTCATTTGTTCAATGATGTAGGGTCCTTGGTTGTGCAGGGGCAGAGCTGCTGGATTGGAGCCTTTCCTCTGCGTTGCATCCTTATTTGAGACAGGACCTTTAGGGTTCCTAGGTCTTGTAGAACCTCCACGCAACCTCAGGTTTAGGATTATAATGGAGTTTCTAGAGATGCAGTAATCCCTCATTTGATAAGAATCCTGAAGCAACTTGCCTTAAAAAAGAAGGCACTGAGAATTTACAAAATTGCCCAGTCTAATTTCAATACTCAACTTCAAATTTATTATTGCATCTGAATCAATGACCCATAACAGTGAGGACTTCCCATTTGGTTTCTTGATAAAGAACTGGAAGGTTTCCTAATTTGACCCTTCGTGTCTTTCATTTGACTCAGAACTAAGAGATCGAGAGTGATCTCCTTGTGAAATCGTGTCACCCTTGTGCATAGGCATCTGCTCTACTAAGGACTGCATTCCCCTCATTGATGTGCACGCATATGAGCCTAGAACTGAAGGAAGAAAGTATTCGGGTAGCAGCCCTGTAGTGCCAGCTCGCCACAACTTTTCCATAGTTTCCAAGCCTTTGCCAACGACACAAGCTTTGAAGCACTTGCTTAATCTTTGAACCTTGATTTCATTCTCATTACGAGCCCGGTCGAGGGTGTCTTCCATAGGGCTTAGCCTTCACCTGGAGATATTTTTTGCTCATGTTCCTAGCCCCACTGACATCACTCGAGGCTAGAACACATGTCTGAGCTACATCAACCAACAGAAAAACCCTAGCACTCTAGCGACTCAGCCTCCTCCAAACAAACTTGATCTCCTTTCGGAAACTCGACCCTGCAATCTCCTCCAACTCGGTCCTCTTGGATTTGCTCAGACCCACTTGCACTTCTTCCTTCTTTGTGCACTGGTCATTGAGACACTCGCACTGCAGAGAAAATCGCTCTCTCGTGATGACTCACTCACACACTTGTGCTCTTCGTCGTGTCTTCACCTCCATCGCTAGCCTCCATTTATAATCATTATTGAGTCCAAATCCCTAACCCTAATTTCCTCTCTAGAAACATCTTGATGATTAACGGTTGAGATTATTTCTAAGTCACCTAAATAATTAAACTATCTATCTTTAGAAAATAACCCAATAGTCCACAATAATTAATGGACTTTAATTATTGTACTTTTTCCAAGTTAAACAGAGGGAAGAAGACATAAATCACTAGAAGAGGCAAATAATGTCTTCCAAAGACACCAAGCAATTGTAGAAGACCTTCCGATGCTACTTGCATCAACAAGACTTTCAGGCTTACTATTTTTCACTAAGTGCCCATTTTCCTTCCTTTCAGTGAAAAGGAATGAGTTTCTATGTGAATTTTTTTTCCAATTATCAATGTAGTGCGCTGACAACTTTAGATTACGTATCACTAAAGACCGTAAGCTGGCATCTGGATTTAATTTAGTCTTCTGTAAAGAAATCTTGGTATATTGTGGTAGGCTCAATCAATTAAATGGAATTTGTTCCCTTAGCAGTGACCTTCACTGGAGAAGTGAAGTGAATTGTTATCTTATTGTTTTTGGTGTCTGCTATGCTCACTTATTATTATATGATCATGGTGTCAACTATTTTCCAAGTATGTCTCTTCTATGTGATTGTGATCCGTATGATTTTGATGCTGTCGCCCTTTTAGTGTGATTTCCATCTTTGGTTTTCTTCAGATGGAAGCTCTATGCATATTGTTAACCTGGAAAATTATGCCTTGGCCTTTCCCCAACCACAATTATTTTATCTTACTATGTTTTCAACCATTTGTTTGTGAAATTCAGTTGTGATTTATTGGAGGGAGACAAATTTCAAACTAAACAAACAACAATTGGTAATAAGACGTATTTTCCAACAACAGATTTTATCTTATTTTCTATGGTGATAGTAGAAAAGCACATGTAGCAATTTGTTCTTGCGTTCACTCTTAATTTTATATGTCTACAGCTAACTTTCTTTTATCTGGGGTTTGTAAGCATCAGCATCTGGGAAGTAGCCTATCACATACCTATAATAGATTTCTTATTTCAAGTTATGAACTCAGTTGTCTGTGATTTGGTGTTTCTGAGGCAGTTGGGTTGTGTTGTAGCTACTTTTATTTGAAGGGGAATGCAGCTTCTTGATATTCCTTTCAATCTTTATGTGGAGTCTGTACATAACATTTTAATTAGTTAAAACTTTTTTCTTACTGTGTTGGACAAGCATTTGTATCTGAGAAATTATATTGGCTATTGAAACAGGCTCAGATGAAATCTCATCCTCACCCAGAAAGGCCAGATCGTCTTCGAGCAATTGCTGCTAGCCTTAGAGCTGCTGGTAAGTCCATGTTCTTACTGAAAATCATGTTGGATTTCAGATTTCCATGTCGTCATTGGTAAGAGTTGGATTCTTCTGTCTCTCTGAACAGGAATATTTCCAGGAAAAGTATTTCCTATACCTGCACGAGAGGTTACATTGGAAGAGCTCCAAAATGTGAGTGAATATTGAGTCAAAGCTTTTTGATGTTTCCATCTCAGAAGTCATTTGATTCCCTTGTTGCTGTTTGTTCCAAGTAATTTTAAATTTTAATACCAATTGGCTGGGTGAACCTTCGTACATGGGAATATGTATTTCTGGAAATATGTAAATTTACTAGCATGAAAGGCTAGCAGGGTAATTGATATTGGATTGCGTTTATCTTCATAAGTTTGGGTATTTTGTATGAACTAGGAAGTAAGGCAATTGTGTAAAGCAGAGATTATTGTATGGAAAATGAATGCATTGTCTATTCTCAGTCAGTCTGACAAGTTGATATTGTGACTAAATACCATTTAAGCTTTGAAAACTATGATGCAGGCTGTTTTATATTGATTTACTTAGAAGAGTTTATAGATCTATGGGAACTATTTTCTTATATTTCAAGAACTGCATTTGTTTTGTTCGGAAAATCATGTGGAACATATACGAGAGTTTTCTACATTATAGCTGTGTTATTAAAATGGTCAGTGGTGCAGATTCATTCCCCACAGCATGTGAGTGCAGTAGAAACAACAAGTTGCAGGTTATCAAGGTACAACTATCTTCCAGTTAGTTCCATGTATGGTGCAAATTTTCTCACAAGTTTTCAGTTTCTCTGGATTTCATGTTGTTTTCTTTTCCTTACTATTTCAAACTCCCTTTGCATTTAAGAAGTTTATTCGATCCAAATGGTTGTCACAATGAATAATGTAGTTATGTACATATAACAAGAGTGATGATGTAATTAAGAAGTCATGTAATAATCATGGTGGTGATTAGTGTACATTTCATGTACGTGGCAGTAATGTCAATTGTAGATATGTGTGCTTGTCTTGTGTACATCGGTGAACTGAAACATTCCCAACATAGTCATAATGTGTGTCACGAATCACTTCATTTGCTAATTCATTGTGTTCACTGAATTTAATCTGTTACCCCTTGAAAATGCACGCACCATTTCAAATTTTTATGGGCTTTCCTTTCTCACCAGGCATAACAGAGGACCCTTGGAATGCAGGAGCAGTTACAGTGTGATGTGGATTTTTGGAGGCATATTTCACCTTGTTGGGGTGAGGACATATTGTCTGAGGCCTTTCTACATATTTTTGGAGGCACACTCTTTGCATGAGGAGATGCCCTGTCACATTATGAACCCATTCTATGCAGTCAAAGAGAGAAGGATCAAAACTTCGCACATTGGAGGAGACCTAGAGCATGAAGTGGCAAGAAAAGGGCTAGAGAAAGAATGCCCCGTCTTGGAATGGTGCCATGTGGCCCTAAAAATTGTCTCTATGTTTAGGGAAGGTCCATTGGAGGTATTACACATGCTTCATTGGCATTGTGGTGACAAAAGGAGGTAGTAAATGACCTTAATGGAGGAGTGCCTAAGCAAAAAGAAGGCTAAAATCACTTGAAAGGATATAGTTTGATGTTGTATTTGACAATGATGAGGTTGGCCCAAGTAGGAAGGGCTCCAAATAAAAGAAAAGTCAATTTATAAACAAAGGTTGTGGAGAGGTCAGCCCTAGTAAAAGGTCATTAATTAAATACAATTTGAAGTTATGAATAGGTTGGCTTTGACCCAATGAAGAAAAATAAGTATAAGTTGAACTCAATGAAAGAATAGAATGGGTTTAATGTTGGAAATACTGAGAGGGGGGTGAGTCAGTATTTCTCTTCAGTTAGTTAATTTTCAATATTCAAAGCATTATTTAACATTAGCATCAACTCAAAACCATAAATCAACAACACCATTCAATAATGCACAATGTCAAAGACAATAGACATGAGATTTTTTAGGTGGAAACCCTTTCGGGAGAAAAACTACAAAACAATTCTTAATCTATGTTACCAGGGATCGCAAACCCAGGGGTGGGGTTCTCGAACCCGTCTCGGGTTCTCGTCCCCAAGAACTGGATTCGGGTATGGGTTCTTCTGAAACGAACCCATAATAACCGGGTTCTTTGTTAAAAAAAATTGGGTGCGCTTGATGTTTAGGGTACTTGGAACCCGATAATGGGTACTTGGAACCCATAAATCAGGGTCTTTGTTGAACGATTTTTGAAATAAAAATTTAAATAAAAAAAATCGTGGAAAGTCAAAAGGTGAATACATAACCTCTAACCTAAAATCGCTTCACTCTTCGACGACGACGTTCCGTTTGAGACAACAACCATTTAGTTTGACTATTGAGATGACAAGCATGCCCTGGTGTGTTTGGAGCATTCGCTGGTGTGTGTGCAGGTGACTGGAGGTTCCCACAGAGACACAATCCACAGAGATGCAATCCTTGCTTGAAAATTCACAAGTAGCTCTTGAAGATTCACCGCGCGACATGAATTAATTCTAATTTCTGTGCGTTCAAACTTCACTGTTTGCATAACAAAATTAGTAAATTAAAATTTAATTCTAAATAGTAAATCGACCCATGATGTCATGTTAATTTTGGGCAACTAGGTCCAAACTCCTTGTTGCACTGCTCATATGATGATGATTATATTTTTGTTGGATTCCTCTTTCGGAAAGTTGCAAGATTGATCTAAAGATTGTCTTGTTTGGATGAACATAACTTATATTTTGATTTTATTTTCCACACATGTGCATATTGACAAGGTTGGCCAGATTTGTAACGTAGGCTCACAAGCCCCAACAGATGTGTCACATACCCTCACTGATGGATATATATAGGAGAGAGATGATGCTCATTTCATCATCATCTCATCACACACTCTACTTGTGATCTGATTGGTTCGTACAACCTAGGAGAGGCTTCCTTCCTTCACACGTGTGAATCTGAAGCTGCTGGAAATTGCAGACTGTTTCTAGGGTTTGAGGAAGCGTTGACCACCGTTGATTGTGGGTAAATTCTTGGAGTTTGACCCTCTTTCTTGGACATAAATTCCGATTTCTTGAGGCCGCATTTGAGGTCACAAAAATTGAGAAGCGTTGACTTTGACTGCAGTGTTGACTTATGCGTTGACCACTTGCTGTTGACTTTTGGAGCCGTCTTTGAGGGGTGTGTGTGACACTTGGAGAAAGGCTGATTTGGTTGTTGGAGAAGTTGGTTTGGCCAACTCAAGACTTTGCTTGCTAGGGCATCCTGTTTACTGTTGTAATAAACATTTATCTCTATATTTGTTGGACAAGAAGAACTACAAATTTTGATATATTATTTGGCTTCTTATGTTGATCTATTATTATGTCCTATCAACATTTTACTTTCATGTTTAAGTGATTGCTAAATTGAATTGGGCCTATTAGAAAGATTGAAGTAAAATTGGATTAAGCATAGAACATACCATGGTTATCTAAATTTAACATGGTAGTAGAGGTGAGGTGAAGACAAAGCCCAAGATAGTGTAAAAAGAAATCACCGAAAAAGAAGTCTTATCAAGGACCAATGGCCTCCTCAACCTACAAGGGTTTCAAGACTGATGATAAGTTCACTGATAAGTCTAATTATCATGCCTAGAAGATGTCTTTGGATTTGGTATTAGATGATCAAGATGTCATGGATTATGTGTAGGGGAAGATTCATGAGCCTCCATCAAATGCACCAGCTACCACAAAGACAAAATATAGAAGAGGGGAAGTCAAGGCGAAGATGATTATTAGGGATTCTATACATAAGCGCTTGGTTGCTTATATCTCCGAGCTGGGCACATCTAAAGAGATGCATGATAAGTTGGTTAGCATGTTCAGGGCTAGCAATGCTAATCAAGTTCTTTTCTTCAAGAACAAGTTGAAGAATATCAAGAAGGGAAAAGATGAGTCCATTCAATCATATTTTATGAGGCTCACAGAAATCAAGAATGATCTCCTTACCATTGGAGAAGAGGTAGCTGATCGAGAGCTTGTTCTCATTGCTCTTGGAGGACTCCCCCGGGAATGGTATGTATTCAACACTATTATTCTAAATAATAATGTGATTCCTGATTTTGATGAAGTGTTGACAAGATGCACTCAAGAGGAGACAAGAATGATGGAAAGAGACAATCCCTCAAATGGGAATGGAGGTGACCCTACTGCCTTTACCGCTCATGCAAAGAAGAGGAACCATGGTGGTCCGAGAAATCAAAACCATGGAAGAGCGGGGCCCAAAGGATGAAAGGGAAGATGTTACACTTGTAACAAGCTTGGTTATGCAAGAGAGTGCCCCAATAGAAGGGACTCTCCCAGGGATGATGACAACAACAACTTCAGGGGGAATGGAAATCAAAGGAACAACAGGTTCAAAGGAAAGAGGAAGGCTCCCTCTGATCGAAGTGGAAATGGTCAACCTTTCAAGAGTTCAAGGAATTCCAGGTATGATGAGTCCAATGCTGTTGATAATAAGAAAAATAAATATATTATTGTATCTGCCCTCTCTGCTACATCTCCTCCCGACACCTTGGATGTTTGGTTGATTGATAGTGGTGCTTCAAGGCACCTCACTGGATATAAAGAAGTCCTCTCTGATTTGATTGAGAAGGATACTAATTTGGAAATTATCTTTGGAGACAATGCCACCTATCCCATGAAAGGGACAGGGATTGTGACCCTTCATCTATCTCAAGGTCAAGTCCTCCGCTTACAAGATGTGTTGTACGTACCTGATTTGAAAAAGAACTTTGTGTCCATTTTGGCAATGGAATACAAAGGATTCAAGGTGGCATCCATTGATGGAAAGGTACGCATTTGGAAGAAGAACTTCAAAGAAGCTCTAACGATTGGTTTTAGAATTGATACACTCTATCAGGTTGGAGGAAGTCCGTTGGGGGCCATGTCATGTGACACAACTCTTCAAACCGAGCTATGGCACCAGAGGTTTGCACACCTTCATTACAAAGCCCTTCCCAAAGCAAGGAAGGAGGTGACAGGGATGCCTGAGTTTAAAGATGATAATGAAGGTATATGTCAGGGTTGTGTCGAAGGGAAGCATACTAGGGGACCATTCCCCTCCAGTGTCACAAATACATCAGATATCTTGCAATTGATACATTCTGATCTATCTGGTATGCTGCCTGTAACATCCTTGGGGGGATGTTCCTATTACATGACTTTTATAGATGACTTCTACTGCAAGACTTGGATATATTTCTTGAAGAAGAAGGATGTGTAGAAATTTCTGAACCTTATACTTTATGCAGTAATTATTACTGTTAATCCGGTTATGCTCCTCCTACTTATGCAAGTTATTAACTGAATAAATTCAAGTTAAAATCGAAGCAAATCACAGAACAAATCTCTACCAGTCCAGATCTAGAATAAGCACATGCACACATTGACAAAGTGACACAATTATTTCTGGACAAATAGTCCCCGGAAAAACCCAATGTGGGAAAACCGGTCTCTAGCTGCTGGAGGGTTCTATTATTAAGAATATTTCTGAATACACAAATTTGGGTTCCAAATCTGGAAAACCTGACAGAGAAAATACTAGATCTACAGCTCACTGGCTGATCTAGAGCCAAAATAATGACTGATTTACACCCTCAAATGGGATTTACAGAACTCATCCAAGATTAGGGCCTACAAACCCCAGCGTTTCCCCTGAAAGGCTCTGCGTTAGCCTCTGAATCCCTTGAAAGCCTCTGCGTTAGCCTTGGAAGCCCTCCAAACCCTCAGCGCTGCTTCGGAAGGGACTGCATTACCCCAGACTGGGTGATGCAGTCACTACGCTGCCCCTGAAGGGACTCTGCGTAACCCTTGAGGGTTTCCTGCTGAAAATCATGCTGTCCTTGGAGAGATTGCGCTGTCCTTGTTGCTGCTGCTGTTGCCTTCCTCTACGTTGTCCTTGCTGCTATTGCTACTGCCTTCCTCTGCGCTGTCCTTGAGCTAATCTCTGCCTATTGTGTATTCTAGACCCTGGGATCAGATCATCCCCTTGGTCTAAATTCCCCTCTCTACAGCTGAAACACTTCTGAGTATTCTTAGCAAACCTCGCCCTAGAATCTCAGCTTAGCTTCAGTGCTCTGCCTCTGTGTGTCTTTACAAATGACCGCAAGCCTTTCCTTTATACTTTTCTCGTTGACAAATCAATGGCCATGATCAGATCTTGAATCAATGGTAAAGATTAAAAGAAAGCTTGATCCGTGTGACTTTAGACAATTTCATCACATGTTTAATTATATGCACTTTAATTATTTAAGTTCCCTAAGTTTTAACTTAGGAAATACATTAAAATAATTAATTAATTTAATATCTCCTAAACCAGATGAAATTTCCCAAATCCATTTCTGGGTCTTGTAGATCAGGTGAACTCTAGTCCCTCCACAAATTTTGGGAGCTAGAGCACAACTGATGCTACCCCAAATACACAAAATCTCAACACTCCCTCTTAACATCAAGGGTGTGCTCTAACAATACATCACGCTTATGCATTACATGATTTTGGGCACTGGTTCTGTGCTGTTGAACTTGGCCTGTTGCCACTCAACTCTGCACTGATGCTGCAGCCCATGACTCTGCCACTGCCACTGCAACCATTGTACTGCAACTCCCTCTCAATATGCTGCATCTGTGCTACTCATAGCACTTCCACTGTTGATCTACTACACTGCAACTTCAGTTGTTGAGAGAAACAACTGAATCTCTTGCCCAATCTTTGACAAACAAGTTTGATGGGCTGGCATCTAAAGAACGATGCACAACTACAACTCTGCCTGTGTAATCAGACTCCCTCTGCACTACTGAAGTCACATCAGCTCCTTGTGCTGAAATCTATCACATTGCTGCTGCACTGTGCTGTCCCTTTGAAGCTTTTTGCGCTACTGCAGCTTTGCACTGCTTAAGAAACACTACTCTGCAATGCTACTGCTTCTATGCTGATGCTGCTTTGCTCTCCGCTACTCCTCCTAGCCTTCATATCTGCCTCTGCTTCTGCCTCATCTGTTCTCTATGCACCCACCGCTCCACTTGTCCCGCGATTGTCTTAAGGCTACCGTAGCTCGCTTGTGATCCAAGAGATGAGCTGCTCAAGGATCCTGCCTTACTTACATGTAGCTCCTCTACATGTCCATGTCACCCCACCTTCGTGGTTCATGAGCACTCATGGCTGCATCATCTTCTGACCCATCATCTGCCACAGCTACTTTGGAAGAAGACGCTTCCTTGTCCTTTTTTTTCTAAGGACAATGGTTGGCAAAATGTCCCACTTCACCACATTGGAAGCACTTGATCTTTGAAAGATCCTTCTTCTTCTTCGACTGCTTCTTTGATGCCAAGGCTGCATCTTCCTCATCTTCCTTCTTCACTTTGGTCAATCCTGGGCTGTGCCGCCTCTTGGTGAATTTGCGAAGTTCTTCTTGACGCAGAATCGACCACAAGCTGTCCCAATCTGGGAGGTCCGCTCTGCCCAAGATACTTTGGACAAAGGTTTCCCACTCATCTGTGACTGCATTGAGGGCAGTCCTGACTATCACAACATCATCCACCGTTGTAGTCAGCTGATCTTTGATTGATTGCAGTCTGAAGAGGAAGTGCTCCATGTCTTCTCCGTTGGTCATCATGAATGACCTCATTTGGGTCTCCAACAACATTTTTCTTTGGACAGACATTCCCTCATACAGGGAAGTCAAGGCCTTCCACATCTTGTTAGCTGTCTTCTTTTCAGCTATGTGTGGTACAATATGGTCCTTGATACTATCCATAATCAGCCGCTTAGCATGCCCAACAACTTCCTTATGCTTCCAAAGGAGATCCGCATCTGTTGGCTTGGCCAGAGTCTGCTCTGCATGGCCTCTTAGATTGTACGTCTCAAGGACAATAAGGATCCTTGCCTTCTAAACCGAAAAGTTTGAGAGGCCATCTAGCCTATCTTGATCATGTAGTCCATGAAGAGCAATCTGCTCAGAATGTGTCGAAACTTCCTTTTCTCTTTGTTAGAGAAATGGATCTAAGGCCCTTGGTGAAACAGGTGCCTTCTGCTCCCTCTGACAACTGATTACCCTCCTTGGAAATCTACCAAATCAACTATGATTCAACTTCTTTGATCCTTTGATCAAACTGCAAGTTTCCTTTGGCAAGAAACTCTCTGAGAAGCTGATCTCCTCCCAACCTTTGTTACTTGTGCTAAAGCTAAAAATCTAAAAACTTCAGAATTTTAACCCCACCAGCTCTTCTGAATTTCTGCAGTCTTTTCTGGATCTGACATATTCAGATCTGAATCACACTGGCTGGCTTCAGACCAAACCGACATTGTTTCTGAGTTGCCTCTGCACAGTAATTGCGTGGGCTTGCTAGGACACAGCGCTGGATAGCGTCACCCTTCCCTCTGCGTGAATCTGCTCCTGAAAACTGCGTTGTCCCTTTAGATCTGCGTTTCTGCTGTTTTTCTAGCTGCTTTCTGCAGCTAGATCCTTTTGATTCTCCTGCTAGTGACCCTCCTAGATCTGCAATCACTCTGATACCATGTAGAAATTTCTGAATCTTATACTTTATGCAGAAATTATTATTGTTAATCCAGTTATGCTCCTCCTACTTATGCAAGTTATTAACTGAATAAATTCAAGTTAAAATCGAAGAAAAACACATAACAAATCTCTACCAGTCCAGATCTAGAATAAGCCCACACATTGACAAAGTGACACAGTTATTTCTGGACAAATAGTCCCCGGAAAAACCCAATGTGAGAAAACTGGTCTCTGGCTGCGGGAGGGTTCTATTATTAAGAATATTTCCGAATACGCAAATCTAGGTTCCAGATCTGGGAAACCCGACAGAGAAAATATAGATCTATAGCTCACTGGCTGATCTAGGGACAAAATAATAACTGATCCACACTCTCAAATGAGATTTATAGAACTCAGCCAAGATTAGGGCCTAGAAACCCCAGCGCTGCCCCTAAAAGGCTCTGCATTAGCCTCTGAAGCCCTTGAAAGCCTCTGTGTCAGCCTTGGAAGTCCTCCAAACCCTCAGCGCTACTCCGGAAGGGACTGCGTTACCCTAGATTGGGTGACGCAGTGACTACACTGCCCCTGAAGGGTCTCTGTGTAACCCCTGAGGGTTTCCTGCTGAAAATCACGCTGTCCTTGGAGAGGCTGCGCTGTCCTTGCTGTTGTTGCTACCTTCTCTGCGCTGTCCTTGAGCTGATCTCTGCCTCTTGTGTATTCTAGACCTCGGGATCAGGTCATCCCCTTAGTCTAAATTCCCCTCTCTGCAGATGAAACACTTCTGAATATTCTTAGCAAACCCTGCCCTAGAATCTCAGCTTAGCTTCAGTGCTCTGCCTCTGTGTGTCTTTACAAATGGCCGCAAGCCTTTCCTTTATACTTTTCTCATTGACAAATCAACGACCATGATCAGATCTTGAATCAATGGCTAAGATTAAAAGAAAGCTTGATCCGTGATTAAAAGAAAGCTTGATTCGTGATTAAAAGAAAGCCCTCTATGGGTTGAAGCAAGCCCCCAAGGCTTGGTATGAGAGGATCGATAGCTACTTGATGAAACTGGGCTTCACTCGAAGTGATGCTGATCCAAATTAAATTTTAAGGTTGATAAAGAAAGGCCCCTCATTCTAGTTCTCTATGTGGACGATCTCTTCCTGACAAGTGCTGACCCTCCCATTCATCAATGTAAGAGGGAGCTAGCTTTCGAGTTCGAAATAAAGGACCTAGGACTGATGCACTATTTCATAGGCTTGGAGATCTGGCAAAAGCCAGGTGAGATTTTCCTATCTCAAGGAAAATATATTGTGAAGCTGCTGGAGAGATTTGGAATGGTGGACTATAAGTCTGTGTCGACATCGATGGAACTCAACTTTAAGAAGTTGTGTGGAAGCGCTGCTGGGCCCGAGCTGGGAAACCCCACCGAGTATCGACAACTTGTAGGGGCCTTGATGTTCTCAGTGAACTCCCGTTTGGACATATGTTTTGTAGTGAACACTTTGAGTTAACATATGGTTGAGCCTCATCACATTCACTGGATTGGTGCCAAGAATCTATTGAGATATCTTCGGTGCACAATCAACCATGCTCTGAGATACATTGCTGGGAGTTTGAGACTCCATGGATATACCGATGCCGATTGGGCTAGCAGTGTGGTGGATCGTAAAAGCACATCAGTTTGTTGCTTCACCTTGGGTTCTGCTTCGCTATCTTGGATGAGTAGGAAGCAAAAATTGGTTGCCTTGAGCACCGCTGAGGCCGAATACATTGCAGCGAGTATGGCTTGTTGTGAAGCTGTTTGGTTGAGAAAGCTCTTCAATGAGCTATTTGGACATGTGCTAGATACCACCTTTATCCTTTGTGATAACCAGAGTGGGATTTGTCTTTCTGAGAATCTCGTGTTCCACAATCGATCGAAGCATATTGATATTAGGTACCACCTTATCCGAGATATGGTACAGCGAGGCACCGTAAGGCTCAATCGGATGAGTAGGAAGAAAAAATCGGTTGCTTTGAGCACTGCTAAGGCCGGATACATTGTAGCGAGTATGGCTTGTTGTGAAGCTGTTTGGTTGAGAAATCTCTTCAGTGAGCTGTTTGGACATGTGCTAGATACCACCTTTATCCTTTGCGATAACTAGAGTGGGATTCGTCTTTCTGAGAATCCCGTATTCCACGATCGATCAAAGCATATTGATATTAGGTACCACCTTATCCGGGATATGGTACAATGAGGCACCGTAATGCTCAATCACATTGGGACTGATGAGAAGGTTGCGGATATTCTCACAAAGCCCTTGGGGAAGGTCAAATTCTTAACCTTCCGTGAGAAGCTTGGAATCGTGGAAAGACCGTATTGTGAGGGTCTTGCTTGAGTTGGACAATGAGCTCGAGGAACTCCAGGGGGCTTGGGGATATCTTTTTGGAGCTATAAGCACACACGAGGCTAGGCTTGCCGAACCTTGTTGTGCTTCTGCCCCACCGTTATGATGTTGAGCTGGTTCACCCTCTCTCTTATCTATGCCCCACATGCATCCTACCCATGGAGTTTTAGACTCATGGGAAGTACCTCTCATTTGGCCAATGAAGTGGGAAATGTGGATAGAGATCAATAGCAAGACTGATGGACGCATCAGAGATTGCCGTACTCTCTATGTCTATGATGGGGATGTGTTCAACACCTTGATCTGGGATCAAGTCTGATGAGGTTCTTACCTCTAAATTGACTTCGGGCCAGTAAATTAACTTCGGGTTAGTATGTGACTCTCTTGAGTCCAATTGAGGTTTTACCCTTTAAGCTGACTTCGGGTCAGCAGAGTGTGATGTCTTTGTGACTCACTCTCGTTTGTTTGCCCTAAGAGTCGACAAAGCATGTTACAATAGGATGACACAGGATTGCAGGGTGATGATGATGATAGTACACGATGGTACTGCTGACAGGATGGCACAGGTGGATAGATGGAGTTCTCCCTAGTTGAGAGGGAGTGTTAATTTTGGGCAACTAGGTTCAAACTCCATGTTGCACTGGCCATATGATGACGATTATATTTGTGTTGGTTTCCTCTTTCGGAGAGCTGCAAGATTGATCTAAAGATCATCTTGTTTGGATGAGCAGAACTTATATTTTGATTTTATTTTTCACACGTGCAAATTGACAAGGTCGGCCAGATTTGTATTGTAGGCTCACAAGCCCCAACAGATGTGTCACTAACCCTCACTGATGGATATAAATAGGAGAGAGATGATGCTCATTTCATCATCATCTCATCACACACTCTACTTGAGATCTGATTGGATCATACAACCTAGGAGAGGCTTCCTTCCTTCACACGTGTGAATCTGAAGCTGCTGAAAATTGCGGACTATTTCTAGGGTTTGCCGAAGCATTGACCGAGGGTAAATTCTTGGTGTTTGACCCTCTTTCTTGGACAGAAATTCCGATTTCTTGAGGTTGCATTTGAGGGCACAAAAATCGAGGAGAAGCGTTGACTTTGACTGTTGTCCGTTGACTGTAGCTGTGACTGCAACGTTGACTTCTGCGTTGACCACTTGTTGTTGACTTGAGGGGTGTGTGTGACGCTTGGAGAAAGGCTGATTTGCTTGTTGGAGAAGTTGATTTGGCCAACTCAAGAATTTGCTGGCTAGGGCATCCTGTTGACTGCTGTAACAAACATATATCTCTATATTTGCTGGACAAGAAGAATTACAAATTCTGATATATTATTTGGCTTGTCTTTGGTTGATCTATTATTATGTTCTATCAGCATTTTACTTTCATGTTTAAGTGATTGTTAAATTGAATTGGACCTATTAGAAAGATTGAAGTAAAATGCATAGAACATACCATGGTTATCTAAATTTAACATGTCAAAGATGGGAAAGCTTCTTTATGACGAGTATTAGAACCTTGAAGCAACCACAATAAACAGTCTACTAGCATATATTGCAATTCCAAACTCTTGTTTTATTACTCTAATCTCCGCATTCTCTCATGACCAACCGACATCATTTGCTTTTCTAATCACTCTTTTAACTATGTTTTTTTAACTTTTTTTGCCAAGAATGTGACTTTTGGCCTTCTCTTTCCCTACCAGAGTTTTGGGAAAAATTGGCTTGGGGCCATATTTACATGTATGTGTAAACTCCAATTTGCACTTGATATCAAACTAGAAATTTTGAAATTTCAATGTGAATGTTGAATATTCAATTATGCATGTTTAAATCTTTAAAGTTTAAATCATAATTATTTTAGTTTTCATGTTTAAACTTTAAAGTTGGAAAATAACAAATTCATATATATTGTAATTTATAATATATATATATATATACCCCCGACAAACCCATGCACTCTGTTTCAAAAAACGACGCACCCGTCCCTTGAAGATTACATCAATAGGAAGCTCCAACTTCCAAGATTCTCCAGCTACAACTGGAAGGAGGCTCCAACCCCCTAATTTATCAGCTCCAACTGAAAGGACACTCCAACGCCCAGGATTATCAATTTCAACTAGAAGGACACTTTAATGCCATGCATAAGCTTTGGCTTTCCCTAGCATAACCTTGCCGTCATGAAGTGTTCTTAGGCTCCAACATGAAGGAGACTCCACTCTCCGCCTTGCATCACCCTGCCACCCTTCAATTCACCACAATGGACTATGTTTTACAATTTTCAGACTGGATCCACCTGTGCTCAAATTCAAAATAAATAATACCAAAAACAGTCCGCTGACTTTGTCGTTTTGCAATACTGGCACAAAGTCGTCAACAAAAACAACTTCCTCTTCTTCAAAAATCAAACCTCAGCTTCAACAAATGGCTACACTACTTAACATCTATATATCAGTTGACAAGCTCACTGACATAATGACCTGCTCATCAGATCGCCATTTTACTCAATTATCTAGGACCTGCAACATATTCGTCAATGTCACTACTCAAGCATCTTAACCTTGCTGGCCAAGATCATATCCAAGACAATGCATACACTGTCAATGACAAAAATCTACCATCATGTCAAGCTTCCTGACAAACCCTAGCAACACTTCTGATCAACCACAATTCAAGATACTTTTACAGCTCAATGGGACCTAACTCAACAATTCTCGCTCAGTCGTATATCAACATACAAACTTGGTCATTACTGACAAAATCCAGTCATAGATGTTATGAATACTTGCAACACACTGACCTAGCTATTCTGCCAAACTTTGCCATCAACAATCCAAGGAAATAATGAAGACTCTCTGCACTGTAAACCCTAGATATCACATGGTACAATTTGCAATGATTTTGGATGAGCTGGCTTTACACTTCCATTAGACAGTATATTTCAACACAACAAAGAAATTATAACATGTTATTTGCCCGTCACTTAGTACTGCTAAACTGTCTCATTCCAGAACCTTAATCAAATAGCTCAGGTTTGTTCTTTGTAAAGATCAACCCTTATAAATCATTACCTTCAGTATAGCTTTGAGTTTATAATACAAGGTTTTATCAGTGAGATATCATACCTCAGATTTGCAGTGCTTTGATATTGATAGTAGATACCTTCACAAGCTTTCCTTTGCTTCAGATTTCACTTTGGAAAGGTTCAATCAATTACAGATGTAGTTCCTTAACCATTCCCTTAGCTTTGAAGATAGTTTCACATCTGGCCTGTTTCTGTCTCTAGGTAGAAAACTTCTTTTGAACTTCTTTTGGATCAGAGGATTGTGCCTTCAGCAATGATCAAGCTACTTTTCCCACAGACTATTAAGAGGGAAACTACTATCCAGTCTTAATCAGTCCAAAACTTCAACTTTATAAATGATGTAAATCAGTCCTGTTACCCACCACCTATGGGTGTATATGGGAGAATTTTTTTCTCCTAGATGGTCCTCAGTCGGCAACCAGCAGCCCCTTGCAACCACCAGATAGCTCGATGTGCCATTTTCTCCGCCACTTGAGTCAACCATGTAGTCCCTTTCCCACTTGTTATGGGTGTATGCGTGAAGGTGAGCCTCCCGACCCCGAAGGTATGGATTTTCATTGGTATAGTCGAGTAATTTTCCTTGTCATGAGCACTTTTGGGCATGGATTGGTGGGGGGATTCGGCGGAAAGAGTGGGCTAGGTTTGTACTCTTGTCTCCACTGCCCAATTTCGTGGTTAGCCTTGTATCCTAAACCCGTGGGATCTCCTTTATTGGCCATTAGCTTTAGGGTTAGCACTACATGGGAAATCCAAAACTTTGGTGCGTGGTCCCGCTTTCTTGACACAATGTACATCACCTTCCTTCCACTCATTTCAACCCCATTCATCCCTTTTCCTATCCAGGTCCTTGATTAGCCCCCTATTAAGTTTGGAGACACTTGTAAATGCCAAAGCTCACTATGGAAGGGCATGCCACCGTGAAATGCCCCATTGCTTCCATGACTTGTAAGCTCTTTTACTTGATTATTATAATGATTTGTTGTATTTGAGGGCAAGGGGACACATTGGATCTTATGTAAGATTGCAGGTGGGTCTCCATTTGGGGCTTGGTCTCCTTATACGGGGTCTTAGCCCTATAGAGGGCCACATTGGCACTTGTAGAGTGAGCGTTGAGAGCCACGGGCCTCCACCATAACAGCGAGTGTAATATTCCAAATAGGAAAGGACAGTAATACAAAACACAATAAACTGGAAACTACATCAATATGGAAATAAACTGAAAACACCATAAAAATAGACAGAACAACTGAGCCATTTTATTAATATGGAGGTGAAAACAATACAACAGTGCCTCAAAATAGATGGCACTCAAGCCGGCAAAAGCGGGATGGAATGGCCTCAAGCTCTCCCACTGAAAATACTGCTCTTTGCTGCGCTGCTGGAGCTCTTCCTCTACGCTGCCCTGTTGGAAATGCTGTTGCTGGGTGAATAGGATTGCGTAGATGAGGATGCTCTGATGCTCAGAAAAATCCGGGATATAGAATCCAGACTCTATGGAAAAAACCAAGAATAACCCAGACAGGATTTCCGGATTGGCTGACCTCGGAAAATCACCCTCCTAGGGTTTGTAATGCATAACTGCTGGGTATGCAGAACTATGGGCCGAATTGAAGGATAGAATAGCTACAAGTACTCCCAAGCCCAACTATTGAAGGATTGATCCCTTCAATGGATTCCAAGCAAAAATGTTATGGAATTTCACCCTCTTTTGATGAACTCTGCTACTGGACTGCGTAAGTCACTGAGTGACTGTGTAGCACTAGAGGGTTTGCAAATGGCCTGAATGCTAGATGATGAGATCAGCTCACATGGACAACAAGAATCCTCTCCTGAGTAGGCACTCGAAGTCCCTCGAGGATGAGGTTGGGATCTTCGCTCGGAGACACCCTCGTGCTAAACAACACTTCATACTCGGATAAACAGCTCAAGCGTGCTCAAGTCGTGAATGACAAGAAAATAATAATAATCCAGAATGCTCTCTCTGGCTGCCCTCACTCCTTTCTTATACTTGTGGAACCCTCACACCCCTGGGCCCACATCATATAACGCTGCTCCCTTGGTCGTTATCCTCCACCTTGACTGCGCTGTTCACTTGACCTCTTGGCCCCCTCCACTACTGCGCTGTTCCACTTTCACACTGGCGAAGTGGTTTTATTCTACTAAAGGGATTTTGGGTCCCTCTACCCTCTTATTCATCTATTAATTAAGGAAGAAAAAATTTAATATTCTAATTAGCTAAAATGCTAAATTAGAAATATTATAGTCCTCCCCGCCAAAACATTGCTTGTCTTCAAGCAACTACAAAGATGAGGGCCACCTTGTTGGCCCGATGCAACTGAGACCCAATGCTCGGACCCCGTACAAACCCCTCAGTGCGGTTATGCCCTTTGTCAAGCTACCCGGAACAGACCCCTCAATGCCAGGATCCCAAACTGATCTCTCACCACAGCTATCATCAATCAATCCTCTCGGATTCCAATGCCACCATGGTCGATCATCGCCCAAGTCCCCAAGCTCGAACTGTGCACTGCATCTGGTTGTAGCTACTGCCTCATGTGGTGAAGACCACCAACATGCATCAATGCTTGATGGTCCCCGCTGTGTCGTAGCTCTAATTGTATAAGTTGCCCCACCCTTGCGTACCAACTCATCACCTCTCTCCAATCCAACCACTGACTCAATCCAATGTTGATCCTGCTCTCCTAAAGTCGGGATGGACTGCTGAAGGGCTGTCGACATGTGTCCCACTGCCAACTGTAAATTGTAATATCTGTCATGTCTATGGGTCCCTGGTCTGCCATGCTCCTGACTAAGAAGATCGTACCATCAATAGGATACCAACTCATGATCTCCCACCAGTCTATCCTTGTCGAAGAATCCAATGTGGTGATATTTGCAGACGGAACATGTCTGGGGTGTGGTTGCCAACTCATACTCAACTCATGCTGCTCTATCTCGCCTGTCAATGAGAACTACCTGAAAAAGAAGGCCCCTCTCTCTATAATAGGCCCAAGTGGGCAAGGTGTGCTGCAAGCTCCATCGATGTACTCCTGGAGAGTGCTGCTCCCTGAAAGTATTGTAGTTCTGCTAACTGTATGTGCATCTATCGACACCTCATCGATGGGTCGGCCCAAAGATGGATGCACCACCATCTCCAACAGCTCCTCCTCAATGGTTGACCCCAAGGTTAGTTGCATATCTAACACTGACTCACTGTGAGCCTCCATCTAGTTCTCCCCCAAAGGACTATCATGCATCTTGTGCATAGCCTCCTCCTCAGCTGCCCCATGCTCCACCATATGTTGCTTAGGCTGAATCAACACAAGTGACTTATCATCCTGAATATCTCTCATTGAGTCCTCTGACTGCTCACCCTGCACCCTGGAAGACAAATCTGGCCTATTGTTGTCAACTCCACATGACGGCTTATGCTCACGAGAAGCATTCTCATATGACCCCATGGCCTCATCTGAAGAGAAGTCCTCGTCCTGGCATACAGAAGGAATGTCCTCTTGCTCTACCTCTGCCACATCATCTGCATCACTCAAGCATAAGTGATCAGGCCTCCAAGGTTCTTTGCAGATGAAGCAAAGTCCCTTCCTCCTCAACTCGTTCTTGTTGCCTGAATGCTCAAGAGTAATCCTCCGGATGTCACTCCCTCTGCCTCGGATTTGCCGATAACACCCTCGTAGCCCTGTCTCTGCTAAACATGGTGTCTCCCGATGCTCAACAATATCCTCATCAATCCTAGGTGAGTTGCATCCCAGGGTACACCTAATGCTCGTCCATAAGTCCCCTTGGAGGCAACGCTCCAAGTGCCTGCTGCGCCGTATCATGGGTCACTGCATACCACCAAGTTTCTCTGCACTCCTCATCATGCCACTGTATGCTGTAACCTTCCCCTGTACACCACCGAATACCGCCGGTTACGGCTATACCATCCTGTACCGTCATGTATCCTTCATGGGCCAAAATATCCACCACTCTGCTAGTAAACCCCCCATGAGGTGGGTTACATTTCCCCATCTGCTCTAAAGGATCGGAGCGACCCAACTCCTCACATGCCAATGACAATGGCATCACTGCTTCTATCCTCCATAGCTCAAGTGTACCATTTACCCATGAGAGAGCATTGTCTCTACGTCCTGCCTTATCTGGTGGGCTGCCGATGCCACCTCCTCTGACCAGCTCCTGCCAAAGTAGGGTAATCACCCTATGACTCCACACACAGTCGATATGCTGAGATAGCTCCTGAAAAGGGCGTACCCTCCTGTCGAACCATCCTGTCACTATGGATGTCCGGGGCTCTGATAGAGATCTGAAAATGTGTGTGCGCCCAAACATCAAACCCATCGCGCAACGACTACCATCACCTACCGACTCTATCATGTGATTGGAAATCCCACCTGGATCGCAATAGTAATCTGACCCTTGTGTCCCTCTGGTAATCCATGGACTCTGTTGAAAGGTGGCCATGGATGTATCCAGCTGCCCAGCCTGCTCCATGGGCTACCAACTCAGTACCTCTTGCCATCCAACCTCGAGAAAAGAATCCTTGCACATAGAATAATCCCTCCATCCTACGAGTGCTGCATCCTGTCTATGTATGCCTGAAGGGGGGTGCTCTGACACTCAAATGTGCCCTCTAACTGCACCATTAGGGAATCCAACCGTTCCCCAATGTGGGCCAACTTTGTCGCTGACTCGACACAAACCAATCTCATGCCCTCCAGCTCCTCGTTCCGCTGTGGGATAGCCTCCCGCACTGCTGTGGCCTTCTCCTTCAAAGAGAGAATGTCGGCCTGAAATGGATGGCACTGCTGTGTGCGACCATCGCCTAATACTACCTTATCTCCTAGCGTCTTATCAAGGGTGGATACATCTCCTGGTACCCCACCCATTTGTTGCGCGCTGCTATCCTGGTCATCCCCTCTAGTATGTCTAGAAAACTCTGCCTCTCAATCCAATGCGTAGGGGTGGGTTGATAACGCTATAGATCCTGTCGGCACACCTCTAAAGCGAACTGTGCCGAAATCCCAATGTGTGGTCTCTATGTTGACCCTCATCGATGGGTAGTCGAAAGGATGGCTGCACATCCTCTGCCATCATGTGCTCGACATGAGTCTCCAACTTCTCCTCCATAGACAACCCAACATGCAAGACATGTTCATTAATCAATTGTAGGTGGCTATCGTTTTGAAGCTCTATCATAGACCGAGATGCCTCATCAATGGATGTGTGCTCAACTGCCTCCTCCAATTTGTCTATTGGGCTACCAAACGCAACTGCAACAAGGGTGACTCTTGCATGCCATTAGCCTCATGCTCAATCGACTGGAATGTAGCTAGATGAAATTCGTCCTCCATGAGTATGTTCTCTCTCATCTCATCACTAACTCTGCCTCCCATCTTCGTCTCTACAGTATTATTATTAGTGTTTCTTTCAATAATCATGCTCTTGTTTCTTTCAATAATCATGCTCTTCTTATTTTCTTCATCTGTAGGTCGACAACTACTGTTTCTTCTTGTTGCCCTTGCTAACAACCACTCTTTGCGCTGCCCCGCCAGTCTCTTGAGGCTCCCAGTAACATTTTCAAATTCCTCCTGCTAAGACATTTTTGGGCACAAGTTCAATCTGGTATTGCAATTGGAAGAATTTGGAAAACGGCCACCACAACAAATCTGAGTCTTCAGAGAACCTTCCATTTCTCTCAATCCAGACCGAATTTGGAAAACCCGGAATCAAAGGAAATTGAATTGGTCCCTTCTGCACAAAACCCATGTCTCGGAATTTCGAGATTCATCTTCATTTCCCTGAAACATCCAACACAAAACCGTCACTTTTTATCACAGCGGATATCTGCGTTTTCTGTTTTTGTATCTCTCAGAGAACCTTCCGTTTCTCTCAATCCAGACCAAATTTGGAAAAATGGCTTTAGAGGAAACTGAATTGGTTTGTTTTGTACAAAATCCATGTTTCGGATTTTCAAGATTCATCTTCATTTGCCCGAAATATCCAACGTAAAACCGTCACTTTTTATTCCAGCGAATTTTGCGTTCTCTGTTTTTGTATCTCCTTGTCCAGTCCGTAATGTATTCTCTATCTTCGGGTGTCATAGACCAATTGTTCCATAGGCTGAGACAAGTCTATGAGCTGTGATACCACTGTAATATTCCAAATAGGAAAAGGCAGTAATACAAAACACAATAAACTAGAAACTACAACAATGTGGAAATAAACTGAAAACACCATAAAAATAGACAGAACAACTGAGCCATTTTATTAATATGGAGGTGAAAACAATACAACAGTGCCTCAAAATAGATGGCACTAAAGTCGGCAAAAGCGGGCTGGAATGGCCTCAAGCTCTCCCATTGAAAACACTGCTCTTTGCTGTGCTGCTAGAGCTCTTCCTCTGCGCTGCCCTACTGGGTGAATAGGACTGCGTAGATGAGGATGCTCTGATGCTCAGAAAATCCGGGATTTAGAATCTAGACACTATGGCAAAAACCCAGAATAACCTAGAAAGGATTTCCGGATTCGCTGACCTTGGAAAATCACCCTCCTAGGGTTTGCAATGCATAACTGCTGGGTATGCAAAACTATGGGCGGAACTGAAGGATAGAATAACTGCAAGTACTCCCAAGCCCAACTATTGAAGGGTTGATCCCTTCAATGGATTCCAAGCAGAAATGCTATGGAATTTCACCCTCTTCTGAAACTCTGCTACTGGACTGCGTAAGTCACTGAGTGACTGCGCAACACTAGAGGGTCTGCAAATGGCCTGAATGTCGAATGATGAGATCAGCTCACATGGAAAACAAGAATCCTCTCTTGAGTAGGCACTCGAAGCCCCCTGAGGATGAGGTTGGGATCTCCGCTCGGAGACACCCTTGTGCTAAACAACACTGCAGACTCGGCTAAACAGCTCAAGTGTGCTCAAGTCGTGAATGACAAGAAAATAATAATAATCTAGAATGCTCTCTCTGGCTGCCCTTACCTCTTTCTTATACTTGTGGAACCCTCACACCCCTGGGGCTACATCATAAATACGATTCTCTCCTGGTCCTTATCCTCCACCTTGACTGCACTGTTCACTTGACCTCTTGGCCGCCTCCACTACTGCGCTGTTCCACTTTCACACTGGTGAAGTGGTTTTATTCTACTAAAGGGATTTATGGGTCCCTCTACCCTCTTATTAATCTATTAATTAAGGAAGACAAAATTTAATATTCCAATTAGCTAAAAGCTATATTAGGAATATTACAGAGAGTACTTCATGGATTCCCAACACCACTCATTGATTACTCCTCTTCCACTTTCTTGGATGAGGATGCTGCACCTGGTTCACCATGCCCACTGGCACCATACTTGCACCATACACTTTTCAGATGATCTGGGGTGTAGATGAGGGCTTATGACATCATCCTAGACCTTATAGATGGTTTACAGGCATTTTTGATCCACTTGGAGACCCATGAGGATATCCTTGTGCCCCTCACACCCACTTGGGGCCACCGTAGGGATTTGCTTGGAAAACAAGGGGCCAACCACTTGTCCACTATGCTTGAGGTCTATTCTCACATCATGGCACACTCAAGACTTCATTATGGCACACTCAGGACTTCATTAGGCCTCCTCAAAGGCCCAACGACTCACTTTATTGATTATTCGACCCTTTTGAGAAGCTTCTTAGTATGTTATTGAGCTATCTTGGTGGGCTTGTCACTAATGGATGTTATTAGTGCACATTATTTTATTATTTGGGGCTCAATTATGTAATGACCCATCTCGAGTTATATGGAACATAGAAATATTAGCATGCATATGAGACCTGCATATGATAGCTACATATGCATGTATCATGTGTACTGCACTGGTACATGCACTAATCAATTATGAAAAAAATCTCAGTGTAGAGTAATGAGTGAATTATTGAAGTATTGAGTAAATACCTAACTCACCAGAATATAATGAATGTATTGTAAGGTAAAAGCTATACCTACCACTATCACAATATAAACTAATACTTTGTTCAAAGAAAAGTAAAAGCATTGACTTATGCAAATAAATGATGATATTTTAATAAATCCAAGATATTTATTAAATAATAATATTTTAATAAAATCTAAGATATTTTAGAAATCCAAGATATTTATTAAATAATAATATTTTAACAAATCTAAGATATTTTATAAATCCAAGATATTTATTAAAAGAGGATATTTTAATAAATATCTTGAAAGGAGTTTGTGTATAAAAGGAGAAGAGGGGGTCGGGGGAGGAGGAACTTGATGGGCATGGGTAGTGATGTGGGAAAACTAGCCCGGATGTTGTCAAAGGAGTTCTAACTGTGGGAGACATGAGCAGTGAGTTCTAACAAAGTCATGGAGTGATCTCGATTGTTATTGGAGTTTTGGGCACGAGGGCCAGAAGACTTGTCTTCTGGATCTGGGAACCGGAGAGGTTGACCTCAGATAGGTTGGGAGGAAAACGACGGTTTGGTAATGGGAGCGGGAGCCATGATGAGTCTGGAACAACTTCAAACACGGTTCCAGACTCAGGTTCTTAATTAAAAAGATTAATTAATTAAATATCTTAGATCTAAGACTTTTGTGATCCATAATGTAGATAGAAATGCTTTCGGATTAATCACATTGTTAGGATTAGGTTGACGTTTCGAACCAGCTAATGTGGTTCATTCTCAGGACAAGGTGGAGAGATTAATCGAACTCAAAGAATAAATAGAGGGGATGCATCATTACCTGGAAATAGCCGTTAGGACTAGCTGTTGGAAATTTAGTTAGTTGGTTTGTTAGTTGAAAATAAAGTAATTTAATTAAAATAAAATTATTTAATTAAATAAATTTGTTAAAAGGGGGTTAATAATTATGTTAAAAATTTTGTTTATAGTTAAAGATATGTGCTAGGGATAGGTATGGGTGTTTATACAAATATATTATGCTAAACATTGGGTTTATAATTAAAGATATAGGATAGGAATAGGTATGGGTGAATATTTTAAATTAATAAATAAAATAAGATAAAATTAAACCCATTGTTTAGCATAATATATTTTTATAAACACCCATACCTATCCCTAGCACATATCTTTAATTATAAACAAAATTAGTTAGTTGGTTTGTTAGTTGAAAATAAATTAATTTAATTAAAATAAAATTATTTAATTAAATAAATTTGTTAAAAGGGGGTTAATAATTATGTTAAAATTTTTGTTTATAATTAAAGATAATTAATTAATTAATTTTATCTTATTTTATTTATTAATTTAAAATATTCACCCATACCTATTCCTATCCTATATCTTTAATTATAAACCCACTGTTTAGCATAATATATTTTTATAAACACCCATACCTATCCCTAGCACATATCTTTAATTATAAACAAAATTTTTAACATAATTATTAACCCCCTTTTAACAAATTTATTTAATTAATTAATTAATTTTATTTTAATTAAATTAATTTATTTTCAACTAACTAACCAACCAACTAAATTTCCAATGGCTAGTTGGCTATTTCCGGGTAATGATGCATCCCCTCTATTTATTCTTTGAGTTCGATTAATCTCTCCACCTTGTCCTGAGGATGAACCACATTAGCTGGTTTGAAACGTTGACCTAATCCTAACAATGTGATTAATCCGAAAGCATTTCTATCTACATTATGGATCACAAAAGTCTCAGATCTAAGATATTTAATTAATTAATCTTTTTAATTAAGGACCCTAAGTCTAACTTAGGAAAATTAAAAGATTAAAGTTAATTAAATTAAACACGTAATGAAAATTACTTAAGTCACACGAATCGGGATTTCTTTTAATCTTAGCCGTCGATAAGAGATTAGATCACGACCGCTGGTTTCCCAACGAGAAAAGTATAAAGGAAAGGCTTGGGGTCAGTTGGAGAACACACATAGTGGCAAAGCACTGAGACTAAGTTGAAATTCTAGGGCGTGGTTTGTTAAGAATTTCAGAAGTGTTTCAGGTGCAGCGAGGGGTAGTATTGGCGAGAGGGATGGTTTGATCCCAGGCCAAGAGTGCAACAAGAGGTAGAGAAACAACAGACTGAGCAGCGCAGAGAGGGCAACAACTATGCAGCGCAACAACAACCTAGCAGAGGCAGTGCAGAGGCTTCAGGGGGTATGCAGGTCTGATGCAGGCCCAAAAAGGGCAGTGCAGAGGCAACAGGAGGTCAACAGGGCTGACGCAGGCCCAACTAGGGCAGTGTAGGGGCAACGTAACCTAGTTTGGGGTGACGCAGGCCCTTCCTGAGCAGCGCAGGCGCTGACGCAGGCTAGCAGAATTGATGCAGAGGGCTTCAGAGCAGCATTGGGGTTTCTGAAGACTGAAAAGGGTTGAGTTTTGTAAATCTCGTTTGAGGGTGTGAATCAATCAGTTTTTCTGTCTCCATAACAAAGATATAGCTGTAATTTTATTTCTCTGTTGGGTTAACTAGTTGTGCCCAAATTTGTTGTACTTAGATTGTACTTAATAATAAAACCCTCCAGCAGCCAGAAGATCGGTTTTCCCGCATTGGGTTTTTTCGGGGATAGTTGTCCAGAAAATCCTTGTGTCACTTTGTCATGGTGCATGTTATTCAGTTTTAGATCTATATGTGTAGGCTGTTGATTTATTTACTTCGATGTTGACGCTGAATATTTCACATTAATAACTTAATGTAAGTAGTAGAAATAAATCCGAAAATTAACAGTAGGGTTTCTGTTTGAGATATTCAGAAATTTTCACATGGTATCAGAGTGATTGCAGATCTAGCCTAGATCTCCAGCAAGAAGGCTGAAGAATCTGTACTGCAGAAAGCAGTAGCAACAGCAACAGCAGAAAATGCAGGCCCAAAAAGAGTAGCGCAATAGTAGAAGGAAGTAGAGGCCAGGGTGACGCAGTCTCCACGTAGATCCACGCATGCCCATGCACTTGCTGCACAGAGGCTACGCTGAGACTATCTGCTCACGTAGAGGCCAGCCAGGGTGACACGGTTCTGAACTTGATTGCTCATTCAGAGTGCCGGAAGTCGAGTTGCAGACCTTTAATAGTTTCTGGTGTGGTTAAAATTCTGTCGGTGCAGACTTTAGCCTAAGCTAAGTTGACGAAGAGCGGGAGGAGAACAACTTCTCAGAAGACTTCCTGCCAAAGAAGTCTGAAGATCGATCAGAGGATCGAAGAGAGTTGATTCGTTTTGTTTGGCAGACTTCCAAGAGAGGGAGTCTGTTGTCAGAGGGAGCAGAGGGTGCCTGTCTTGCCAAGGACCCTAGATCCGAGTCTCTAGCATAGAGAGGAGGATTCGTTCCGACACATTTTCTGAACAGATGACACCTCATGGACTACGTGATCATGATAGCTTGGATGGCCTATCCAACTTTGCAATCTAAAAGGCCAAAATTCTGGTAGTCATGGAGGCATACGACTTGAGGGAGCATGCAGAGAAAGTCCTGGCCACGCTGACCGATGCTCTTCTCCTAAAGAAGCATGAAGAAGCAGCGGCACACGCCAAACGATTCATTATGGATGGGGTCAAAGATCATATGGTCCCACACATAGCCGAGAAGGCAACGACTCATGAGATGTGGGTGGCTGTAACCACACTATATGAAGGAAGATCCATCCAGAGGAAGATGCTTCTGGAGAACCAATTGAGGTTATTCATGATGGCCAAGGGAGAGGAGATTGATCCTTTTCTATCTAGACTACAATCGATCCAGGATCAGCTGATTGACATGGGAGTCAAGGTAGATGATGATGTCATGGTGAGGACTGCTCTCAATGCAGTCACAGAGGACTGGGAAACTTTTGTCCAAAGTTTCTTGGGCAAAGCGGACCTTCCCAACTGGGACAACATGTGGGCTATCCTCCAACAAGAGGAAATTCGCCTTATGACGAAGAAACAATACAACACTGGTTCGAGTAAAGTGAAGAAGGAAGAAGAGGAAGATGCAACCTTGGCATCAAAGAGGCAGCAAGGGAGAAAAAGCGTGATCTGTCGAAGGTCAAGTGTTTCCAGTGCAGCGAACTAGGACATTTCGCCAACAATTGTCCTCGGAAGAAAAAGGACAAGGAAGCTTCTAGCTCCAAGGCTGCTGTGGCAGACGATGGCTCCTAAGATGACATAGTGGGCGACATGGATCTGTACAGCAGCGAAAGAGTGGGTGCAGGATCCTTGAGTAGCCCAACCCTTGGATCACATACGATCTACGAGAGCCTTAAGACAGTAGCAGGACAAGTGGAGAAGTGGGTGCAGAAGATCACGAATGAAGCAGAGGCAGAGCTGGATGCTGAGAGGGAGCAGAGTAGTGCAAATGCAGTAGCAGCAGTGCAGAGGGCCTGATGTGACTTCAACAACATAGAGAAGGCTTGCTTACGCAGTGCAGAGCTACAATAGCATAGAGGCTTTGGGAGGACAACGCAACATAGGGGACTTCAACACAGAGGAGGTCTGCTTACGCAGTGCAGAGCTGCAGCAACGCAACAGCCTCCAGATGACAGCACAGAGCAGTAGCCTATGGAGCTTCAGTGATGAGATGCAGCCCAACTGACTTGTCTGTCAAAAATTGGGCAAGAGAACTTCAGTTGCTCACTCTCAACAATTGAGTTGCAGTGCAACATTTGGTAGCATGATGCAACAATTTGAGAGGGAGCTACAGTACAGATGTAGCAGTGGCGGTGGCAACGTCATGGCCAACAGTACGAGAGAGCAGCAGTAGCACAATGATGAAGGGCAGCAAGCCAAGCATCAACGCAGAGACCCACACCAGAGATCAGTGCAACACTTTGTGGTGAAGTATTGTTGCTAGAGCACATTCCTTGCTAAGAGGGAGTGTTGAGAATTTGGGGTGTTAGGGTAGCATCGAATGTGTTCTAGCTCCCAAACCTTGTGGAGGGACTAGAGTACATGAGATCTGCAAAACCCAAAAAGTTATTTAAGAAATTCCATCCTGTTTAAGAGATATTTAATTAATTAATCTTTTTAATTAAGGACCCTAAGTCTAACTTAGGAAAATTAAAAGATCAAAGTTAATTAAATTAAACATGTGATGAAAATGACTTAAGTCACACAGATCAAGCTTTCTTTTAATCTTAGCTGTCGATAAGAGATTAGATCATGACCGTTGGTTTCCTAACGAGAAAAGTATAAAGGAAAGGCTTAGGGTCAGTTGGAGAACACAAACAGTGGCAGAGCACTGAGACTAAGTTGAAATTTTAGGGCGTGGTTTGCTAAGAATTTCAGAAGTGTTTCAGCTGCAGCGAGGGGTAGCATTGGCGAGAGGGATGGTTTGATCCTAGGCCAAGAGTGCAACAAGAGGCAAAGAAGCAGCAGATTGAGCAGCATAGAGAGGGCAGCAGCTACGCAGCCATAGCCCAACAAAGGTAGCGCAGAGGCTTTAGGGCTACGTAGGGCTGACGCAGGCCCAGAAAGGGCAGGGCAAAGGCAACATGAGGCTAGCAGGGTTGACGCAGGCCCAACCAGGGCAACGCAGGGGTAGCGTAACCCAATCTGGGGTGACGTAGGCCCTTCTTGACCAACGCAGGGGCTGATGTAGGCTAGCAGAGCTGACGTAGAGGGCTTCAGAGCAGTGCTGGGGTTTTTAAAGACTGAAAAGGGCTGAGATCTGTAAATCCCGTTTGAGGGTGTGAATCAGTCAGTTTTTCTATCTCTAGAACAGAGGTATAGCTACAGTTTTATTTCTCTCTCGGGTTAACCAGTTGGTGCCCAGATTTTTTATACTTAGATTCTACTTAATAATCAAACCCTCCAACAGCCAGAAGACCAGTTTTCCCGCATTGGGTTTTTCCGGGGACAGCTGTCCAGAAAATCCTTGTGTGTCACTTTGTCATGGTGCATGTTATTCAGTTTTAGATCTGTATGTGTAGGCTGTTGATGTATTTACTTCGATGTTAATGCTGAATATTTCACATTAATAACTTAATGTAAGTAGGAGAAGTAAATATGAAAATTAACAGTAGGGTTTATGTTGAGATATTCTGAAAATTTCAGAGTAGTTTCATTAAATATCATATCTCGACTAACTTCTATTCGATGTCCTCCTTTTATGTAGATCCTATATGCCTTTGAAGTATTACTGTAGACAACAAATATTCCCTTCATGCCTAAAGGATCCAATTTCTTTCTCTTATCCTTCAGTATATGAATATAGATAGGACAACCAAAATTTCATAGATGGTCCACACTCGGTTTCTTCCCAATGAATGCATCTTCAAGAGTCATGTTGTCTAGTGATCTGCGAGGACTTCGATTTTGAATATATACAAAAGTCTTTGTTGCTTCACCCCACAGAAATTTTGACAAACCTTGATCATGTAACATGGCTTTTACACTTTCTTCAATAGATCGTTTCTTTCGTTCTGCAACTCCATATGGGACTATCAACTCCCTCTTAATCCCAAACTCCTTACAGAAAGCTATGATTTCTTTTGAAGTATATTCTCCTCCATTATCGGACCTTAATATCTTTGTTCTTCTTTCTGTAAGGTTCTCCACTTCAACTTTGAATTTTTGAAATTTGACGAATACTTCATCCTTGGATCTCATCAAATAAACCCGAGTTTTTCTTGAATGGTCATCAATGAATATTACATAATATAGATGACCTCCAAGAGACTTTGGAGACATGGGACTACAAACATTAGAATGAATGAGATCCAAAATTTCTTTTGACCTTGAAGCACTGCTTGCAAATGGTCTCTTGGTATTTTTACCTAATGCACATCCCTTGCATACTCCTTCATGATCCTCCTTGAGTTTAGGGATGCCATTCACCATGAATTTAGAGTTGGTAAGATTTTGTAGTGAAGGTGACCAAACCTTCTATGCCAAAGTTCACATGGGCTAACTTCAATGTGAACCAAAGCTTGAGAGAGGGGAGTCAACAATTTTTAGAGTCTTCCTTCATGAATCCCAATCATCTTTGCATTTTTGATGCTAGAGTTTTTATCCCATACTACAACCTTTCCATCTATGAAAGAAATTCTATTGCCCTTATCTTCTAGACATGAAAGGAAAATAGATTCTTGTGCAAACCTGGAACAAATAGGATGTTGTGGAGATGGATATTTCCTCCATTCTCCAGCTCTAGCAAGGTTGATTCAATTCCTCTCACGGGATAACTCTTCTTGTCACGAAGATCAACAAAGTAGGAAGATTTTCCTCTTGACAATGTCTTTAGTTGCTTGTGCTCACCAATCATATGTCTTGATGCTCCACTGTCGATCACCCAAATATTTTCATCTTCAAATGTGCCAGTAAGTGTTGAGAATAGTCCTTTGTCCTTTGTAGATGTCTTGGTCATATCCTTCTTGAGAGAAAATAAGAGATCCCATAATTCTTTGATGCCCTTCTTGAGATGACTTGCCACAATAGTACACTTCTTTAGGAACTTCTTCAATGTAGTAGAGATCTTCATCATGCCCTTAGCCAATCTTAGCTCTGATACCATGTTGAGAAATCTATAGGGCAAAAGTTAGGATGATTTGTCTAGGATTGATAACTACTTGTGATGTCTTTTCACGTTTTCTTACTTATTAGCTTCTTCTTCTTATTATTATGTTTGTTCTTATCATCAAACAACTACCAAGACAAGAAAATCAATAGTACACAAGAACACAAGGTATAGGTTGCAAGCCAAGGCCAAAACTTCTCCAGTTGAGAGGAAAACCCACAAATGTCTTCTCTTCTTATAGATTTTTCAATTGGCGAATTCCAAGATCTCTAGACCAAGAGCAATACCATTCCAAGACTAGGTCTGACCTTCTTGATGATGTGCTTCCTTTGTCCAAGTCAAACCCAGTTAAATCTCTTCTAGTAGCACAACTTCGACCCCCAACTACACAATTTTGGCCTCTACTACAGGTCTAAAATTTTCAGCCCCTGCAACTTCTACTCCATCCACACGTGTGAGAGAAAATCAGCCTTCCAAGGCCCTCCAACAACTTCGCTTGGCTGGCTTCCTTGTCTAGGGATAGTAGGTGACCTATTAGGCTCCTCTTCCAGCAACTTTGATCTTCTCCCAACAACTTGAGAATTTCAACCTTGAAGTAGCAAAACCCTAGCCTTCCTTCTTCACAGGTGTGAGATAGAGAAGAGAAATAGCCCAAAACACTTCTTCCTTAATACTTCTCCTCGTTCGCTAGCCTTTTTCTGCTTCTCATTCGCTAAGATGATGAGAAGTGATTGTGTGTCCAAAGGAGGTCGAGTTCCCTCCTTTCTATAGGCTTCTAAGGTGGACGATGTTCTTGAAAATTAGGCAGACTTCTTAGCTGCCAGGCCGACTTGGTCTTCGAGTGTATTTTCATTTTGACACTTTTAAATACAAAAGTAATTATTTTTATAGGTTACAATGTGCCCGATAGGGTCTTCAACTTATGATAGTGACTGTTTTGACTTCTTGACCTAGGACAAACCCTAGAAGCACTCAATGGGTGCTTGATCTCTAAAATAAAAGACCTTGAGCATGAAACCCATGCTCCAAAATAGCAATAATAATTTTTCTTTCATTTTACAATATACAAGAATCAAAAGTGCATTTCATATTTATGAAGACCGCACTTAGTTACACATTTTTCAACAGGGATTTAATCTCTCATTGATCCAACTTAAGTCATTTTATCCTCTTTAAGTCACCTTTTCATTTAATGTGCACAAACATTCATCATCTCATAAAGTGACTTCAAATTTACATCTCGTAAAGTTATGTCAAGGGGTCATGTTGGACACTTTTCATAGGCAAGGCACAAGCCTAAGGAAACACTTGTCCTTGGTACAGTTTTCTATCAATTCTGGATAGGATTTATTTAACCGATTCATGTAATTGTTAAAATGTAACCCATTGATTGTTTTTTTGTCAGTCCTTGGACACGCTCTGTTGGTTTTCTCTTTACATGTATATGTAAAATTTCATATGTTTGAGAACCCTATGCAAGCTTGCTCTTTACAGTTAAATCTCACCATATTTTTTAGATGAGATCCTCTCAACTTAATTACAGCCTAAAGCATCAGAAGAAACCTCCCGCTTGTCCTTATTTTGCTGAATATGTGTTTCTCGCGGAGGGTGATATGTATCTCTCGGCTAATCATAAGTGTTTTGGTTGTCATGGGAAAATATGTGGCCATCATCAATGGCCTCTCTCAGAAAAATGTGCATGCGGCAGAGATGAGCAAGTATCTTACTGCCACGCTTTCCTCGTGCTTTTTATGAACCCTTCATCTATTGTTGGAGAAGAAATAACTTCACATACGCTCATCACATAGAAACCATCTTTGTATGTGCCATTGGTCCATCCATATGAAGGCCCTCATGAATAGACTGCATAGCTCGCAGAAGTATCAAACTTGTTTGTGAGATGAATATCATCCACTTCCAGTAGACATTATGCTTGTTTTGCTTAAGCATCGGAACCCATTTTTTGGAATTGAACCCTAGGTTTTTTCATGGACTTCCATGAAATCCAAATCTGTAAACTTCTTGTCTGTTTCTAGAGGATTCAATATGCATAGCCTCCATCTAAGGAGAATCATGCTCCACAGCAAACAAATAAAACAGTAACTGTGAATTATCAAGTTTTAGAAGTTTGTCATTATTCTCAGATATAACTACATGTGAGTCACCTATATTGAGTCAATCATGAATACAATAATATTGGTGATAATTATTGCAATAATTTCAGATTACTGTAATCGTATGGAAATTATCACCCTGTCTGTGTCAATATTGCATTATAACCAGATTCTTGGTCTTTTAGTCCTCATTTTGCAAAAGTGAGTTAGGGGATTGAGCTCTGGGGATACTGTGACCATTTTCCATCAAGAATTCCATCATGCAAAGAAGGGGAAATCCGCTGTTTTCATTGTCATGATTCACGTCATGAGATACATTTGTTTTTGTTTTGATGTGATTTTTTATCATAGTGTCAGTACTTATGACTCGGGACAGATATCCTATTTCACTATCAATGTGTGGTGTACCTCTTGATATCTTACGTATTGGTTTTATTTTTATATTTATGTATCAATACGTTTGTTTGATGTTGTTGTTGCTTTAGATGTTTAAACATTGGAAAAAATGATTAATTTTTTTTTTTTTTTTAAAGTTTCCTTATATTTTCCAAAAATTTCCAATATTTTCCCTAATATTGCCGATAAGTTATATTCTGAACCCTTGGTGATAAATGATAAAATTAACTAAAGCATTCATATATTACACACTAAGGTGTATGCGATCAACACACACACACATTACATTCAAATTACTCTAATAAATAGAGTTTCTTAGATCTAGCTTATTCCTAAGTTAGAAATAGAGGTTGAGAGAATTTCTCAACCATCACAAACCAACATCTTAAATATAGGATGTAAGCATTAATTCCAACATCCTCTCTTAATGCTTACATTATTGAAAACACAATCATTCTTTAGCTTATCAGTAGATGCTCCATCAAGTTGCCTCATAACCCTCGTAAAGGTGTAGTTGGCAAGTTGGATTCCCGTGTTTGCCCCCTCAACTCCCGAATCAAGGACCTCCCGAAGTCAATTACCGGACATCATCCCAATTTGTCACATAACCTCATTAGGAGACCACTCCATTTCTACTAGTAATGAGGGATCCTTCCCTAGATCCGCAACTACCATACTATCTCGACAACCATCCATGTTGAGCCTTATTGCCACTTGATCTCGACGCAAACACAATTGATTACATGTTTGCAATCGCTGAACTCCTAGTCATTCTATGGACGAGCTCCCATCCACCGAGATACATGGGTGCTAACCGCTGTACTCGCCAGTTATCTAGAGATACGTAATATATCTAGAATCAGTTGTTACATCATGACCTTTTTATATGAAAATTCGCCATCAATTTTACAAACAAAATAATGATAATACAAACTCACAATAAT
This sequence comes from Pinus albicaulis, assembly GCA_034641835.2. Lineage (NCBI taxonomy): Eukaryota > Viridiplantae > Streptophyta > Pinopsida > Pinales > Pinaceae > Pinus > Pinus albicaulis. Next base: position 1,532,573,612 of record CM076581.1, read on the forward strand.
TCTAAATAATTCTTTCACTAAAAGTAACATAATCACACCATATGCCCATGTCTCTCTGTTATTTGGAAATATTTAATCATTTCCAATGGCCATTCCAATGTGCACTCGTTCCTGAAACCAGTACTCTACTGTTCAGCCCATGTGGGTCCCTTCTCATAACAGATCGCTTCATTTTTCACTTCTCGTGAAGATGAATCGCTAATATGAATATTGTCCAGTCTATAATCTGAGGGACAACTAAGAAACCAGGTTTCCGAAACAGTTTTATGAAAAATGCACTAACCAACTGCGATCATCCAGCTGGAGAGTATTTGGATTCATCTCAAGGATGTCGAGGATCAAGCTAAGCATGCACGACGGATTCGGTTAAAGGTGTTCCTCAACAGCTCCAGATTTGGCCGCTTCTTTTTTTGCTACAGGCAATCATAATTGTGTTCCTACACCATTTCTGCACATGGAATGAGGTCTCGAAACAAAACCATACAACGCCACATGGATGAATTTTCTCGATCTATCACCCCGGCGAAATTCAGATTCAATTATTGTCCATTCTGCGGTACCTTATGTGGACAAATTTTCTGCACAGGTCCACTGTAAATTAATCATAGTCGCTTCTACTGCGCCAATCCACGACAACTCCCACAGTATTGATGCTGAGATTCTCCATCCTCGGTCACAGTGTCCTCGTATTTGCTGTGATCGGGCTACTAATCCTTGCATTCGTCATGGAGTTTGCAACAGGCATTAAGATTATTGCAGTGCGCCTCTCTAGTGTATCCGGACCATCCAACGCCAGAGTATTTCTTATATCGAATTTCAAGAAATTTACAGTCCTCTATGATGAACACCCTGTTGAAAACGCGCAAGACTGAAATAAACCCGTCTCTACAGGTTCGACTCACAAATAATTCACGCCTCCATATACAAACTAACACACTATTAAGCAGCAAAAAATCACACTTTCTCTGCAACAAATTACATTCTCTTTCAATCCCAGTACGAGCTTGAAGCTCCGATACCATGATAAAATTAACTAAAGCATTCATATATTACACATTGAGATGTATGCGATCAACACACACACACATTACATTCAAATTAGTCTAATAAATAGAGTTTCTTAGATCTAACTTATTCCTAAGTTAGAAAGAGAGGTTGAGGGAATTTCTCAACCATCACAAACCAACATCTTAAATATAGGATGTAAGCATTAATTCCAACAATAAATTCTCCAATACAATAAATGTAACATTGCATGTGACTGTGTGTTGGTGTACTCCAAGAATGTTACAAAGAAGCTTTCCCTAATATTGCCGATAAGTTATATTCTGAACCCTTGGCGATAAATTCTCCGAGACAATAAATGTAACATTGCATTTGAATGTCTGTTGGCGTACTCCAAGAATGTTACAAAGAAGCTGCTAGACTTTCTTCCCAAAATGTTCGTTACCCAATTTCAGCACTTATTTCCCCTCATGGTATTCCTGTAAGTGAATGTCATGAAAAAAGTTGATTCTTTTGCATCGATTGGAGCCTGCGATTTCTATATCATATGGTTTCCAGTAGTGATTGGATTTATGACTTGGGACAGATATCATATTTCAGTATCAATGTGTGGTGTGCCTCTTGACATCTTATGTATTGGTTTTATTTTTATATTCATGTATCAATATGTTTGTTTGATGTTGTTGTTGCTTTAGATGTTTAAACATTGGAAAAAATGATTTATTTTTGTTTTTTTTGTTTTTAAGTTTATTGATATTTTCCAACAATTTCCAATATTTTCCCTAATATTTTCAATACGTTATATTCTGAACCCTTGGTGATAAATTCTCTGAGCCAATAAATGTGTCATTGCATGTGACTGTCTGTTGGTGTACTCCAAGAATGTTACAAAGAAGCTGCCAGACTTTCTTCCCAAAATGTTCGTTACCCAATTTCTGCACGGATTACCCCTTATGGTATTCCTGCAAGTGAATGTTATGAAAAAAGTTGATTCTTTTGCATTGGTTGGAGCCTACGATTTCTATATCATATGGTTTCCAGTAGTGATTGGAATGTTCCATTAGAACCACCCCTCGATGAATAGCGCTGTGTTGTGGTGGTATCTCATTAGTTCTTTCAGAGTCAGTGGAATGATTCTATGACACTTGATTAATGAAATTGTTAATAACCCTGTCTCTGTTAACCCCCATGTTGCTGCTGCTATTCCTTCATTTAAAGCCTTATTTTGAACATTTTAAAATATATGAACTCCCTGTGCAGGCTAAATCATGGCATACTGATTAAATGTTTATTTAATCTTTGACACAGTTATTTCACAGCAGACACATATGCAAATGGGCATTCAGCTCTTGCAGCAAGACTTGCAGCTGGTTTATGTGCCAATCTTGCAACGGCGGTTGTGAGAGAACAAGCTCAGAATGGGTTTGCACTTGTATGCGGTAGTCTTCATGTGTATTGTTTTGATATTTCCAGGGAAACTCTCTCATAAATTTTCATTGTAAGACTAAAGGGATGATTGGCTATGCGGCTTTATTATTTGCAATTAAGACTATACATCTAATTCATATTGAAATATTTTATTTTGGTGATTTTCGTTTCACATAAACAGGTAAGACCTCCTGGTCATCATGCAGGCATTACAGATGTGATGGGCTTCTGTCTTCACAATAATGCAGCCATTGCTGCCCGTGCTGCTCAAGCTGCAGGTGCAAAGAAGGTTTTGATTGTTGATTGGGTATGAGCAGAAGAAACATTCACTCTATTGTATCTTTCTCTTTATTTTATTTTTACTATGTTTTGGTTGTTTGTATTTAACACCCAAGATTTTCATTAGTAAAAGGATTGCTTGCATACATCCCCTGTTATTCTCTTGGTAGGAATACTTTCATTGAGTGTCTTACTTCTATGCAACATAATGAAAAAAAAAGACTAATAAATTGCCTTACAGAACTGAATGTTTTCTGAGACTGTAGAGGTCAGATATGCATGGCTATAGAATGTGTTTACCATCAGTAAATATATGTGATAAGTTGAATATTACTGGGCTTTTTGCAGCAAAGATATCTCATCTTATTTTCTGCTTATGCAGGATGTGCACCATGGAAATGGAACACAAGAAATTTTTGAGCGTGATAATTCGGTAATTGCAATGACTGGTATCTGTGAACTTTCAAAAATTATACATAATTCTTGAATAGCTTACTTATGAAGCCATTTTTATTTTTGTTAGGTTCTTTACATATCCTTACATCGACATGAAGGGGGTCGTTTTTATCCTGGAACTGGTGCTGCTAATGAGGTATATTTATTGGGATTTAGTGCATTATCCTTTGTTGTGAGAATGTGAAACATTCCATGTAAAATTATGTATGTTATCTGATGATTCCAAGATGTGATGCACTTAATGTAATGCTGGTTTCTGAGCTGAATTACATGACAAAATTTGGACTGGTTGTCACTTCTGACGATGTTTTTGTTCGTTATGATACGTCTATTACTGATTTTATACTTGAGAAAATCTTTACGGCAGTAAGGAAAATGTCATCTAATCCCATCACATCCATGTTGTGGATAATTGAGCCTTGCCATTAGACATTTTGATATTTATGATTTTGTTTCTTGAATCCTTAGAGATATGTATTTTCGAGTAAAGAATTCAATTTAGCAATGAAAACTGTCTATGAATTGCAATTCAACTTATAATTGTGTTTTATAATTGTATTATGTTTGGATGAAAAATCTTCTTCGTATTTCCAGAAATTGTTTTTCAGTTTTTCTTTGGTTTCCTAAGAAGTCTGCCTCAAGTTATTGTTACTTTTTGGGCCTGTTAGTGCAAATCTAGCATCTTAGTGCAAAGGCCCACCAAGCAATCAAGATTGAGAGCAACAGTGGGAGAGTTACCACTGTGACCTCAACAACCACTCCCCTAGTTTTTGTGGTTGGATACAATCCCCACAATGGAGGCTTCTCGGTAGAACTTAGGGATCAGGTAACCCAAGTAGACTTAAGCTAAATGCTTACTAAGGATTCTACAACAAGACTCATCCAAGGAAAAATATACAAGTGTCCATTTTTGCCCCTGATTTGCAAGCTTATTTGCTCAATTGCGTTAATGAATTGTTGTACTGGAAGGTGAGGAGACACATTGGACATTATACAAGATCGCAGGTGGGTCTTCATCTTGGGCTTGGCCTCCCTATACGAAATCCAAGCCCTCTAGAGGGTCATAATGGCACATGTAGGGTGAGAGTTGAGAGCCATGGTCTCCACCACAACAGAGCATTCATTGCCACGCCATGGGCTTCTTCAGCACCACATATTGCTTGCTCATGCCCCAACCATACAGAGGTGATGATGCACTTGGACCATGTTGCCTAACCTGCCACACACTTGGCAGCTGATCCAGGGCCTAGATGGGGTGTTGTCTCATCCAGAGAGACATGGGAGGGTTTGTATCATCATTCTAGCCCTCATTGTTGGAGCATCGACATGTTTGATCCAGTTGGAGACCCATGAGACCATTCATTGTGCACCACAACCACTTGGGAGCACCACGGATGTTTTGCTTGGAAACCAAGGGGTCAACCCCTTGGTCATCATTTTGAGAGCCCTCCTCTTCATCTTGGCACATGGAGGACTTAACTTGTTCTTCCAATGACCCTTTTGCGCCATTATTCTATCTTTTCGGCCTCATTAGGAAGGCTTATTTTGTACTTTTGAGCTATTTGGTGGGCTTCTTGTTGATTTTTGGTAGCATCGGATGTGCTCTAAGTCTCAAACTTTGTGGAGATGCTTAGACACATGCATTACAAATAACTCAGAAATTCCAGAAACAGTTTTATAAGAAAAATTAATTATTTTTAATGAGGACCCTAAGTCTAACTTAGGAAATTAAAATAATTAATCAGTATTAATTGAAATTGTGGGTGAATCTTCTACACAAAGCAGATCAAGTCAACGAGAAGGCTATAAAGGAAGACTTGAGGGTCATTTGTAAATTATACCGTGTGATATCCCATTTCAGGGATATCTCTCAAACACAAGCAAACTCCAACCAGAGATGGACTGGGAGGGCGTTTACCAGATATTTCACCTCTGAGAAGAGGGTGAGATCTGGAGGCTACCTGGCCCTTTCCAAACTCTGTCTAAGAGTATGAAGGAAAACACTCCAAGTGGTATAGAACTAGAATGCCCGATGATATAAAAATAACAGTAATGCAGACATACAATAGCATAGATAACATGTATAACAAATGCTCCAGAAATAGAGAGAGAATGCTAAGCCACTGCGTCCCAGTTGCTGGAAAACTGCCGTGTAACTGCTACTGCTGAAATGAACTGATGATTTGGGGCTGATCCCCTCGCCGGAATGCGCTGAAAATCTGGAATCTACCTCTACTCACCAATCACAGCAAAACCCAAAAATCATATCTGAAATGGCTGACCCCCGAAAATCACCCCTTTGGGGAATTACGCTGACCTCCAAGGCTCTGCGCAGAGGCTGAATAGAAACCACTGAAATGCAGCCTCAAACTCCACCAAAATCCTCCAACAGGCAAGGGCTGGTCCCTTGCTCAATCTCCAAGCTCAAAACCCTTGCAAGAAACTCAATCCGGAGCTCCCCTAGAATGGACTGCGTCCTCCCTCTCAAGACTGTGCAGTCTCTGAATGCCTAGCTCCGCAAGAAAACCCAAACATCAATCCTCCCACAAAACGATGATGAAACTACCTTGCCCGAGCAGGCACTTGAAGTCCTCCAGGGCTAAGGGTGAGATCTTCGATCGGAGACACTCGATGCACTAAACAGTGCTGCAGACAGGCTAAACAGCCACCGTGCTCAAGAAGTCGAAGTGACTAGCTCAAATGCATAAACTCGAATGACCAAAATGAGGAGGCTCTCCTCCTTTTATAACGTTGGCCTCTCTCTCAAACCCTAGGCCCATCATCTCCAACGTAGCCTCTCTTGGCCCCACGCTGCCAACTCAACCTGCGCAGTCCCTCCACGTGCTCTAGTGGGTCCCCTCTCTACGTGGTCTCTTTGCCCCCTTGGTCCACTTAAGTTACAACGTTGTGTCTACTAGGGAGTGAACTTTATTTTAGTGAGTCATATTCTCCTTTCACCCACTTTATTTTTATTTTAACTTTATAAAGGCAAAATTAATCAAAATTAATATTTCCAATTAGCTGCTACTAATTGGGAATATTACAGTCCTCCCCGCCAAAAATTGCTTGTCCTCAAGCAATGCCGAAACAAGCATCCGCTCTAGCTGATGCTCCCCACCATCTTTAACAAATGTACACAGGTCCCCGGATACTGCTTCGAATCTTCTGTCCTCACAGCCTCCTTACCGATGTGGAGTTCTCTCTCGATCTTGGGGATCCCAAAATGATCTCTCACTGTACCAGCGAACAAACAATCCTCCCGGATCCCAATGCCACCATGGCCAATCATCACCCAAGTCCCACGGCTCAGGTTGCGCATCGCCTCTGGCTATAGCTGATGCCCCATGAAGTGAAGCCCGCCAACAAGCATCAATGCTCCCTGGCTCCTATTGTGCTGTACCTCTAACTATATAAGCTGCCCCACCAACTGCATACCAACTCATCACCTCTCTCTAATCCAAGTCCTGACTCAATTCCATGCTGATCCTGCCCTCCTGAAATCGGGATGGAGTGCTGAAGAAATGATGACCTGGGTCCCACTGCCAGCTGGAATCTATAACATTGGCTATGTCTAAGGGCCCCTACTCTGTTGTGCTCCCTACGAAGATTACCATACCATCAAGAGGATACCAACTCATGATCTCCCGCCAGTCCATCCTGGAAGAAGAATCCAATGTAGCAACAACTGCATATGGAACACGCCTAGAGTGTTGCCACTAGCCCATAATCAACTCCCACTGCTCTGCCCTGTCTGCCAATGAAAACTGCCTGTAGAAGAAAGCCCCTCTCTCTATAATGGGCCAAAGTGGGCAAGATATGCTGCAAGCCCCATCGATGTACTCCTGGAGAGTGCTACTCACTGAAAATACTGCAGCTCTGCTGACTGCGTGTACATCTATTTGCGCCTCATCCCTGTGTCGACCCACAGATGGATTCTCTAGCATTTCCAACAGCTCCTCCCACTCCTGATCAGGAATGTCATACCCCTGCTGTCTACTAGCCCCCTGCAGAACAATCCCATCAACCTCCAACACCTCCAGAGGATATGGATCTGCAACTGCCGTCACCGCACTCGATGTTAATGCATCTGACTGCTCCACCTCAATGGCTGACCCCAATGTTAGCCGCATATCCCTCATCGGCTCAATGTGGGCACCTATCTGGCTCTCCCCCCAAGGAATATCATGCCTGATGTGAATAGTGTCCTCCTCTGCCGGCTCAGGCTCCATCACATGCTGCTCTGGCTGAATCGCCACAAGTGACTCATCGCCCAGACTATCTCGCGTAGAGTCCCCTGATTGCTCACCTTGGACACTGGAATGCAGCTCCGATCTACTGTCATCATCTCTGCACGACTGCTCATGCTCCCTAGAAGCTCCCTCAACTGATCCTATGGACTCATATAAAGAAGAGTCCTCACCCTGGCATACAGAGGGAATGCCCTCCTGTTCTACCTCCGCCACCTCATCTGCATTGAATATGCCATCCACCCTCTCGATAATGTGTCGATACATTGTCTGGAGCTCAGACACATACAGGGATGCTACCTCTGCTGTACCTAGTATCCTCTGCTCATGCATGATCTCGATATGCCCTGAGGGAAAAGTGACGCATGTCTCCCTCATGACCCGCTCCCCAAGTGTAGGCTCAGCGATGACTGATGTGCCACCCTGCAGAGGATCATCTCATCCCCTAACCTGTGGCTGTCAACTAGCGCCCCGACCCAGTGCCACTGCTGAGAAGTCTCTCCCCTAGTGTGCTGAGTGTCATCCAAATATCTTGGGTGAGCCTCACGTACCTCGCTGCTCATGCCCAAAGTGCCAAAGGACAACGACAAAATCGACTGTGCCCGTGAGTGATGTAGAAGAGGGTAAGGTGCGTGAGTCCCCACAAATACCGTCAAGTATCGCTCATCTGTCTCCCCATCAATCCTGGGTGAAATACCCCCAAAGGTAAGCCTGGTGTTCCTGTCCGTGAGTCTCCCTGGAGGCAATGCTCTAAGACCCTGCTGTGTAGCATCGTATGTCCTTGCACACCACCGATCATCCATGTACTCCTCAACATGCCACTGCACACTGAGGCATACCCTTGTACACTGCTGGATACCCCCTACTACTGCTTTACCACCCTGTACCGTCTCGTGCCTGGTCTGTGTCAAGGCATCGATCACTCCCCGTGTGTTCTCAATGTGATGTAGGACACTCCTACTCCACAATGCAGTCCCACACACTATGGTACACCACCATGCGACTCCATGTCCACCGGTAGTCCACTGCTCAATGCTAGAGGCTCCCACACACCCCTAGATGTGATGACCTAGAGTTTTGTCTCTACATGTTGGACCACCCCCAATCAGTATCATCATCTCCACTGTCGCATCGCTGGACCTGCCGACGAATGGATCATCACTCCAAACCCTCCCCGAGGGGTCCGAGAAGTGAATCTTCCTATGTGTCAGTAGTGATACCACCACTGCTCGACTCCGCTGTGACCTCTGTGCGCCACACAAAGGTGAAGAACCCTTGGCCCCATATAAGGCACCATCTGGTGGCTTGCCAATGCCACCTCCTCCGACAAGCTTCTGCCAAGGTATGTTGATCTTTCTGTGACCCCGTTTACAAGTGTCATACCAAGACAACCTAGGGAGTCTGTCCATAAACTGGTTGGCCACTGGACCTGACCGAAACTTCCCTAGCAAATGCGCATGCTCAACTGCTAGGCCAACTGTACCCTCCAAGACATAGTCAACCAACCTGCCTGGGAAACAACAGGTAGTCCCGCCTAGATCCCAATGCCAATCTGGGGTTCCTGTATTCCCAGCACCTGGAAACTCCTGGTGAACTACACTCAGGTCCACCACTATCATCATAAACCACTCCACCGGGTAACAACTCAAAATCTCTCACCATCCCACCACAACATGTGGATGCTGCACCTTGTGCAACTCCGATCGTCTCATCTTGCTAACCAAGTCAACGTATGAGATCTGACTAGGTGGCTCCGCCTCTATCTTTCCAATGGAAAGAGATGACCCAATAATGCTGCTAGCCCCGTCTATGCATGCTTGAAGGGGGCTGCTCTGACAATCCAATGTGCCCTCTAGCTGTACCATTAGGGAATCCAACCGTTCCCCAATGTGGGCCAACTTGGCCGCTGACTCGGCATAAACCACTCTCATGCCCTCTAGCTCCTTGTTCTGTAACAAAATAGCCTCTCGTACTGATGTGGCCTTCCCTTTCAAAACTAGAAGGTCGGCTCGAAGCTGATGACACTGTTGTGTGCGACCATCGTCCAATACCTCTGTATCTCCTAGTGCCTCATCAAAGGTGGATACATCCCCTGGCACCGCACCCATCTGCCGTGTGCTGCTACCACCCGAAAACTCGGACACTACCCTAGTCATCACCTTAATGGATGGAACTACTGGGGTAAGCTCTACTCTCTCTACTAAGATGTCAACCGATATGGTCAAAGAAGTCTCCAACACAGGTGACCCCTGCGTCATACTGGGTGTATCCACATGCTCCCCATGATCCTGTGTGCCTTCATCCTCCAAGTGTGAGGTAGCCATTTTGATGGCTTCCCCCTCCGTTATTCAGTCAAGCTGGAAAGAGGTATCTAGCTTTTCCACTTGATCCCGGACCATGCAATCAGTGGATCCATCGAACGTGGGAAAAGGTGTCCTCCCAGTGGTACGCTGCAGCTCTGAACTATGCATGCTAGAAACCCCACTGTTCCTTCCTCCTTCATCCTGCCTGAGCTGACAGTAATCTCTGAAGGGAAAAGCCGCTCTGAAGTTTTTCCCCATGGACTGCCATTCACGGAAATAATCTCCAAAAGGTATATGATCATGCCGCCTACCTTTCTCACTCGGTACTGGAGGTAAGAATGTAGGCATTGTGATTTTGGTTGGCCTATCGAAGGCTGGTAAATGCTGGTCACGCTGTTGTGAAACCCCCATATTTTCCACCTCTACTACCTTTGGTGGGTAAGATTCTGCCTACCCTCTTTGTTCATAGAAAAATATCCCCACGGCTTCTCTTCCGGTGTCATAGACAACTTGCTCCATAGGCTGAGCCAGGTCTATGAGCTCTGATACCACTGTAATATCCTGTTTCAGGGATATCTCTCAAACATAAGCAAACTCCAAATAGAGATGGACTGGGAGGGCGTTTACCAGATATTTCACCTCTGAGAAGAGGGTGAGATCTGGAGGCTACCTGGCCCTTTCCAGACTCTGTCTAAGAGTATGAGGAAAAACACACCAAGTGGTATAGGACTAGAATGCCCGAAGATATAAAAATAACAGTAATGCAGACATACAATAACATAGATAGAATGTATAACAAATGCTCCAGAAATATAGAGAGAGAATGCTAAGCCATTTTATTATACTGAGAAATATAATGAAGTACAATAGGTGATCAGAGTGATGGCACCTAGACTTGCTCAAGGCAAGTGAAGAAATACTCTCAGAATGTCCAAGAAATGGCTGCTCTCTGAATTGCGTCCCAGCTGCTGGAAAACTGTCCTGTAGCTGCCATTGCTGAAATGAACTGATGATTTGGGGCTGATCCCCTCACCGGAATGAGCTGAAAATCTAGAATCTACCTCTACTCACCAATCACAGCAAAACCCAGAAATCATATCTGAAATGGCTGACCCCCAAAAATCACCCCCTTGGGGAATTACGCTAACCTCCAAGGCTCTGCGCAGAGGCTGAATAGAAACCACTGAAATGCAGCCTCAAACCCCACCAAAATCCCCCAACAGGCAAGGGCTGGTCCCTTGCTCAATCTCCAAGCTCAAAACCCCTGCAAGAAACTCAATTCGGAGCTCCCCTAGAATGGACTGCGTCCTCCCTCTCAAGATTGCGCAGTCTTTGAATGCCCAGCTCCGCAAGAAAACCCAAACATCAATCCTCCCACAAAACGATGATGAAACTACCTTGCCCGAGCAGGCACTTGAAGTCCCCCGGGGCTAAGGGTGAGATCTCCGATCGGAGACACTCGATGCACTAAACAGTGCTGCAGACAGGCTAAACAGCCAACGTGCTCAAGAAGTCAAAGTGACTAGCTCAAATGCATGAACTCGAATGACCAAAATGAGGAGGCTCTCCTCCTTTTATAACGTTGGCCTCTCTCTCAAATCCTAGGCCCATCATCTCCAACGTAGCCTCTCTTGGCCCCACGCTGCCAACTCAACCTGCGCAGTCCCTCCACGTGCTCTAGTGGGTCCCCTCTCTATGTGGTCTCTTTGCCCCCCCTTGGCCCACTTAAGTTACAACGTTGTGTCTACTAGGGAGTGAACTTTATTTTAGTGAGTCATATTCTCCTTTTACCCACTTTATTTTTATTTTAACTTTATAAAGGCAAAATTAATCAAAATTAATATTTCCAATTCGCTGCTGCTAATTGGGAATATTACATATCGAGAGGATCTAGAGATCGAATTTTTTTGACGGAGCAGTGCTCAGAAGAAATTCAGATTTATGTGATTCTTGATTGCAGTGAAGGGTAGAGTAATTCCGGTTGGAGATTTTCCTGAGCCGAGAATACACAACAGAGAAGACAGAGAGCAGATCAGCAAAGGCAGCGTAGCAACTATGCAGAGGCAACACTGCAACTTTGAGGGAATCCGTAATTCAGCTGAGGGTCAACCAGATCCAGTGCCAGAAAGTCGGGTGTGAGACCGGGAGGGGCCAGAAGGGCAGATCTAGCTAGAAGAAGACCAACTACGCAGAAGCCACACAATCCCCACGCAGAGTGACGTAGAGATTTTGCAGTGACTGCAGTGGAGGGCTTGCCGTCTGGGGTTTGTTGGTTAGTCAGGGTTCCAGATTTCAGTGTGAGATTTCTCTCACTAACTCTTTGTCAGTCATAATCTCTGTAGGGATTTCCTGAAAGGCATCCCAGATTTGTATTTAGAAAATTACTACATAATATATAAACGGTAAACCCTCAGATCTGCTACACCAGTTTTTTCGCATTGGGTTTTTCCAGGGACGTTTGTCCAAAAACAAGGGTGTCCTGTGTTTGCATTATTCTTTCTTGCTCAGTTTCTGTTTTCACAAATGCATTTTATTGGGTGAAGGCTGCTTCAGTAACTACTTCGATATTTTAAGAAGTAATCTTATAATGACTTGTTAAATCAGATTTGCAAGTAGGAGAAAGTAGTTCAACTTGTTGCCGTAGGGATTGCAGATCTAGATCTTGGAATTTTCACATGATATCAGAGCGTGCATTGTGAAACAGGAAGAGCAGATCCAACGCTGAGTCGGAGGCTGAAGAGCTACAGAAAGCAGCCATTCGAATCCCCAGAGGGATTGCGCAGTGCAGACCAAGAGGGCTGAAATTTTTGGGAAGGTCTCTCTCTGAATGAGTGGACAGAGAGGTAAGACTTCTATATCAGAATTTTTGCCAACGCAGAGGGAGTAGGGCAGAGCTGGTGGGATGCAGTTTCTGCAGGCAGATCTTGATTTTGCCAGGCATAAAGTGTCAGAAAAAGAAGCAGGAACATGGTGAGGGAATTTTCTCTCTCGGGAAGTTCCTAGCTGTGGAATTTCAGTTCTTCCAAGATCTGATCAGCAGTTCTGAGCAACAGATCTACAAGCTCCACAAGGAGTGTGTAAGCCTGTCTAGTGCTGGGCAGAGGGGGAAGAAGAGGAGTAGATTCGACAGATTTGATGGACATGGCAACTCACAGGCTTCAAGATCAGAACCGGTTGGAGGGAGCCTCCAACTACATGATTTGGAATGCAAGGATTACTTGTCTTCTAGATGAATACGATCTGAAGGTCTTCGTGCAAAACACGGTAGCTGTCCCTACAGATCCAGATTAGTTGAAGCAGTACAAGGCTAATGTAGAAAAGGCAAAAAGGGTAATCCTTGATGGAGTCAAGGATCACATTGTGTCCCATATAGCTAGCAAAGATACTTCCAGGCAGATGTGGGAAGCCTTGGCCACACTATATGATGGATCTTCCGAGCAACGAAAGATGTACCTTGAGCAACAACTGAGGATGGCGCAAATGCAGAAAGGGGAGTGCATTGATCTGTGCTTGTCAAGACTTCAGGAGATTCATGACCATCTTGCAGCAGTAGGGTCTACCCCTTCTCCTACAACGATGGTGAGATTGGCATTGAATGCAGTCACTAATGATTGGCAAGTATTTGTCTAGAGCATCTTGGGTAGAGCAACCTTGCCAGGCTGGGTAGAGATGTGGGTTGCTCTTTCGCAAGAAGAGCTAAGGAGAGACTTGGTCAAGTGCAAACTTTACGACAGTAGTGGGAGTGGATCGAAGGTGAAGCAGGAGGAGGAAGATGCAGCCCTTGCATCCAAAGGGCAGCAGGAGCAACGAAGACATAAGAAAGACGTCTCGAAGATCAAATACTTCAAGTGTGGTGAACTTGGTCACTACGCTTCCTAGTGTCCTTTGAAGCATAAGGACAAGGACGAAAAGCATGATCTGAAGGTTGCAATTGCGAAGATCGATGAAGATTTGTACGCCATGAGTGCTCATGCATCTACAGGAGGGAGATGGGGCGACATTGAGTTGTATTTCAACAGAACTTCAATTGGGCAGGATCCTGGAGGAGTCCACCTCTTGGATCGCAACCTTGCTATGGGTGCCCATAATCGACAGTAGCAAGGTGGAGGAGTTTTCAGTCGGTGCAGAGGAGTGCAAAAATGACAGATGTAGTAGTTGGCAACACTCACATTCGAGAAGACAGAGAGCAGAGTTGCAGCAACAACAACACAGTGCAGAGCAGCAGTAGCGCAGTGCATCAGAGGGACATCGTAGTAGCTATCAACATTCAGTGTTTTCAGCACTGAGATGTATCCTAAACAATTGCTCAGATTCATGGATGTTTTTTCAGTTGCTTCTCTGAGTAGCTGAGTTGCAGTGCAGAGTTAGCAGTGGCAGTGCTAGCAGCAGATGCAACATTTGAGAGGGAGTTGCAATACGGATGTAGTGTTGATCGTGGCAGGGTTAGCAACAGTACAGTGCAACAGCAGTGCAGTGATTGATGGGCAACATATCAGACATCGTCAGCATGGAGGGAGATGCTTCAGAGTCAGAGTAGTGTGCATCGGGGCATATCTGTTAAAGCACATTCCTCGCTAAGAGGGAGTGTTTATTTTTGGTAGCATCGGATGTGCTCTAAGTCTCAAACTTTGTGGAGAGGCTTAGATACATGCATTACAAATAACCCATAATTGTTTTGCGAAATTCCACCCAAAAACAGTTTTATAAGAAAAAATAATTATTTTTAATGAGGACCCTAAGTCTAACTTAGGAAATTAAAATAATTAATCAGTATTAATGTAAACTGTGGGTGAATCTTCTAGATAAAGCAGATCATGTTTAATATAATCTTAGCCGTTGATTGGAGATCTAATCTCGACCATTGAATTGTCAATGAGAAGGCTATAAAGGAAGACTTGAGGGTCATTTGTAAATTACATTGAGAGGATCTAGAGATCGAATTTTTCTGAAGGAGTAGTGCTTGGAAGAAAATCAGATCTAAGTGATTCTTGATTGTAGTGAGAGGCAGAGTAATTCCGGTTGGAGATTTTTTTGAGCCGGGAATACAGAGCAGAGAAGAGAGAGAGCAGATCAACAAAGGCAGCGTAGTAGCTATGCAGAGGTACGCAGTCCCACGCAGAGGCAACACTATAGCCTTGAGGGAATCCATAATTCAGCCTAGGGCCAGCTAGATCCAGTGCCAGAAAGTCGAGGTGTGAGACTAGAAGGGGCCAAAAGGGCAGATCCAACCAGCAGAAGACCAACTATGCAGAAGCCACACAATCCCCATGTAGAGTGACACAGAGACTGCGCAACACAGTGGAGGGCTTGCTATCCGAGGTTTGTTGGTTAGTCAGGTTTCCATATTTCAGTGTGAGATTTCTCTTACTAACTCTTTGTCAGTCACATTCTTTGTAGGGATTGCCAGAAAGGCATCCCAGATTTGTATTCAGAAAATTACTGCATAATATATAAATCCTCAGATCTGCTGCACTGATTTTCCCGCATTGGGTTTTTCCAGGGACATTTGTCCAAAAATAACAATGTACGGTGTTTGCATTATTATTTCTTACTCAGTTTCTATTTTCACAAATTTATTTTAATGGGTGAAGGCTGCTTCAGTAACTGTTTCGATATTTTAAGAAATAATCTTATAATAACTTGTTAAATTAGATTTGCAAGTAGAAGAAGTAGTTCAGCTTGTTGCATTAGGGATTCTAGATCTAGATCTTGGAATTTTCACACTTGTCACCAATAGGGTTGTTATTTTGCACACTAAAGTCATTTTTAGGGGCTTATTAGGCTAATTAGACAAGTCGAATTTGTTTGAGGCTAATATAAATTGAAGAGACCTCATTTGTTATTCCTCATCATCACTTGGATTTCGATTCCTATTGAGAAAGAACTTGCACTTGCAATTTTGACAAATTTGGATGTTTGGAATGTGTTATCGCTTGCGCCTACACCTACCTACTAGTTAGTGGGAAAAGCCTTCAACCCCACCAGGTGCGGTTGGTGGCAAGGAACTCAGAGAAAGGGCTCTCACCTATTCCAACTCTCTCCGTTTAAGCTATCTCCCAGGTTAGCTATGGGGGGAGGTCCCTAAAGAAAAACTAAGTTAAAGATGTGAGTTTTCTAGGAGAGTTGTTAGAGTGAAATAGATTACTTCTTTAGATTTATAAGAAAAAACGTGATATGAGCAATAACCATCAATACATAAGATAAGCATGAAACATATGAGAAACCAGTGCCTCTAGAGTATTTCTCTTTGAAATGAAAATGACAAAATGTATTTGCTTAAATGAAGTAAAATGCTTTCAAGATAAATAGATTTATGAATCAAAGCATGAGATGCAATTATACTAGATTTGGATGCAATTAATCTTGGTTACTTCTATTCTAAAATGCCTAATCTAGGTGAGAAGTCCTTCTCTTGTGCTCTTACCAAGGGGTAAAAATTGGGGTGACTTTAAGAAAGAAGGGGCGAGGGCACGGGGGCGTCATTAACGATACCTTCATAACTGCAGGGTCACACGCTTTTACCTTACTTCATACCAAATGGAAGAATTTTCCAAGAAAGCCTTTTTCCCTATAATTTCTATCAACCAAGCTTATGCTTGGAGGTAAATTTTAAATATGCAACTAATTTAGTATGCAAAGTGAAATGTTTAAATGTGGGTGAAATGCTTCCAATGAGATATGTTAATGACAATGTGCTTAAGATTTGTGCTTAGCCCAATATAACATAAACTAGCAATGATGCTCCATAAAACATGTATCAACAACTCAAATGGAAATATTAAAATGGAAACTAGCTCAATGCCTTAAGATACTAACTCACACGCCTTGAAATGAAAATGATGTGATATGGCAATTATTGCATGAAATCATAAGCTAATAAGTTGTTTGTGAATGGAATGAGCTAATAAAACGTACACAATTAGATTACTCAAACTAAGTTGCAAATAAATGGACTTGTAAAGGGTTGCTCCAAAGATGTGTGCAAAAGTGAGATACAACGTTTTCTAATAACCCAACAAGAATATAAAATCGCAACTAGATGACTTGAGATAAAAATTAATGGTTAACATGAAACCATGAAAACATTAGCTTGCCAAATGAAATGAAAGTGCTATGTTTTTACTTAAACAAATGAAAAAATAGATTGCACAACACAAGATAGAAGAAAATGTATTGGCAAGTCTGATTGCAAAATAGGAAAATGTGAGTGTTATGTGTTGAGGTTATGAGTTAACTAGATTAGATTAGCAAACGAAATGATGAATGCAATTATATTAGTTGAGAAAATTATAAACTAGACAAAAAAAAGTTAACCACTCTAGAAGATTTCTTCCCTCTAAATGAGTAGGTGAGATACCTGGGAAAAACTTCCCAAGCTCCCTCAAGAAAAGTCAGCTCTTTATTAACTTCATGTTACAATGATGAGAGGTTCCTTTATTGTGAGGAAAGGTTCCAATTTTGAGAAGGCTTTTACAATAAATATTTGACTTTTATACACTAGAATCCCTTCTTGAGAAAGCAATGACAATATTTAGCAAATAATCGGCAATGGAATACAAGAGAGACTCTTCCAATAATATCTTGAAACTCTATCCTCCTGAGATGATGAAATCTGCTCCAAAAGGTGATGACAATTTGCATGAAATTTCGATATGATTTACAACCTTGAGAGCGTAAGTCCCTGCCAAGGTTAGTAATAAAATACTTCTTGAAGAGGCTGTCAAAACCTTTGCAAATTGGACCCAAAAAATCATTGGAGAAAGATGAGAAAAATGCCAGAAGTATTTACAAATATACAAGGACTAGACCGATGGTTAGGGAGTATGATTATTATCCCTGTCTTGTCAAGAAACATGCTCTTGTTAGAAAATATGATCAATGTAAGCACAATGTTTAAAATAAATGATTTGAATAGAATAGATTTGATCACAAACACAAACCCAAGAGACCCTACAAACAAAAATCGAAAGATAAAACTTTGGGATATCACAATGTGGGTTCCTCCATGTTCATGCTCAAGAGTGGGTTGATTCCTTTGAGAATGTCCCCTCACTTTTGAGGCTTGATCCAAAGATATTTTTCTACACAACTTCAAAAAGACTCATTAGATCCACATGGGTTAGAAAAATATAATGAGAAATAAATCTTAGAGATTTATATGAAAATCTACTAAAACATTCCCTATTTAGAAGAAATTTCTAAAACCAAATATTAGTGGAAGGTAGTTCTACACTAACAAATCTTTTGCAAGCATATGGAAATAGTAAACAAAATACTACCAATAGAAAATGAAGTTCACGATCAAGAATTATACCACAACCATAAAAGAATAACACCTCATATTTGAACCCCAAAGTCTTGTTATTTCATTTAAAGATGAGTATACAAAGCGGCAGAACTTCTCTAAGCACAAGAGTTCGTATTACATGATACAATATGAGAGCCCATGGCTCCATTATATAGAAAGTTGGAAGCAAATCCCAATGAATAACCAAATGCCAAGTGGTGAGAGGGAGGAGATCACAAGGCAAATTCGAATTTGATAAGTGGAGCTCCATTTCCAAGTGTAAAAATAGGATTCTGGCAAGTGGACATCATTTTCTTCTTTCCGTATGTGCCAAATTCGAATTTTATGATGGAATGACAAGTGTATATGGGTGGTAACCCATGTGGGGACAATTTCCCACTAAAATCTCCACCAAATATTCTCCAAAATCCTCGCAAATATGCACTAACTTCACAAATTTGAATTTTCAAGTAAGCAACTCTCATTTAATGCCAGAAATTCAATTTTATTTGAGCACATGTTTTTTCCTTGATTTTAGGAGTCCACATCACCTTGGGACTTCACTTTAACTCCTCCATAATTTTCCACTTCAATTCCACCTCATTTAGCATGTGTGGATATTTATTTTTCTCTATTTATTTAATTTCTAGCTTAATTAATTGCTAGATTTCCCACTAAACTTAGGAAAAGTGGGTTTTGAGGGTTCAAAACACATTTTTAACCCCTCAAAGTGGGTCATAGTAGAAAGTTGAGGGTGAGAGGTGTAATTTTGACTACTCATACTCCATACAACTTCTCTAGATAATACTTATTACAATTCAATTACAATTTTTATTGCAATTTTTGATCTGCGGGAAATCTAAAATATTAAAAAATAACTATCTAGACCTAACCAAATTCCATGAATTTTTTTGTGTGATCTAGTATGGTAATGTACATTGACTGTAAAGACTAGGACTCACCCAAGGCCTCACCATCAAGCCGTACTCCGGCCTTGGGGTAAAATTGGAGGAAAAAACTCAATTAATTATTAAGTCCTGGTAGGGAGATGATAATTAATCGAGTAAAAAAGACCTCCCAGAGTTATTCTCACTTTTTGGCAAGGTCCCAAGCTACCTAGGCCTATTACAGACTCAATACTGACTCAAATTCATTATTACTAGCATCACTTATTACAATTCCCCATAGGGCGTGGAATCTGGGTACAAGAGAAAGATGATGAGAAATAAAAGTAGAGTTCAAAAACTCAGTTGAAATGATGATATCTGATGGTACAAATGTCTTCTGGTTCATCCTTAGGCATGGAGTCTTCTCATTATCATCAGGTGCCACTCCAGTGGTCAACAAAATGCACTTTTGATGTATGAAAATTTTTGCGATTCATTTTTGGGGCTTCTTTTTGCAATGGTGACGGGTGGATATATTCTCTTTGTCTAGTAGGAACATTTTGATGCTATATTTTACATTGATATATGTCTAGTGTATGGAATGATATTTCAAGCTCTTGAAGGTGCCCTAATTTAATGTGAATTTATAAGAGCATTTATGGTCATTGAATCATTGCATGCATTACTCATTGATGAAGATGAATGAATGTTCCTAGATGGTTATATTGCATTTTTCATTCTCGAAACTCTGTTATACATTGTGAACAAAGTGTAAATTTCTATTGTAGTTTTGTTGCTGCCTCATTAAGGTTAGCGAAAGCTGCATTAAGACTCATTGTTTGAGCGAAATTCATAAATTGTAGCAAAATTTGACTCCATTTTCTCCAAAAGACAAACACTGGTCTAGAAATCCTTGGTGATAATGTCAACTTAAACGAAACATCATTACTTTCACCTTCTTTTTCTCCCTCCTCATTCCTCTACCCTTCAAGAATAGGTATCCCCTCTAGGGCTTGGTCTGAAATCCTTTAGGAGTGAGATCTTTCAAAATTAATTCAATAGTTTCTTGCGTTGGTGTTTGTTCTAGGTCTCCTCTAGTTTTGGTATCATCCTTACTGTTGAATTTCAAGATATTTGATGCCCTAGCCTTCGTACCAAGTGGGAACCCTTGAAGTTGCCTTGACTTGGGGGTTTCTTGAAGATTTATGCTTAATGTTGATTTTTGGAAGCATTGGATGTGCTCTAAGTCTCAAATTTTGCAGGGAGGCTTAGACACTTGTATTCCAAAATATGCAGAAAGCTTTTTGGGAAATTCCACCCGGATGAAGTTTTATTAAAATTATTAATTATTTTTAATGACAACCTAAGTCTAAACTTGTGGAATTAAAATAATTAAAGTTTTATTAATAGAACTGAGTATAAATCTTCTAGAAAAAGACGAAGATCAAGTCAAGTTAATCTTAGCCCTTGATTATGTTTTAATCCGGGTTGTTGATTTCTCAACTAGAATATTATAAGGAGGACTTCGATGGGCATTTGGAAATAAATCAGGTAGATACTCCGTTGCCCAAGCAGGTCGATTTTCTCAATGGCTGAAGTTCGACAAGAGAAAATCGAATTAGAGGGAGAGTTGCAAGTTGGAGAGAGAGGTGTTGAGATTTTGGGGTAGCATCGGATGTGATCTAGTTCCCAAATTTTGTGGAGGAGCTGGAGTACATGAGATCTCCAAGACCCAGAAAGCATTTGGAAGAATTCCACTAGTTTAAAGAGATATTCAAATAATTAATCTTTTTAATTAAGGACCCTATGTCTAACTTAGGAAAATTAAAAGATTAAAGTGAATTAAATTAAACATGTGATGAGAATGACTTAAGTGATGCAGATCAAACATCTTCTAATCTTAGTCGTTGATTAGAGATTAGATCATGACCGTTGGTTTGCCCACGATAAAAGTATAAGAGAAGGGCTTGGGGTCAGTTGGAGAACACATACATTAGTGGAGCACTGAAGCTAAGCTGAAATTATAGGGTGTGGTTTGCTAAGAATTTTAGGAGGAGTTTGCAGTGCGGCGAGGGGCAGTATTGGCAAGGGGATGATCTGATCCCAGGCCAAGAGTACAACAATGACAGAGAGGCAACATATCGAGTAGCGCAGAGGCAACCCAAAGCCACGTAGTCTAGCAGAGGCCAGGTACAGGCAGTGCAGAGGCAGCAGGAGCCACGTGGTGCTGACGCAGGCCCAGTCAGGGAAATGCAAGGGCAATGTAAGCCCTTCAGGGGTGACGCAGGCCCTTCCAGAGCAACACAGAGGTTGACGTAGGCCAGGAAGGTTGACATAGAGGGCTGAGGAGCAGCGCTGGGGTTTCCGATGGGCCAGAAAGGGCTCGAGTTCTGTAAATCCCATTTGAGGGTGTGAATCAGCCATATTTTTTGTCTCCGAGTGAAAGAGGTATTGTTGTCGTGTTTTTCTCTGTAGGGCCAACCATGTTTGGTGCCCAAAAACTGTTGTATTCAGAATTTTCTTAATAATAAAACCCTCCAGAGCTAGCTGCACCGGTTTTCCCGCATTTGGTTTTTTCGGGGACATTTGTCCGAAAAATGTGTCACTTTGTCATATGAGCGTGCTATTCAGTAAATGATTTGTATGTCTAGGTTGTTATTTGTATTTACTTTGCTGTTATTTTGAATATTCATATTAATAACTTGTGCATTTAATCTAGTAGGAGAAGTAAATCGAGAATTAACAATAGGGTTTCTTAGATTAAGAAATTTTCACAAGAGAGTATCAGCAAGAGTTGGGAGTGCAGGATCAGACCAAGGAAAGCAGCGTAGAGGAGGGACAACGCAGAGGCTGTGACGCTGGGACAAGGACAGTGCAGAGGCTATGACGTTGGGACAAGCACAGTGCAGAGGCTGTGACACTGGGACTGTGCAGTGATTGCGCAAAGGGTGACATAGTGAGACATAGTGAGGCAGTAGGGCCTCTCCAGGTTCAAAATTTCACTGTGAAGCGTGGCAAAAACTATTTGTAAAATTTCTCACATAAATTCCTCTTCTATTCTACTGGTTGTATTTTGTACATGAGATTTTGCTGAAGAATAATAAAGAAACCCTCATCTGCTGAATTGGTTTTTCGACATTAGGTTTTTCTGGGGACAATTGTCCAAAAATAACTATCATTGTGATTTTACTTGTGCTAGCATTTTTCCTTGCATTTAATTTCCATAATATTTTAATTGTGAAGGCTGCAGTAGAATTTATTTCGATATTTACTAAATAGTACTATAAATGACTTATTTTTGAATTAATAAGTAGAATAAATAATATCAGTTACTATAGTTGGGGTTCTATTTTAGAATTTTTACATGGTATCAGAGCTAAGGTGATGCAAGAGAACAAAGCCAGAAGAGCCAACGCTGAACAAAAGAGTGAGATCGAAAGACTATGTAGGAAGTAGATCGAATCCCCAGAGAGATTGTGCAGTCCAATCCAGGAGGGAAAACTTTTCATGGGAAAATCTCTCTCTGAGTGAGTCGACAGAGATAAAGATTTCCAGATCGAAAATTTGCTAGTGATAGAGGGAGCAACGCAACAACTTCAGCGCAGGGCAGTCTTCAGGAGGGATGCAGTTTTTGCTGGGCAGAAAAAGCGTCAGAAATCGAAGGAAAAATAACATAGATAAATATGGAAAATCAAGATGTCTCTAAATTATCTTCTAGACTGGAAGAAGACTTCGCATGCTTTTCAAGTTCAACATCTGCAGGTGTTTGGTATATTGATATCGGGGCTTTAGCTCACATGACTAGAGTATGAGAATACTTCTTGAGCTATCAAGAAGAGCAAATTGACTTCCAAATCACTATGGGAAACAAAACGAAGTGTACTCCAGCAGGGAGAGGCACCATAACGTTTAAGACAGAGGCAAGAACCAACATCTGAGCCACTAATGTGCTGCATGTGCCTAGGTTAGGGATGAATCTAATTTCATTGTCACAGTTACAGGACAAGGGATACGATGTATACTTCATCGGAAGGAAGCTGTATGTCAAACATCCAAGTTGGAAGAAGATGAGACAAATTGGAGATCGAAGCAACACACTATAAAGATTGCAGCTCGAGTCTCCAATGGCATTGATAGGTAACAATCTTAATGGCGAAAAAGATTTGAATGAACTATGCACAAGCGAATGGGACACTTACACCATGGAGTGTTGAGAAATTAGGGCATTGAATTCAATTTCTCTTTCATGATAATTACTTGTGGACTTGTTATGCTTCTCTTACTTAGATCTTATCTTCGTTCACTTATTATGACTTTCATCAAGACAATTATCAAAACACAAGAGACACAAAGTTTAGGCTCTTCAAGCCAGGGCCAAAACCTCTCCCTCTTGGAGAGGAAAACCCGAATGTAATTCTTCTTATAGATGTTCAATTGACGAGTACCAAGACCATGACTCAGACCTTGACTTTGGTATGCCTCCAAGACCTTATCACTGCTCTTCTAGGCTCCTTACATTGCTCTTATTTTTCTGCATTGCTTTTCACTAGCACTGGGGAAGCTCGGTCCCTAGCCCTAAACAATGTGCTTCTTTCTTGTCCTCCTTTGATCTAGCCTCGACCTACTAGATTTTGAGATTTTGGGGTAGTATCGGGTGTGCTCTAGCTCCGAAACTTTGTGGAGGGGCTGGAAGACATGAGATCTCCAAGACCCAAAAAGCATTTGGAGAAATTCCATTTGGTGTAAAATTTATTCAAATAATTAAATCTTTTAATGGGGACCCTAAGTCTGACTTAAGGAAATTAAAAAATTAAAGTGAATTAATTTACACGTGTGATGAGAATGTTCTAAGTGACGTGGATCAAACATTCTTTTAATCTTAGCCGTCGATTAGAGATTAGATCACGACTGTTGGTTTGCCAATGAGAAAAGTATAAAGGAAAGGCTTGGGGTCAGTTGGAGAACACACACACATCGGATGCATTGAAGTAAGTCAAAATTCTAGGGCAGGGTTTGCTGAGGATTTCGAAGTGAGTTTGTAGTGCCGTGAGGGGTAGAGATCGACAAGGGATGATCTGATCCAAGGCTAAGAATACAACAGCGGAGAGGCAGTATCGTACCAAGCAGCGCAGAGGCCCGCAGGAGGGACGCAGCTTAGCCAAGCTGATGCAGTGGCCATGCAGAGGGTGACGTAGACCCTTCTAGGTGATGCAAAGGCCTTTAAAGTGACGCAAGGGTAGCCTGTGCTGCGTAGAGGTTGCGTTGGGCTAGAGGGGCTGATGCAGTTGCAGGAAGAGCTGCGTTGGGCTAGAGGGGTTGACGCAGTTGCAGGAAGAGTTGCGTTGAGGTTCTAGTGGGCCAGAAAGGGCTCGTTATTCGTAAATCTCGATTGAGGGTGTGATTCAGCCATGTTTTTTGTCTCCGAGTGATAAGGTACAACTGTCGTGTATTTTCTCTGTAGGGCAAACCGTTTCTGGTGCGCAGAATGTTGTATTCAAATTGTGCATAATAATAAAACCCTCTAGAGCTGCTGCATTGGTTTTCCAGCATTGGGTTTTTCCTGGGACATTTGTCCGAAACATGTGTCATTTGTCATATGTGTGTGATGTTCAGTAAATTATTTGTATTTGTCTAGGTTGCTATTTGTGTTTACTTCGAAGTTTTTCTGAATATTCAGTTAAATAAGTTGTGTAATAAATCAAGTAGGAGAAGTAAATCAATAGTTAGCAATAGCGTTTCTGTATTAAGGATTCAAAATTTTTCACATGGTATCAGAGCATTACTGATCAAGCTGAACCATCAACAAAGTGGCTGAAGATATTGGTTGCAGGAAGGGCAGCTGAAGCAACACTGATCTGGAAGAAGGCAGCGGAGCACCAGAGGGACAACAGACCCTGCAGGTGTGACGCAGAGCCAGTCTTCGTATGTAGAGGTTGACGCAGCTCTAGAGAGGTAACGCAGAGCCAGTCTGTTTATGCAGAGGCTGACGCAGCACCAAGAGAGGGACGCTGAGCCAATCTACTCACGCAGAGGTTGACACAGTACCAGGAGGGTGTCACAGTTCGAATTGGTGAGATGCTGTGCAGTTTGCCGGGGCCGAAAGTGCAGTTTCTGATCTTCAGAAGTTGCTGGTGTGGCATAGGTTATGTCGGTGCAGAACAGTGCCTAGCAAAGGTGACAAAAGCTGGAGGAGAACAGTCGCTCAACAGATTTGCGCCAAAGGAATCTGAGATTCAATTAGGACGGTGATCGTAGAGGATGTTGAAGTTTGCAACATGAAACAATGAAGGAGGCATCCTGAAACATCATCCTTGATCGTAGTTGGAAAATAATCACCTAAACTAGGTGGGGCCCACATAGGCTATTTTTAGGTGTATGTCTATTTTTAGACATGGTGAGGATATTCTATAAGTTGCAGGATGCTATTTGTAGATGGTTGGTCAAATGTGGAAAATAGATGAAATTCTATTTTTAGAAGATTGGGCGAAGTCTATTTATAGATCGTCGATCTAAAAATAGATGCATGTTAATTATTATTAGCTCTTAATAATAATCAGATTCTAAATATCAACTTATTCTCTTGGAGCACTTTATTTTAGTGAACAGATTTGGCAAATCAGTGGGCTGAAGGAATTACGCAATTCCTAAGGGTTTACTGGAGTTAATGCATGGAGGACTCAGTTAGAACTCAAGTGGCAGAGTTATGACACAATTGGAAGAAGTAGTTATGGAGTTGTATTCAGTTTAACTTAGTTAGACTCAGTTGAGCTAGTTGTATCTAATCTAATTGAATGATACACTAGTGAGAGTAATTAATTCACAAATAATAACTCACTAATCAACTGAACAATACAACAATTAACTACAGTGCATGCTAGATCCAGTGGAGACCCAGTGGAGAGATAGGTGAAAGGGCAAGATGGACTATCCGTTGTGACTACTAGTGATGCATGGATTTCATCTACATATACATTGGAGTTGCCAATGATAATAACGCAGTCAAGGAGAGTGGGATTGCATCGAATTGGTCTTTGCAATTAGCTTGGATTGCGTAGTGGAGGCAGGCTAGCAGGAGGGCAGAGATTGGTGCATGGATTTGCATATTTCTTCTATGTTAGTGTGTGACGATTGTATTGTACTGAGAGCTTGATGTACTAAGCTTTGTATGAGGATTATCATATGATCTCCATGTTACATAATATATAGTTGGGGTTTTTAGCTTCAAGCTTTCCCGGTTAAAAACTGTGTTATGTGCGATTGATTATTTTTGTTTTATGCTTCACATGTGTGTGCAATTAATTTTTCCACAAAAGATTAACAAGTGGAATTGATTCAGTATTTTGCATAAAGTTAAATAGTGTGAGATCAGGTGAATCAAGGACATATGCATGCTTAGTGCATATAATTTATACATGGTATCGGAGCTGTGTTATAGATTTTCTACATGGAATGAGAGCAGGAATTTTTGGGCGCGCGAGTTTGCAGAGAATATATGAAATTTTTGGTGAAATATTTTCAGAAATAAATACCATATTTGGATTCCTTGCGAAAAAATATCCAAATTGAAAAAAAAAATCGGTCGAATCGGAGCTCGGATGAGGGAGATATCGTCGATTTAAAATCAGCTCTTTTGTTAGAAAATTTTGCGACGATAGGACAATTACAATGTGCGCGAGCCAAGAATCTACATGCACTGAGGTACAAGATGCATGCAAAGCTTTGAGGAGCAAAGCAGAGGTTAGTGACTTGGTGGTTGAGAGGGATCCTCTCAACATGCAGCTTGAGAAGCAGTCTCAGAAGGTTGTGGAGCAGCCACAATTGGAGATGCAGAAGAATCTTTATAGATTTGATGTAGATGGGATTTCTACGGAGCTTCCCACTGTTGGGAAGTGCAAGAAAGACATGCAATTGAAGCTTGAGAGAGAGCAGGATTTGCATGCGAGTAACAGTGAACCTCGTGATGTGGAGCAGCCACAAGATGAGGATCATCGAGTGGGAGGAACCACTCATGCAGAGAAATTTCGTGCCAGATGGGCAGAGGGAGTGCATGCAGCTATACCACCAGGTAAGAGGTGGGGCGACATGCATGGATAATCCAAGAAGAAATTTCTGGGCAGGATTCATTGAGATGGTGTGGATCTCATGAATTGAACCTGGCTATGAGGAGCCCACACAGCAGTAGTAGCATGATCAGTTGAATTGATGCAGGCAGATCAAAGTGACAGTGTCTGATACTGGAGCGCGGTTCAAAGTTGACAGCAAGTGCAGAGTGCATGGGTGCAGAGTTCAACAACGCAGTGGTTCCTGAAGACATGTGCAGTAGCTAAGCAGAATTCGAAGACTTTGATGATAGATGCATTAGACTGATTGAGTTGTTTGGAGCCTTTCAGTTTCGGAAGTGTTGCAGGGCAAATGCATGGAGTTGCGTGTCGCATGCAAAGACAGTCCTTTCTTGTTGATAGGGAGTGTTGAAGTTTGCAACATGAAACAGTGAAGGAGGCATCCTGAAACATCATCCTTGATCCTAGTTGGAAAATAATCACCTAAACTAGGTGGGGCCCACACAGGCTCTTTTTAGGTGTATGTCTATTTTTAGACATGGTGAGCATATTCTATAAGTTGAAGAATGCTATTTGTAGATGGTTAGTCAAATGTGGAAAATAGATGAAATTCTATTTTTAGAAGATTGGGCAAAGTCTATTTATAGATCGTTGATCTAAAAATAGATGCATGTCAATTATTATTAGCTCTTAATAATAATCAGACTCTAAATATCAACTTATTCTCTTGGAGCACTTTATTTCAGTGAACAGATTTGGCAAATCAGTGGGCTGAAGGAATTACGCAATTCCTAAGGGTTTATTGGAGTTAATGCATGGAGGACTCAGTTAGAACTCAAGTGGCAGAGTTATGACACAATTGGAAGAAGTAGCTATGGAGTTGTATTCAGTTTAACTCAGTTAGACTCAGTTGAGCTAGTTGTATCTAATCTAACTGAATGATACATTAGTGAGAGTGGAGTGAATTAATTAGTTAATTAATTCACAAATAATAACTCATTAATCAACTGAACAATACAACAGTTAACTACAGTGCATGTCAGATCCAGTGGAGACCTGGTGGAGAGATAGGTGAAAGGGCAAGATGGACTATTCGTTGTGACTACTAGTGATGCATGGATTGCATCTACATATACATTGGAGTTGCCAATGATAATAACGTAGTTAAGGAGAGTGGGATTGCATCGAATTGGTCTTTGTAATCAGCTTGGATTGCATAGTGGAGGCAGGCTTGCAGGAGGGCAGAGATTGGTGCATGGGTTTGCATATTTCTTCTATGTTAGCGTGTGACGATTGTATTGTACTGAGAGCTTGATGTACTAAGCTTTGTATGAGGATTGTCATATGATCTCCATGTTACATAATATATAGTTGGGGTTTTTAGCTTCAGGATTTCCCGGTTAAAAACTGTGTTATGTGCGATTGATTATTTTTGTTTTATGCTTCACATGTGTGTGCAATTAATTTTCCTGAAAAAGATTAACAAGTGGAATTGATTCAGTATTTTGCATAAAGTTAAATAGTGTGAGATCAGGTGAATCAAGGACATATGCATGCTTAGTGCATATAATTTCTACAGAAGACTGATTCAAGAGATTTTACATAGGATTTCTGGGAGGGAAATCAGTTTTCAGAGGGAGCAGCTACTCTAGATGGTTTCTGTAATATTCCCAATTAGCAATAGCTAATTGGCAATATTAATTTTTGACTATTTCACTTTAATAAAGTTAAGTTAGAAATAAAGTGAAGAGGGACACTTAACTGACACTTAGGATAAAAACATTTCCTAAAGTCACTTGGAGACATGATTACTCGGTAGCGTGGGGCCTAGAGGACGAAGTGGCAGCGTGGAGATGTTAGCATGGGCAGCGTGGGCCCAAGTCAGTGCTGAGTTAGAGGGACAACGTGGCTCAAGGAGACAACACAGTTGGTGGTGGGGTCTAGGTGAGAGCAAGGCTCTCCAAGCATAAAAAGGGAGAGAGGCTCCTCATTTTCATTATTCTATTATGCATCTATGTTATTTGTCTCTCGACATTGAGCACGCTTTTGCTGTTTAGCAAAGTCTGCACGTGTTGTTCAGCACACCGGGTGCCTCCGTGCGGAGATCCCAACCTCAGCCCCGGGGGGCTTCGAGTGCCTGCTCGGGTGAGGAGTTCTATCCTTGTTTTGCCTGAGAGATTTGCAGCATCCACAATTGGGAGCATTCCCTTGCAGAGACAATGCAGTCAGTGAGAGGGAGGACGCAGTCTTTGGAGGAGGTGATTCCGGATTGAGGGTCTACCAGGGGATTCAGCCCAGGAGAGTTGGAAAGGGGGTCAGCCCTTCCCTATTCCATCATTTTGGTAGAGTTTGAGGCCGTGGTTTGCAGTAGATTATTCAGGGCCAGCGTTTATCATTGGAACAACGTGGTGCCTCAAGGGAGTTCATTTTCGGAGGTCAGCCATTTCCAGAAAGCTCTCTTGGCTTTTCTCAGTATTGGGTGGAGAGGCCATTCCCAAAGTTCCACAATTTTCTGAGGTGGGGAGCAGCTCGAAATAGTTAGTTAATTCCAGCAGTAGTTGCATCACAGCAGCAACACCAACAGCTTTGGAGATTACGTAGTCATTGAGGGAGCAACCATTTAGTGATAGATTCTGAGAGTATTTCTACGCTTGCCTAGTGCAAGCCAAGGTGCCATCATTCTGATCACCTTTGTACTCATTTCATCTTTCAGTATTTAATAAAATGGCTCAACGCTCTCCATATTGTTTCTTGTTCATGTGATGTCTCTCTAGTTGCTGTAGTTCTTTGTTTATGTGCTTTATATGGCTGTTTATTTCTATTCAGAATATTACAGTGGTATCAGAGCTCATAAAGTTGGCTCAGCCTATGGAGCAGATTGTTTATGACACCAGTAGGGAAACCATACATCTGTTACCGAGGAAGGAAGTATAAAGACCAAGAGCGAAGGTTAGAGATCACTTTTGGGGAAGGTGACTGCGTGCCAGTAGTGGACGCAGAAGAGGAGGAACCAATGGTGGAGGAAAGAGATCCCGGGAAGGAGTTCGGGGAACTCCTCAAATCAGTGCAGGATTTGTTGAGGCAGATAGAAGAGATGGGGCAAAGGTTCACTGCAGAATCTAGACAACATGAAACCCTAAGAGGTTTCCATACCGGAGAGGGATCGGGCACATCCCATCATTTGTAGGAGCCCCTCACAGCGCAGCAGATGGCATCACATACACCCCCACATTCCATGATGCACACATTTCTCGCCGCAGACACTGGTGCAGGAGCACAGTAGGAGCAGGAACCGACTCACATGGGAGATTACTTTGCCGAGTATCAGTCCTACGGACAGGAGTTCAGAGATGTCCTCACATTCCATTACTTCGTACAGCTCAAGAGGTACAACAGACTCCGCAACCATCACAGGGGGAACATGCATTCACAGGATGGGGATGTACAACGCACGGTAGGCAGGTTTTATCTACCGACATTTGATGGGTCATCCAAGTGTTCGGCAAAGGCTTGGGTGGAGAAGTTGGATATATATTTCCAGCTTAACCAGATGGCAAAGATAGAGGCCATCAAGGTGGCAATGCTGCACCTTGAGGGTGAGGCCCATGATTGGTGGTTTCACGGGATGGCTATGCTGGGGCACTCAGGGGTGACGGGATATGCTGAGTTTACACGGAGGCTAATAGAGCAATTTGATCGGAGAGATCTAGAGGAGCATTTTGTTGAGCTGACTAAGTTTAAGCAAGTCGGGAGTCCGGACACGTACATTTCAGAGTTCTTGAGACTCTCCGTGATGGTGCCTGACTAATACGCAGCCAAAATGATCTACATGCTCATCGATGGATTGGCAGAGCCTCTTCGGGGGTTAGTTAGATCGACGAGGCCAGCTACACTCCATGACGCAGTTGGAAGGACTCGGGATTTGCAGGATGCACTAACCTAGACTAGAGCTCCTTTCTCCCAGAGACTGACATTTCAGCCGAAGGGGAAGGACATGAGGGTTCTGCCTCCAAAGGGGAACCAGAGCAGAGGGCCTTTGGATGACGAGACTAGGAGAGATCTGAGGCGGAAGAGGCTATGTTTCACATGCCAGGAGCCATGGGCACCAGGACACCGTTGTGCCGCGGGGAAGGCACATTTCATCAAGGTTTTCTTTGACAGTAGCGGGGAAGAGGAGGAGTTTGAGGAGATAGAGGCAGGAGGCAGCAGTACAGCACAGAGAGATCATTAGCCACCTCCACCACCAGGAGCGGGAGGTGCGGCATTTGCACCGACTGGGGGAGCCCTGGCTTCTTTGCGAGGGGTTCCCAAATACTTGACACTACGTGTCCGAGGTACTGTTCGGGGACAGCGTGTTTTAGTATTAGTGGACAGTGGGGCCACGCACAATTTTATTGATGCCCAGTTGGTAGAGCGGAAGGGCATACCAACAGAGAGCTTTGATGGGTTTTCGGTACTGGTTCCAGGTGAGAGGACCATGCAGTGTGCCAGGTATGTGCTAGCCTTGGCAGTGACTATGGGGACTTACACCCTGACAGATCACTTCTTTGTGGTGGACATTCCGGACACCAACGTGATACTGGGGGTGCAGTGGTTGATCACGCTGGGGAAGGTCACCACAGATTGGGAGACCATGGAGATGGAGTGGACGGACAAGAAGACGTGGAGGCACAAGAAGTTTCGGGGTATGCATACCTACCCACCATAGACAGTTTCAGCACACTGGATGGAGGCAGATTTCTGGAAGGGAGACAGAGTGGGCAGTGGAGCTGCGTGTTTCAGAGGCAGGGTCTACAGGGCAGGCCGTACACCCAGATGTACAGTCCATTTTAGACAGATATGCCATGGTTTTTGGAGATATACCACTAGGGCAGCCACCAGATCGGGGATTTGAGCACACGATCGAGCTGGAGCAGGGCATCCAGGCTGTCATCACTACACCCTATAGGCATCCTAAGGCCTACAAGGATGAGACTGAGAGGGCCATTCATGAGCTCTTAGCCCTTGGGCACATCCATCCTAGCACTAGCCCCTTTGCTTCTTCAGTAGTATTGGTGAAGAAAAAGGATGACACACTGAGGATGTGTATTGACTACCGGGTTCTCAACAAGAAGACCATGAAGGACCGGTACCCCATTCCCCGGATAGATGAGTTGATGGATGAGCTGAGGGGATCAAAGTTCTTCTCAAAGATTGATTTGAGATCTGGGTACCACCAGATTCTCGTGAGGGAGCAGGATGTTCCCAAGATCGCTTTCAGATTTCATTACGGTCACTTTGAGTTCTTGGTGATGCCCTTTGGGCTGACCAATGCTCCAGCCACTTTTCAGTCATCCATGAATCACATCTTCTACAGTCACTTGAGGAAGTTTGTGTTAGTGTTTTTCAATGACATCTTGATTTACAGCAGGACATGGGAGGAGCACCTACAACATATTGAGGCTGTATTGCGCATATTGGAGGAGCAGCAATTTTATGCTAAGCTCTCCAAATGCGATTTTGGGCTGATATAGATGCTCTACTTAGGGCACATCATTGGGGTGGACGGAGTGAGGGTCCACGAGGAGAAGATCGGGGCCATCAGGGATTGGTCAGTGCCAAAGAATGTGATGGAGCTTTGGGGGTTTGTAGGTATCTGCACCTACTACCGGAAGTTCGTCAAGGGATTTTCCCAACTTGCTGCACCCCTTATAGACCTTACGAAAAGGGGGGCATTCAGTTTGATTGACACTGCGTAGAGGGCTTTCGACAGGCTCAAGGAGGTGATGAGCAGCTGTCCAGTTTTGGTATTACCAGATTTCACACAGCCCTTTGTCCTAAAGTGCAATGCATCAGGGGAGGGGATAGGCGAGGGAGGCCACCCCATAGCTTTCGAGAGCCGGAAGCTATTGCCACATGAGAGGTTGTATGCTATATATGACAAGGAGATGTTGGCCATCATGCATGCATTGGCCAAGTTTCGGTAGTACCTGGTGGGGAACAGGTTCAGAGTGAGGACTGACCACAACAACCTCCGATTCTTTCTAGAGCAGAAGCAGTTGCAGGAGAGGCAGCAGAAGTGGGTAAGCAAGATCGAGGCATATGATTTCAACATTGAGTATGTCAAAGGAAAGAACAATGTGGTGGCCGATTCACTTTCGCGCAGACCGACAGCGTTGTCTTCGATGAGTTTAAATACAGACTGGAGGGCTCAACTGTTGGTAGAGTACTCCAAGGACCGTTTTTCCTGTGAGGTGTTGTACGAACAGGTTATAGATGACAGGTATAGGGTGATGGATGAGGTGATCTACTTCAGGGACAGGATCTTCTTGACCGAGGGCTCCAAGCTCAAGGAGAAGATATTGCACGCCTCACATGATTCACCACTATCAGGCCACCAGGGGTTCACCAAGACCTATAGGGCCATCAGAGAGAGGTTCTCATGGAAGGGCCTCAAGGAGGACGTACTCCGACATGTCAGGGAGTGCGAAGTTTGCCAGCGCAATAAGGGGGAGATGAACCATCTTGCGGGTTTACTACAGCCTCTTCCCATACCAGAGGGAAAATGGGAGAGTATTTCGATAGATTTCATCATAGGGTTGTCCACTGTATAGGCAAGGATTGCATATTTGTAGTCTTTAATCGGCTGACAAAGTATGCACACTTCTTCGCTATATCAACACGATACACTGTAGCATAGGTAGCGAAGTTGTTCTTCAGGGATGTTTTCAGATTGCATGGTCTCCCAAAGACCATTGTCAGTGACAGGGACAGCTGCTTCATGGGTGGGTTTTGGCAGGAGCTTTTCCGTTTGGTGGGCATCGAGTTGACCCCGAGCACTAGTTATCACCCACAGATGGATGGGCAGATGAAGATAGTGAACAAGTGGCTAGAAGGCTATTTGCGAAACTATGTCAGCGGGCACCAAAATGCATGGTTATGATGGTTGCAGACTATCCGAGATCAGTTGATTGTCATGGAGGCAACTCCGAATGAAGGGCTCTTGGTGAGGACTGCCTTGAATGCAGTCACTAATGAGTGGGAGACCTTTGTCCAAAGCATTTTAGGCAGAGCACAACTCCCTAATTGGGGTGACATGTGGGCTATCCTTCGACAGGAGGAGATCAAGCGGATGACCAAGAGGGAATTCAACAACAGAGGTAGCAAAGTGAAGAAGGAGGAGGAGGAGGACGTAACCCTTGCATCGAAGGGACATCGACAGCAAGGGAAGAAGAAGAAGGACCTATCAAAGGTCCGCTGCTTTAAATGTGGTGAACTTAGACAGTTCTCCAACACCTGTCCTAAGAGGAAGGACAAGGAATCTTCTGATTCCAAGGCAACAACAGCTAGAGGGGACAGTGGTAGTGAGGTTGATGTGGCTATGAGTGCTCATGTGCCTTGTGAAAAGAGGTGGGGCGATATTGATCTGTAGAGTAGCTACAGATGGAGGAGGCAGGATCCTTGAGGTGCCCAGACTCTTGGATCACATACGAGCTATGAGAGCCTTAAGACAAGTAGTAGGATGACTGGAGCAGTGGGTGCAGAAGATCATGATGAAGCAAAGGCAGAGTTGGGATGCTATAGAGTAGAGCAGCATAGTGCAAAGGCAACATCAACGAGGAAGCAACAACGCAGAGGGCCAGTGCTTAATGCAGTGCAGAGTAGCAGCAACGCAGAGGCTCTAGAGAGACAACACAGCATAGCAACCGAGGGAGCTTCAGTGATGAGATGCAGCCCGACTGACTTGTCTGTCAGTGCTTGGGTAGAGGTCATTCAGTTGCTTACTTCTCAGCAACTGAGTTGCAGTGCAACAATTGGCAACATGATGCAACAATTTGAGAGGGAGTTGTAATACAAATGTTGCAGTGTTAGTGACAGAGTCATGGGCAACAGTGCATAAAGCAACAATGCAGTGGATGAAGGGCAACAGGCCAAGCATCAACTCGGAGACCGATGCCAGAGATCAGGGAAATGCTTTAGTGTGGAAGTATTGCTAGAGCAAACTCCTCGCTAAGAGGGAGTGTTGTGATTTTGGGGTAGCATCGGGTGTGCTCTAGCTCCGAAATTTTGTGGAGGGGCTAGAACGCATGATATCTCCAAGACCCAGAAAGTGTTTGGAGAAATTCCATCTGGTGTAAAAGTTATTCAAATAATTAAATTTTTTAATGGGGACCCTAAGTCTAACTTAGGGAAATTGAAAAATTAAAGTGAATTAATTTACACATGTGATGAGAATGTTCTAAGGATCAAGCATTCTTTTAATCTTAGCCATTGGTTTGCCAACGAGAAAAGTATAAAGAAAAGGCTTGGGGTTAGTTGGAGAACACACACATAGCAGATGCACTGAAGCTAAGTTGAAATCTGGGGTGGGGTTTTCTGAGGTTTTTGAAGTGAGTTCGTAGTGCAGTGAAGGGCAAAGATCGACAAGGGATGATCTGATCCAAGGCTAAGAATACAACAACAGAGAGGAAACATTGTACTAGGCAGCGTAGAGGCTAGCAGGAGGTATGTAACCTAGCCAAGCTAGCGCAGACCCTTTTGGGTGACGCAGAGGCCTTTAGAGTGATGCGGCGACAACCTGTGCCACGCTAGGCTAGAGGGGCTGACGCAGTTGCAGGAAGAGCTGCGCTGGGGTTCTAGTGGGCCAAAAAGGGCTCGTTATCTGTAAATCTCGTTTGAGGGTGTGATTCAGCCATATTTTCTGTCTCTGAGTGATA
This sequence comes from Pinus albicaulis, assembly GCA_034641835.2. Taxonomy (NCBI): domain Eukaryota; kingdom Viridiplantae; phylum Streptophyta; class Pinopsida; order Pinales; family Pinaceae; genus Pinus; species Pinus albicaulis. The sequence goes on from CM076581.1 coordinate 1,532,609,260, forward strand.
TGGTACAACTGCTGTGTATTTTCTCTATAGGGCAAACCGTTTCTGGTGCCTAGAATATTGTATTCAGATTTTGCATAATAATAAAACCCTCTAGAGCTACTGCATCGGTTTTCCCGCATTGGGTTTTTCCGGGGACATTTGTCCAAAAAATCTATGTCATTTGTCATATGTGCGTGATGTTCAGTAAATGATCTGTATTTGTGTAGGCTGCTATTTGTGTTTACTTCGAAGTTTTTCTGAATATTCAGTTAAATAACTTGTGTAATAAATCGAGTAGGAGAAGTAAATCAATAGTTAGCAGTAGGGTTTCTGTATTAAGGATTCAGAAATTTTCACACTAGAGACTCCTTAGCCTTCTTTCTGCACCTATTTATATCTAAGTCCAAGATCCTTTGTGTTGAGATTTTGTATAGTTGGTGTAGCATCAAGTGTCCTCTAGCCTTGAAATTTTGTAGAGGGGCTAAGACACTTGAAATCCAAAACCCAAAAAGTGTTTGGTGAAATTTCAGTTGGTGTTCCAGTTATTCAAATAATTAATTATTTTGATGGATTTCCTATGTCTAAACTTAGGAAAATTTAATAATTAAAGTGAATTAATTAACACGCACTGAAATGTTCTAAATGACATGGATCAAGCAGTCTTTTAATCTCAGCTGTTGATGAGTGTTTTAATCCTGGCCTTTGAAGGGTTCAATGAAAAAGTATAAGAGAAAGGTTTGAGGGTTAGTTGGAGACACCCACACAGTTGCAGAACTGAGAGACTGATATGGAATTCTAGGGCAGGGTTTGCTAAGAATTTTCGGAGGAGTTTTCTGCAGTGAGTGGTAGTATTGGCTGAGGGGATGATCTGATCCCGGAACCAAGAGTCAGCAAGAGGCAGAGGAGCAACAAACAGGGACAGCGCAGAGGAGCAGAAAGCAGCAGTAGCAACTACGCAGGTGCTATGTAGGTGCTACGCAGGCCAAGGAAAGGGCAAGGCTACAGCTCCAGAGGGTTTCAAAATTACGTAGAGGGTCTCCAAGGCCAGCGTAAGGCTTGCGTCACCCTCTCTGGGGTTATGCAGTCCTAAGTTACAGGAAACGTCCTCCCTAGCCTCGTTTCAGGCAAAAAACGAAACGAAAACAGGGAAACTTGTACCGTACGGCCAGGAAACGCGTTTCCGGCCGTACTGGTACATTTCCCGTACGGGAAACGTTGCCAGTGTGGCTGGAAATGCGTTTCTTGACCGTACAATCGCGTTTCTTTGCAAAACAACGTTTTTTTTTTTTTGGGGGGATTCGTGCAATGTATTATTATTTTATTCGTTTTATTTGTGTCTTGGATGCCTCGCTTCTAATGATCAAGCCTATGGCCCCAGTTTTTATATGCGATTCATGGTAATGTTAAATTCTTAAAAGTGACATTCTCCTTAATCTTCATTTTCATCCTTTTACTTAAATCTTCGTTTTCATCCTTTTACTTAAATCTTCATTTTCATTTTAATCTTGAGAGTTGTTCCGACCTCATTGGATTTCATATGGAGAAAGTAGATTTTAGATCTCATTCAAAATCCAACAGACTTATCAGTTTTTTAGGATTTCAGGATTGGGTGATTGCAATGTTTCCATCGGATTTTGTCATGTATCAGGGTATGGAACTCATATTTAATCAAGAGCACCAATCCCTCTATGTACCTTGATGTTAGTGACATTGGTTGTCAAACTCCTCTGTCATCACCCTACTAAAAATGTACCCATCACTCAAACAAAATCTTGACTTGACATCCTCATGGTCTTTATTGTACTTGCAACCTCATATATATAATAAAGGCTGATTTTGAGATTTTGATATATAATAAAGGCTGGTTTTGGATATTTCGATATCGCTATTTTTATTATGTCTCTGTTATCATTCATGAGTAAATGTCTTGTAACTTGTAATAGTTTATGCTTTGAATTTATCATGTATGTTTTAGGATTTCACATAACATTTCTTAAATGTCCTAAATTCTAATATAAATTTAAATTAATATATATATATATATATATATATATATATATATATATATATATATCGCATTTCCCCAGTTCCAAAATTTGGGGAGGTCGCGTTTCGTATCGCTTCCTGTTTTTGGAAATTGCTCTGGGCAGCGTAGTGGCACACAGAGCTTAGTAGGGTTGATGCTTGGGCTTCAGGGGCAGCGCTGGGGTGTCTAGGGCCAGATCCAAGATGAATCTTGTAAATCTCGTTTGAGGGTGTGGATTAGTCAGATATTTGGTCTTGGAACAACAGGTTAGCTGCAGATTTATTTTATTCTCTTTCGGTTTTTCCAGATTTGGAACCCAGATTTGCTGTACTCAGAATCTACTTAATAAAATAAACCCTCATATTTGTCACACCGGGTTTCCCGCTTTGGGTTTTTCCGGGGACTTATATCCAAAAATCCATGTGTCACTTTGTTTGAATGAGCGTAGTATTCAGTAAATGATTTGCATGTGTAGACTGTTAGTTGTGTTTACTTTGGTATTTTCTGAATCTGATTTCTGAAGATAACTTATATAGTTTAAATCAAGTAGGAGAAGTAAACCATGATACTGCAGTAGAATTTTCACATGGTATCTGAGCGATAGCAGATCAAGTTGAATCTCCAACAATCAGCTAAATAATATTTTTTCTGCAGGATAGCATCAGAAGCAGCAGAGATCTGGAAGGGGCAGCTTGACAGCAGGTGGACGCAAATCCAAGAAGGGACAGCGCTACAGATTCAGAAGGCCATCAGGCTTATGCAGAGCCTTACTAGGCCAGCATAAGGACTGCGTCACCCAGTCTGGTGTTACACAATCCACTTCTGAGCAGCACTGAGGCTGTGCTGGGCCAGTCAGTGAGACACAATCCTGTATTCTTTCTGTTGCAGAAAGCCTTGCTAAGATCTAGAGGCAGTGCTTCAGATCTTCAACAGTGCTGGTGTGGTGGAGATTCCGCAGGTGTAGAATTTTTCCTAGCTATGTCAACAAAGGCAGGAGGAAGACAACTACTTAGCAGATCTGAGATTTGATCAGGAGGGTGATCAGAGAGTTCTGTTCGATAGTGTTTGGGTGGAAGATTTCCTGGAGGGAAATCAATTTTCAAAAGAAGCAGCTACTAGAGGGTTTCTAGTCACCAAGAAACCCAGATCCAGAGTTTCTGTAGCCACAGAAAGAGGCAGAAAGAAGTACTGTTTCTTGTCAGAGCTAGATGGCATCTCATGGGCTGAGAGACCAGGACAGGTTGGACGGTGTGTCCAACTTTGTCATCTGGAGGGCAAGGATCCTATTAGTCCTATATGAGTACAACATCAAGGACCATGCAACGAGTGTTCTAACTGTGCTTGCAGATTCTGATCCTCTAAAGAAATTTAAGGAGAATCAAGTGCGGACTAAGTGTTTGATCATGGACAGAGTGAAGGATCACGTTGTACCACATATTGCTGAAAAGAACACAACAAATGACATGTGGGTCACTCTAGAAGTGATGTATCAAGGAAGCTCCGTCCAACGGAAAATGCTCTTAGATAATCAGATGAGGCTTTTCCAGATGTAGAAGGGTAAGGAAATAGATCCTTTACTTTTCCGACTTCAGACCATCCGAGACCAACTGGTTGGCATGGGTGCAACTCCAGACGAAGGGCTTTTAGTGAGGACTGCCCTGAATGTAGTCTCCAAGGAATGGGAAACATTTGTCCAGAATATACTGGGTAAAGGAACGTTACCATCCTGGGCAGAAATGTGGGCTATCCTCCACTAAGAGGAGATCAGGAGGATCACCAAGAAGCAGAATATCAGTGGTGGGACAGTCCGAGTGAAGAAAGAAGAGGAAGATGATGCAACCCTTGCATCAAAGGAAAGAAAACAACAACGGAAGAAGAAGAGGGACCTTTCCAAGGTCCGGTGCTTTAATTGTGGCGAACTTGGACAATTTGCCAGCACTTGTCCTAAGAAGAAGGACAAAGGATCTTCTGATTCCAAGGCTGCAGTAGCGAAGGATGATGGTTTCGATGATGATGCAACCATGAGTGCTCATGTACCTCGAGAGAAGAGGTGGGGTGACATGGATCTGTAGAGCATCTACCGACAGTATGGCGGGATCCTTGAGTCAACCCTACTCTTGGATGACATACGTACTACGGGAGCCTTAAGATGGTAGTGGGACGAGTCGAGAGATGGTTGTAGAAGATCACAGTAAAGCAGAAGGGAGAGCTGAAGAGCTGAAGAGCTGAAGAGGGAGTAGCGTAATGTAGAGGCAACAGCAACCTGGAGGCAGCAGCGCAGAGAGGCTGAGCTCACGCAGTGCAGTGTTGCAGCATACTAGTAGCTTCAGGAGGACAATGTAAATCAATAGCTAGGGAGCTTTAGTGATAGATGCAGCTTGACTTATCTGTCAAACAGTTGGGAAGAAGTCCTTGAGTTGCTTACTTCTCGGCAACTGAGCTGCAGTGCAGCAGTTAGCAGGTGCAGTGCTATGGGCAGAATGATGCAGCAATTCGAGAGGGAGCTACAGTATAGATGTGGCAGTGTCATGGGCATCAATACAGAGAGTAGCAGTGTAGTGGATGTAGGGCAGCAGGCCAAGCATCAGCGGCATTGAAACCAACAGCAAGATCTTGTAGTGCATGGTGTGGATGCATTTCTAGAGCACACTCTATGCTAAGAGGGAGTGTTGAGATTTTGTATAGTTGGTGTAGCATCGGGTGTGCTCTAGCCCTGAAATTTTGTGGAGGGGCTAAGACACAATTGAACTCCAAAACCCAGAAAGTGTTTGGTGAAATTTCAGCTAGTGTTCAAGTTATTCAAATAATTAATTATTTTAATGGATTTCCTAAGTTTAAACCTAGGAAAATTTAATAATTAAAGTGAATTAATTAACAGATGTGTTGAAATGTTCTAAATGACACGTATCAAGCAGTCTTTTGATCTTAGCCGTTGATGAGTGTTTTAATCTCGGTCGTTGAAGAGTTCAACGAAAAAGTATAAGAGAAAAGCTTGAGGGTCAGTTGGAGACACACACACACAGTTGCAGAACTAAGAGACTGATTTGGAATTCTAGGGCAGGGTTTGCTAAGAATTTCCGGAGGAGTTTTCTGTAGTGAGGGGTAGTATTGGCTTAGGGGATGATCTGATCTCAGAGCTAAGAGTCAGCAAGAGGTAGAGGAGCAACAAACAAGGACAGCGTAGAGGAGCAGAAAGCAACAACGATAGTTGCGCAGCCGCTACGCAGGCCAAGGAAAGGGCAGAGTTGCAACTCCAAAGGGTTTCAGAATTACGCAGAGGGTCTCTAGGGCCAGCGTAAAGCATGCGTCGCCCTCTCTGGGGTTACACAGTCCCTCTCTAGGTAGTGCAGTGGCACACAGAGCCTAGCAGGGCTAACACTGGGCTTCAGGGGCAGCGCTAGGGTGTCTTGGGCCAGATCCGGGCTGAGCCTTGTAAATCTCGTTTGAAGGTGTAGATCAGTCAGATATTTGGTCTTGGAACAACAGGTTAGCTGCAGATTTCTTTATTCTCTGTCGGGTTTTCCAGATCTGGAACCCAGATTTGTTGTACTCAGAATCTACTTAATAAAATAAACCCTCATATCTGCTGCACAAGTTTTCCCGCTTTGGGTTTTTCCAGGGACTTATGTCCAAAAATCCATGTGTCACTTTGTTGAATGAGTGTAGTATTCAGTAAATGATTTGCATGTGTAGACTGTTAGTTGTGTTTACTTCGGTATTTTTTGATTCTAATTTTTGAAGATAACTTGTATAATTTAAATCAAGTAGGAGAAGTAAACCATGATACTGCAATAGAGTTTTCGCACTTTGCAGGCTGTAGTGTCTCTTCTTTTCTCTATAGTCAACTTCAGCCTCTTTCTAAGATATACTAGATATATATGCTGGTCCAATATAGAGATATTATATCTCTCTTCTTCACCTAATAACAAAATCCTTCACTATATTTTCCTCTTCTTCCAGCACTATAATTCACACTGATAGCAGAATTTATCCTTTGTTGTAGTAGGTCTCGACCTACTTGGATATGTGAGGTATAACAGACCCAAAACCAAAGGTAAGTGTACCTCTCTTTACTTCACAGATTAGTCTCCAATCTTCGCACCAAAACAAACCCTTTCCTTTGCACTTGATCACAGAACTTGACTGAACTGATCTGCCCAAATGAGGCCGCAGTCCCTCCTATATATAGGGATTGTATCCCTCTTCTAGGCCGACATGTCTTTCTGTGGGTGAGCCGACTTGAACAACTGTTTGTGGGCCGACTTGACAAGGTGTGTATCCAACACATTTGAGCCGACTTCAAGGAGCAAATTGACAAGGTCTTTTAGGCATACATTTACATCAATAATTGTCCTTTACAAGTGTAACAACACTTCATGTACATGACTCTAAATTATACATTAATGACAAGATGACAAAACCCCTAAAGACATCAAGAAGAAGTCTTTGACCTATAATAAAAACTTCCTTGCTCATGAAACCCATGAGGCAAGTATTACAAAATACATTTTATTATCTTGTCTTCTTCATTACATAAATTCATAATTACAAGTCATTATTAAGACCGAACCAAGTTACACTTTTCAACACTCCCTCTTAAACAGGGAGGTATTCATAATGGTACGGTCACTCTCAATCTGAAGAATCTCATAAGGAGAATCCGATTGGTAATCCCATCTGTATAGCATCATATTAACTAGCATTGTGATAGTGCAAGGCCTTGACTAACAACTCCATCTCTCCATGAGACCATGAGCTACAATGTTGGCGAGACCAATGATGAGTAGACACCCTCATCATTGTCTCTGTTGGATCATATCCCACTCGGGTTCATATAGGATATGTTCATTAGGACTATTCTTACTGTTGGATTCCTAGTCCTCAAAGAATATCTGTCCTTTCATGACTACTCTTTCCATGGATGCCCTAATACATCCCAAAAGAGTATCAGATGCCAGATGATTACCCAATCTCGCATTCTGTCTTCCCAGGTGAAGACTAGAACGATGTGTCTATCTCTCCCTCTCAACTAGGGAGGACATATTCCACAAAAGAATGTACTCATTCCTATACAAGGAATGTACCTAAGCTCCCTCTTGGCTTAGGAATTATCGAGTTTCTTCCAAGTAAGAAACTTATTACCAGGCTCCCTCTTAGTCAGGGACTTGCAACAACAATGATGAAAACACCCAGCTGCTCATGAAGAACTCCTTTCTTCAATGTCATGAATTTCTTCGATGCTTAGGAGTCTTCATCCTTGGGATCTCTACATAGGGCATAGATCATCCATCACTTTCATTCAAGAGTCATGTCTTGTATCAGAAAGTAATACATCAATCTTCTTATCTGGTCTAGCTTCATGCCATGCTGCTTTCCTTCGAACCATACTTCTTCCAAGGATCTTTCATCCTGCCATATGCTTGTCAACCTATGGAAGACATATACTTCCCTTTCGTAGCCCTACATAAGCTCATCAGATATTAATTAATTATAAATATGAAATTTAAATCAAAATTTACCTTGGTGATTCTTTCACCATGATATCTTCTTGTAGGCATCGACATTCTTTGTTTACAGATTGACACATCTCCTAAAGATATGTATTATCAAGGGTCTCCATCTTTTCCAGACTTCTATCAGAGTCTACATATCTTCCCAGGAGATTTTCTAGTCAAGTCTTCTTGGTTTCCTTGGATGTTGACTGCTTCTTTTCATGGTTGTACTTCCCACAATCTCTTCCTTTTTCTTTCTCCACATAGTTTTATTTCATTCCCGTGAACTTCCACTGAGAAGTTCCTTGATAATGTACAATCACATCATATTCCATATGAGGACATATTATGTGGATTTCGTCTAGTGTAGATTATGATTTTTTGGCAACCTGTGCATCGAAAGAGTTTCTGCTTTCTATTTTGATCGTACTTCTAAAGATAGAAGTATACTACTTGCAACCACATGACATGACTTCATAGCATCCAGTGTCAGCATATATATATATATGTGTGTGTGTGTGTGTACATCATTTTGAGTCATCCTGCTGCAGGTTTCCTTAGAATGAAGAGTTTTATTCCCTTGACCTGCTTCATCAATATGTCATCATATCCTAATCCCATAATTCTGCAAGTTAGAATTCTTGATAAAACCTTTTGCTTTCTTTCTAATTGGTGCATCCAAAGAGGATTCCATTAGAAAATGTCAGCACCTGTTTCCATATGATTAATGAATGATGAAACTTGATTGATATGACTGTCTTTTATAAATATTATTTTTAGTGAGGTTCCCAGGAGCCACTTATCTCATAGCATAGATATCTCATAAATGTTTCTCCAAACATCCTCCTATGACGAGTACTCCTACTTTTGATGCTTCTATCATGATGATAATTTTAAAATGATGCATCTATCTATAATGCTTCATAATATTTTACAACCGACAGATACCTCTTAAAGAGGAAGTTGATCTCAATCATAAAAGATATTTTTCACTTCTTCTTTCTTATGTTTCTTTGAATCCGGTTCTTCTATTTCTCTGGTGTCATGGGCTTCTTCCTTTTTCCTCTTGTCCTTATTAGATTTGGGACAATCCTTCTTATAGTGCCCAAGTTCATTACATCCATAACATCATAACTTATCCATGTTTCTTCTTTTCTTCTGAGGACCAACCTTACCAAATCTTCCCTATAGGTTTGATTCTCTTCATTTGATCCTATATCAACTTTAGCTTTTAACCTTGTCTCTTCTATCTTACAAAGGGACCATAGATCCTGGAATGGTGTTGCTTCTTTCTTCCCATAAATACTTGAAGTGAAGTTTCCCCATCCCTCTGGTAGAGCTTTCAACACCACTATAGTCATCTTTCTATTAGACGTTGCTTCTCCGAATTCCCACAGTTGATCTCGTATTTCGGAAATATTCATAAAGTATGAAGTTATTTCTTCCTCTCTTGAAATTTTCAACCTGTATAGTTCTTCTCTTAGAGATATTACTTCTCCTGCAGTAGTCACTGTTGACCACTGGAGTGGCACCTGATGATAATGTGAAGACTCCGTGCCCAAGGATGAACCAGAAGACACTTGTGCCAGCAGATATCATCAGATATCATCATGTTCAACAGAGTTTTTAAACTCTACTTCTTCTTCTCATCATTTTCTTCTTCAGTCTTCAGATTCCGCAGCCTTTCGGGGATATTGTATAAATGTCACTAGCATGATGAATAAAGCCTTGTAACAGGCCTAGGATGTCGGGACTCGATCAGCAAGCGAGTACACCTTGGAGTGTTTTTTTTACTTGGTCAATTATTCCTTCTTTTTAGCGGCGAATAATTTTCTAGGCTTTTTCACTCATTGCATTACCCCAAAGCCGAGGTGACGGCTTGAAGGTTGAGCCCCTAACGCATCTTAGTGTCTAGAGTCGATGTATATTACCATGCTAGGTCATCTCTGAAATTTCGCGGAATTTGACTAAGTCTAAGTAGGATTTTTTAATAATTAAAAATTCCCCGCAAAATGGGATTTTCTAATTAATTTCTATGTAATGATGTAATTAAGTGGCCTTAGGAAATGTCTGGGGCGTGTGACCAGTCGAAATTCATCCTCAGAGACCCAGCATTATCCTAGGACCCACTTTGAGGGTCAAAAAACGACTTATGGTCCCTCAAAAGCCGATTTTCCTAATGTCAGTGGAAAAAATTCAAAAAAATTCAAAAAAATTCATAATTGGAAAAATTTGGAAAATTTTCCAAAGTCAAAATAAGTCAAAATTTTGACATGGCAGATTCAGTGAAGGTCAAGGGTGATGTAGCAGCAATGTGGGGCCCACCACATAAGATACAAGTCAAAGTTCCACGTTGAGTTCATAAGGCAACGTATGGTAAAGGTTCAGCTTTGATTTAAATATGAAAAGATTAAAGCATAAAGTTAGAAAAGGGAATTAAGGTGGAATACATTAAATAATTTATTCAACTTTAAGGGGGGACAAGAAAGGTGACATGGCAAACCTTGTCCCCCACTTTGTCATACGCATATCTCTTTGATCCAAAAGTGCAACGTACAACAGATTTTTGGCATGTATTGCTTATGACTTGGATGGCAAATTAAAAGGGGGACAAGACTGCCACATGGGATATACTTGTCCCACACTTTGCTATGCCTATCTTCAGTGTATATGCAGCAAATTATGAGCTCAGATTACCGCAGATTTGGGGGACAGTTCTACAGTGGTCAACGCACAGTAAGATCAGCCTACACGCAGTCTGCTACAGCCAATACGCAGCACATTTTGGCATATTGTGGGCACGGATTTTATGGATTAAATGTCAGTTCGGACTAGAGTTTGTCTCCCACTTAACTAATGCATTGTTGCTCAGCCAATTAAATCACACGCAGTCCTAGTCTACAGCATACATTCAACGCAGTGGGACAGCCATCAAGCCTATACGTAGCAGCAGTCAGTTAGCACATTCTCGGTGGCATTTAACTAAGGTAACAAGTAGAGTTTAAAGGGAGTCTGTCTCCCACTTACTGCAGTTGAATACACACATGGCATCAACATTTTAATACACATCAGTCCACAAGGAAGTACGCTGCTCACAGGCCAGCAGAGGTACTTTGTTACTTCAGTTTGAAGATTTGTGACTGCCACTTGGAGACTCAGCTTGTGACTGAGACTGAAAATTATGTCTCACTTATGTGATAGATTGATCATTGGGATTGGCTCCCAATTTCCTATTTAAATGAGCCTTGGGCTCTCATTGTAAGAGTGGATTTTTGAAGCTTATGCTTATTGTTATTATGCCGAAATTGTTATTGAGCTGAATAAAGAAAAGTCTTTGGGGTTACTAGCTTCTCTTGTGGTGCATTCTTTGGTTGATGAGGTATACTTGTTTCATTTGATATTGTTATTTATCGCAATCTAGTTGTTTTTCTTTGCATTTGCCTGAAGGCACTATTGTCTAGGGAGGGGAGATTTGTAGCTATCTCAGATCTCCTTTGGACTTGGTATGTTTTGCGCTCTTGTTGTAGCTTGTTATTTTCAATAAAATGACAAGCTCAACGTGGCCTCTATATGCCAAGTTTCTTTTGCACTAACAATTGGTTTGCAGAAATTTGTTTGTTCAAAGGACAGGTTGCCAAGTCCATTGGAGTGTGAAGACTTCTTCGATTCGAATAAGTCAACTCCAAGGATATCAGAGGTCTCATAAGTTGTTCAAGCCAACAATCTCATAAGACATCAAGAGATTTATCTAAAAGGGGGTTTCATGAGCCTTTTGCTTCTATTCCATCTCTAAAAAAAAAATCTCATGTATTTCTTCTCTCATTTGTGCACATATCTATTTTATCTAGCATTTGAGGCTAAGTTGTTGGGTTTAAAGCCTAATTCTCACTCACTAAATCAACTTTTTTCAAGCTGTTCTTAGTGAGGGAATTTGTAACATAAAGTGTATTTTATACTTGCATTGAGTTTCTAACTATTTCTTTAGCATTCTAACTCTTTTGTTTGTTTGCCTATAGGTGTGCTTGGAAGCAATCTAAGTTTTGAAGAAAGGGAGCTAAAGCTTAGGCTAAGGAACATTCTTCCGTTTGGAACCTCAAATCCAAGTGCCGCCTTATCACTTCACCTCTACTTCTAAAGCCTCATTCTTTTGAGGAATTGTAACCGCCATTCACCTCAAGGCTTTAAGCCTTTACTTTGTAAACATCTCACAAGTAGATTTTTTTTTTAAACCTTACACTTGTAACTTTGGGAAGGAGCAATTTTAAAATGCTTATTGTAAGCTCTTCCCAATCCCCTCATTTCTATAAGAGGGCCTCATTTTCATTAATAAAGAGCTAATTGTTCTTGAGGGAGCTTGGGAAGTTTTTCCCATGGTATCTCACCTACTCATTTAGAGGGAGGAAATCTTCTTGAGTGGGTAACTTTCTTTTGCTTAGTTTTTCTTTTAATTTTCTCAAACTAAATCACTTGCGTTCATCATTTCGTTTGCTAATCTAGTCTAGTTGCATGTGAATAACTCATATGTTCTTTTCGTTAATTGCTTAGATCACATAGTCATTTAAATTTCCTAATTTGCAATCTCATTTGCCATCACTTACTTATGTTTGTGATCTACTCCTCATTTGGATAAGTTTCACAACATACTACAAGTAAAGAAGCATAGCATTTCAATTTATGGCAACTTGAGTTATTGTTCTAACTATGAATCATATTTAATTGAATCATCTCCATCTTTTACACAGCACTTGCAAACTCATTTCCATATCATTTAGGCATTTCACTTTGCATGCTAGACTTGCGTCTCTAAAAATTAACCTCCAACTTAAGTTGGTTGTATAGACATTAGGGACCCTCCACCCCTATGGACTCCTCATCGTGAGATCCGAATTTCGGGCGAGGGTGAGGTCTGGGGATAGGAGTTCAATTGTAACATTGCTTTAGAACTAATTAATAAAATAAACCAAGAGCACTATCTCATCACATTTACTTGCAAAGTTCCCAAATTTTCTTTTGCTATCTTGACGTTTTAAAAGATTCACGTGCAAATATTATCTCAAGAAGCACTTTGATGCAAGCATTTTTTCCTTAAATTTTGCAACAAGTTTAATTCTATGGTACTTGGAAATTTGCTTCTACATACAATTTCAGTGCATGTTGTCATTTTAATGATCATTATGCTCATGGATAATTGATATATCTCGTTTCATTGGCAAATACCATTATTTGATGTTGCAAATTTAATTGCATATTGTGATCTTGGTCTAACACTTCCTTTGTGGGATTACTGTCATTATATCTTGATTTTTATTTTTGAGCAAGCATTTGTTATCTACTTTAAAGCACTGGTATATATTTTGAACACGTCATTGAATATTGCTCATATACTTATATGCTTGTTTACATATTGGAAATCAAGTCATCTTTGATAAGTATTCCTTCTAATCAATTCTCCTAGAAATCTCACATCTTTAACTTAGTTTTCCTTTAGGGACCACCCCTCTTAGCTAACCTAGGAGATAGCTTAAACGGAGAGAGTTGGGAATAGGTGACAGCCCCTTCTCTGAGTTCCTTGCCACCAACCACACCTGTGGGGTTGAAGGCTTTTCCCACTAACTGTAGGTAGGTGTAGGCGGCAAGCGATTAACAGTCACCAAGAATAGCTCCACTAATTTGTCAAATATTTCTTTTGAAGATTCTAATTTTGATACATAGCAAATGAGAGTCCTTTATGGATTCTATAAGAATCCTCTGGGATCTTATGTCTCCCTTCATGTATTTGGCATGAGCTTGAGTATCTTCTTTTGAAGGTTTAGTTACCGACCCTTTGATATAGACCATGACTTCATTCTCAATAAGATTTAGATCTGTCCTTTTCTTCCGTGCAAGAAAGTTTGAAACCCCAACTAGTTTGTTGCTTTCTTTGCAAAAAGACATTTTGACAGATTTAGATGAAGTCAAAAGATACTTACTTGAGTAGATGATTTTCTTCTTCTATCAACTTCCTTGTTTAATATGATGTAGATAGCAGTAGGAGTTCCTTCTTCGATTAACTTCTTCAATAGTGGTGAATGAGAGCCATATCACCTTGAATCCTTGATGATGATGATGATCAAGGATGGTTGATGATGTCTTCAACAATGTTGATTTGATTTCAACACCAAATAGTTGTTGATGGTGATGGCTTCAGTGTCCTTGATGATGTTGACTAGATCTTGATGTATAGGTCCTTTGAGAAAGGTCCTTGATCTTCTTGAGATAACTTTCCATTTTCTGCAAACTGCTCCTTGAATGAATGAAGGTTTTGTTAGATCTAATGTAGATCCCTCTCTTTGCCTTGATGTCTTCTTGAAAAATGATCCTTGATCTCTTGATACTTGTGTGTCTTTTTGCCAAAATAGCCCTTTCTTGTGTTTAACACCTTAGCTCTGATAACATGTTGAGAAATTAGGGCGTTGAATTCAATTTCTCTTTCATGATAATTACTTGTGAGCTTGTTATGCTTCTTTTACTTAGATCTTATCTTCGTTAGTTTATTATGTCTTTCATCAAGTCAATTATCAAAACACAATAGACACAAAGTTTAGGCTCTTCAACCCACGGCCAAAAACTCTCCCTCTTGGAGAGGAAAACCCGAATGTAATTCTTCTTATAGATGTTCAATTGACGAGTACCAAGACCATGACTCAGACCCTTGACTTTAGTATGCCTCCAAGACCTTGTCATTGCTCGTCTAGGCTCCTTATGTTGCTCTTACTTTTTTGCACTGCTTTGCACTAGCACTAGGGAAGCTCGGTCCCTTTCCCTAAACAATGTGCTTCTTTCTTGTCCTCCTTTGACCTAGCCTCAACCTACTAGAGACTCCTTCGTAGCCTTCTTTATGCACCTCTTTATATCCAAGTTCGAGATCCTTTGCACGCTGTAGTGACTCTTCGTTTCACTCTAGTCAACTTCAACCTCTTGCCAAGATATGCCAGATATATATGTTGCTCCAATATTGAGATATTATATCTCTCTTCTTCGTCTAACAACATACTTCTTCTTCACTATATTTTCCTCTTCTTCCAACACTGTAATACGCACTCATGGCAGACTTTATCCTTTGCTGTAGTAGGTCTCGGCCTACTTGGATATGCGAGGTATAGCAGACCCAAAACCAGAGGTAAGTGTACCTCTCTTTCCTTCGCAGATTAGTTTCCAATCTTTGCACCAAAACAGAGCCTTTCCTTCGCACTTGATCATAGAACTTGACTGAACTGATTTGCCCAAATGAGGCCGCAGTCCCTCCTATATATAGGGATTGTCTCCCTCTTCTAGGCCTACATGTCTTTTTGTGGGTGAGCCGACTTGAACAGCTGTTTGTGGGCCGACTTGACAAGGAGTGTATCAAACACATTTGAGCTGACTTCAAGGAGAATATTGACAATGTATTTTAGGTATACATTTACATCAACAATTGTCCTTACAAGTGTAACAACACCTCATATAGATGACTCTAAATTATACATTTAAGACAAGATGAAAAAACCCCTAAAGACATCAAGAAGTCTTTGACCTATAATAAAACTTCTTTTCTCATGAAACCCATGAGGCAAGTATTACAAAATACATTTTATTATCTTTGTCTTCTTCATTACATAAATTCATAATTACAAGTCATTATGAAGACCGAACCTAGTTACACTTTTCAACATGGAGCACTAAGAATGCTTACAGAGATTGTTACAAGAGTTCCAGTCTTCAGTACTGAGCATGATGATGTATGCAAATGATGCGTACTGTTATCGCTTGCCGCCTACACCTACCTACAGTTAGTAGGAAGAGCCTTTAACCCTACAAGGTGTGGTTGGTGGCAAGGAACTCAAAGAAGGGGCTGTTACACTAATCCCGACTCTCTCCGTTTAAGCTATCTCCTAGGTTAGCTATGGGGGGTGGTCCCTAAATGGAAAACTAAGTTAAAGATGTGAATTTCTAGGAGAGTATTAAAGTGAAATTGGATTACTTTTGAAGATTCATGAGAATTTATGAGCAACTTTGAAATAATGACAAACCATTTAATCAGTGCCTTTACAAATAACATGCTCAAAAGTAAAAGAAATTCTCAAAGAGATGAGAACACAGTAATCCTGAAATGGAAACAAAAGACTGTTAGCACAAGATATTAGAAATGCTCTCAAGGTAAATAGATTTATGAATCAAAGCATGAGAAACTATCTTGCTAAAAAAGAAACAATTAGTGTTCTACTTTGGAGAATGTAAATGAAATGATAGAAAAACTCAAATATTAGACCAAGATAACAACATGCAATTAAATTTGCAACACCAAATAAAAGTATTTGTCAATGAAACAAGATATATCAATCATCCATAAGTATAATGATCATTAAAATGACAACATGCAATGAAGTTGCAAAAGTAAGCAAATTTCCAAGTACCATAGAATTAGACTTGTTGCAAAATTTAAGGAATTAAAATGCTTGCATCCAAAGTGCTTCTTGAGATAATATTTACATGTGAATCTTTAAACCATCAAGATAGCAAAAAAATTGAGAAATTTGCAAGTAAATGTGATGAGATAGTGCTCTTGGTTTATTTTATTAATTAGTTCTAAAACAAGGTTACAATTGAACTCTAATCTTCAGACTTCACCCTGGCCCAAATATTTGGATCTCACAGTGATGAGTCCATAGAGGTAGAGGTTCCTTAAAACATCTATTCAACCAACTTAAGTTGGAGGTAAATTTTAGTGATGCTTGGGGCATGTAAGATCTAAAAGTAAATTAACATGAAAATGAAAATTCAACTTCAACTTGAAATATATCTGCTTGTTATGAAATAAAATGTAATTTTACTTGATGCATCAAACTTAATATTGTAGAGTGTGCCCAATGGTGAAGCATAAGCAAATTTGAAGTATGATTTCAAGCTAAATAAACTCAAGTAAAGATGTTTGCATATTAAAATATCTGAATTTGTTATGAAAGTAAATGCTCTTAAAACTTGTAGCAAATCAAAGTGAATAGTTAGTGAAATGAATGAAATGCATGGTTGTGTTAATTGACCAATTAAATTAGATGCATGCAATTTAAAGAGATCAACAAATCACACCACAAGTTCTCTAAAAAAATGGAGAGATTGAGATGCCAATGGGTAAAACCCACGCTCCCAAAATAAAAATTTTTATTAGTTGTTAGAAGTAAGAGACTATGAAGCCTCCTACAAGCTCAAGGAAAACTTTTACAAATGAAACTTGAGGTCTTAGACTTATCCTTGATGAGAAATTTCTGCAATATAAAGACTCAATAGAAATTAGATTTTTACAAGTGAAGAAAAGAGGCTAAGCCTCCTCAATGCTCACAGCCAAGAGAGAGAGAAGAAGCCACAAAAGGAACTTGGCCTTCCTCAAGGAAGCTCCTTAACTACCCATGACCAAAGGAAAGAGAGAGAGTCTTCCTAGTTTGACATTAAAGCTCAAAGGTCTTGCAACAATTTGTTAGTAGTTTTTTGAAGGTAAATCCCACAAGTTGCTACAAGAAAACAATTTAGAAAAAGAAGGCTAAAAAAAACCAACCAAGTGTTATACAAAGAAAATCACAAAATATTGCACAATAATCTACAAAGGGCTAAGCCAAAGAGGATGAGTAAACTCTTCTCTTTGTCTAGCCATGCTTAAGCTCTTTAAATAGAAAAATATGATCCACTAATTCACAATGAAAAGTAAAATATTTTTAAATGATTGCATGCATACAAACTATGTTCAAACGAATCCCTGCAAGACACTTTTTTCCTAAGATAAACTATGAAAATCCAAATAACAAATGAGAGTTCCTTTGAAGGTACTTTAAGAGAGGGTTGGTTTCCCAAAGACTTTCCCTCACGCTTGATCCAAAAAGAATTCTTCTACAATAGTCAAGTCACAAATTAGTCCATGTAGATTTAGATAAGCAAACAATGAATTGAAATTTCTAGAAATTTATTTGAAAATAAACTAGAACTTTCAACCTCTAGAGCGTACTTTTAAATCAAATGCTAATACAAGATAGCTGTGCATTAACAAATTCACAAGAATACATGGAAAATGAAATAACTCAAAGCATAGAAAATATTATACCAATAACTCCAAATGCACCATGATCCAAAGGAAGAACACCAATGAATGGACCTCCAAAGTATTTTTATTGATATTCTTGAAAAGTGTACAAAGTAGCAGCGCTTCCGCAAACACAATAGCTCGTATCCAATGATACCATATGAGAGCCCATGGCTCCATTATATAGGAAGTTGGGAGCAAATCCCAATGAAGAACCATATGCCAAGTAGTGAGAGGGAGGAGATCTGAAGGCAAATTCGAATTTGGTAAGTGGAGCTCCAATGCCAAATGTAAAAATCGAATTCTAGCAAGTGGACATCATTTTCTTCTTTCCTTATGTGCCAAATTCGAATTTTATGATGGAATGACATGTGTATATGGTTGGTAACCCATGTGGGGACAATTTCCCACAAAATCTCCACCAAATCTTCTCCCAAATCCTCCCAAATATGCACTAACTTTACAAATTTGAATTTCCAAATAAGCAACTCTCATTTAATGCCGAAAATTCAATTTTATTTGACCACATGTCTTTTCCTTGATTTTAGGAGTCCACATCACCTTGGGACTTCACTTTAAGTCCTCCATAATTTTCCACCTCATTTCCACCTCATTTAACATGTGTGGATATTTATTTTTTTTCCGTTTATTTAATTTCTGGCTTTATTAATTGCCAGATTTCCCACTAAACTTAGGGAAAGTGGGTTTTGAGGGTTCAAAACACATTTTTAACCCGTCAAAGTGTGTCATAGTAGAAAGTTGAGCGTGAGAGGTGTAATTTTGATTACTCATACCTTATACAACTTCTCTAGGAAACACTTATTACAATTCAATTACAATTTTTATTGCAATTTTCGACTTGCGGGAAATCTAAAAAAATAAAAAATCACTACCTAGACCTAACCAAATTCCATGAAATTTTTTGTGTGATCTAGTATGGTAATATACATTGACTCTAGACACTAGGAATCACCCAAGGCCTCACCATCAAGCCGTACTCCGTTTTTGGGGTAAAATTGGAGGAAAAACCTCAATTAATTATTAACTCCTGGTAGGGAGATGATAATTAACTGAGTAAAAAAACCTCCCAGAGTAATACTCACTTGTTGGCAAGGTCCCAAGCAACGTAGGTCTGTTACAGACTCAATACTGACTCAAATTCATCATTACTAGCATCACTTATTACAATTCCCCATAGGGCATGGAATTTGAGTTCAAGTGAAAATGATAAAAAGTAGAAGTAGAGTTTAAAAACTTTGTTGAACTGATGATAGTTGATGATATCTGATGGTACATGTGTCCTCTGGTTCATCCTTGGGCATGGGTCTTCTCATTATCATCAGATGCCACTCTAGTGGTCAACGCGTAGTAGGGAAGTACGCTAAGGAAACTTTTCCCAGAAGCGACAATAGAGCAAAAGGCATATTAGGATTGATACACTCAGATATTTGTGTCCCAATGTCTGCTAGAGCTCTTAGCAGAGTCGAATTCTTTGTCACCTTTATTGATGATCACTCCAGAAAAACGTGGACCTATTTTTAAAGACAAAGGATGAGGTCTTTGATCGGTTCAGAGAGTTTAAGGCTCTCGTGGAGAACATGACGGGGAAAATGATAAAGGTATTGCGTTCAGATAATGGCAGAGAGTATATAGACAAAGACTTCACAGATTTTTGCGCAAAGGAGGGCATCAAAAAAGAGTGGACAACTCCATATATTCCACAGCAGAATGCAGTAGCGAAGTGGAAAAATAGAACTATTGTTGGGGCGACAAAGACTATGTTATATGACCAGGACTTGCTTAGATTATTATGGGCAGAGGCATGCAACACGTTAAATTTTGGGTACCAAGGACAAGTGGTTCCCCATGGATTTGATCTTTTGCCTAGGGAAAAGTGTCCACTCTATTATACTTCTTCTTCTAAAAGTGACTTTATAAGTGGTAAAGTCAGTGTAATTTAAAAGTGACTTTATAAGTGATAAAATTACGTTCTAATTTGAAAGTGACTTTATTAAAGTCAATGAAGAATTATAAGTGAAAAAGTGACTATGGAAATAAAAAGGCTAAGTGGGTATTTATTTAAGTGGGTGAGTGATTAAATAGAAAAAGTGAAAATAATGTGCATTTATTTTTAGCCCTTGATCTCAAGCTTTCTCAGCCATTAGATCTAGGGATCACTCAAAAGTCACTTAGGTTAGGGTAAAAGGAGAGAAGAAAAAGAAAAGATCACATTATTCTTTCATGAGCATTTGAGAGAAAGCAAGAGAGAGCAAAGGAGAAATTTCTGAGCAGGGAGGAAGTGAAGGAGAGCAACAAGAGGTTGACACGCATCCCAAGGAGGCATTTACAATAGAACTGTACAACAAGTGGTTGGCACGCATCCCAAGACAACAGACTCGTACAGCTGAAGTTTGGCACACATTCCAAGGAGGGTACGACACAAATTTCGAGGAGAAATATCGGCATATTGAAAGCACGAAAACCGAGGCAGTCGGGCATGATTTTCGAGGAGAAAATTCTGCTGTACATTTCCTCTAGTTCGTACAGGTCATACACTGCAATTTGGGCACATTTTCCAATGTTGTCCTTACATCATTTATTGCTGTTTTTTGTTTGAATTGTGGCACAATTTTCGAGGTGGAGTTTTGGCACGAAAATTGAGATAAGTTAGTTTTTGTAAATGTTGGACTTTTCTTGTGTATTTTATTTTCTCTGTAATAATTTTCAGAAATAAAGAAGAGTTCTCAAAACTGGTTTTCCCCGAGAGTTGTAGGGGGTTTTTCCAGGGTCACATTGACAAAAAATCACTGTGTTATTTTCTGTGTGGCTGTTATAATTTTTTGTGCATTTATTTCCTGTGTTTCCGGCAGTAGTAAAATCTCCAAATTTGTATTTTCAGAAAAAAATTTCATTTCCAGGTTTTAGTGTTTTTATCATGCTTAGATTTAACATTAAATGAATGGAGTGATAAGGGAAAACTGATAATCGAAGTGGGGACTGAAATTTTTACATGGTATCAGAGCAAAGTTGGCTGGAAATTGTTATTTGGGACAACAACGTGTAAATTACAACAGTCTGATTTTTACACAGAAAACAGAAAACTTTTACCCAGATTTGAAACTTCAGTTTTATAGGACAATGAATCATGTCTTTGGGATTGAGGGTTGAAGACAGGTTAGATGGGCAGAGTAACTATAATGCAAGGAGGGAGAGAATCCAAAGTATCTTTGAGGAAGCAAAGGTCTGGGGCATTATGGTACATACCACCCAGCACCCAGTAACAGTTCCTGCTGATCCAACACAGTTAGCAGAGTTCACTAAAAATAATGTTAAGGCCAAAAGACTGATTTTGAATGGAGTCAAAGGTCATGTCATTCCTCATGTGAGAGGAAAGACTTATGCACATGATGTTGATCTTTGTAGCATCCGTAAGTGTTCCAAGTCTCAAAATTTGCAGGGAGGCTTGGACAACAGCATTCCAAAGAACCGATAAACAGTTTGTGGAAATTCCACTCCTTTCAAGATTTATTAAAATAATTAATTATTTTAATGGAGACCCTAAGTCCAAACTTAGGAAAATGAAATAATTAAAGGGAATTAATAATTCAGAGTGTGAATCTTTTAGAAAACATGGATCAAGTCAAGATCTAATCTTAGCCATTGATTAATCTTTTAATCTGGGTCATTGGTTCTCCAACAGGAAGATTATAAAAGAAGGCTTGAGGGTCACTTGGAAGACAAGCCGGGCACACATTCAGTACCCGAAGGAGATCCATTCTGATGTAGAATTCAATCTTAGCGGGAGAGTTACAGGGCGAGAAGTTGCAAAAGCAGGAGGAGGTCAAGGGTGACGGAGATCAGGGTCGGAGAGCAGCAATGGGTCACTGAAGGTAGCTTGAGGCTACAATGCAGAGAATCACGCAGTCCAGCTCTGGGATTGCGCAGAGAATCACGCAGACTGACGCAGGGGCTGTTCTGGGTGTCAGAAATTTATCCAAGAGAGCTGGGCATTCCGTCTCAAGTGGTTCAGAATTTATCTGCCGAATATTTCTTTGTAAAGATATCATTTTCTGAAGAATTAATAAAACCCTCATCTGCTGCACCGGTTTTCCCACATTGGGTTTTTCCCAGTGTTTTGAACATCGCGATTTTTTCAACAAAACGATTAAATCGGCGATGTTTTGCACCATTTTTTGAAAAAATCACTAATCGGAAAAAAATCGCGAGTTATTCCAAAAAATTGCGATTTTTTTGGTAAAAATCGTGGGCCCATCAAACAGCTACACTATAAGTTCAAAAATCGATTGTTTTTTTGTCATTTTTGCTGACACACCCTGTTGGCATTTAATGGTAATGTTAAAGTGATATTTCCTTTATTTTTCATTTTCATCCTTTTACTTAAATTTTTAACATTACCATGAAATGACTAAGGATGTTTAAGAGTGGTTTCAACCTCATTGGATTTCATATGGAGAAACTAGAATTTTAGATTTCACTCAAAATTCAGCAGACTGAATGGTTTTCAGGGTTTCATGGTTTGGGGATTTGCATTGTTTCCATTTGATTCTATTATGTGTAAGGGTATGAGATTGGCATTTGATGAAGGGTATGAAGTCCTTCAAGAACCTTGATGTTGGTGGCATTGATTGTTGAACTTTGTTGATGTTGGTGGTATTGATTGTTGAACTCCCCAACCATGGCCTTAACAAGAATGTACATTTTCATCCTTTTACTTAAATTTTTAACTTTACCATGAAATGACTCAGGATATTTAAGAGTGGTTTCAACCTCATTGGATTTCATATGGAGAAACTAGAATTTTAGATTTCACTCAAAATTCAGTAGACTGAATGGTTTTCAGGGTTTCATGGTTTGGGGATTTGCATTGTTTCCATTTGATTCTATTATGTGTAAGGGTATGAGATTGGCATTTGATCAAGGGTCTGAATTCCTTCAAGAACCTTGATGTTGGTGGCATTGATTGTTGAACTTTGTTGATGTTGGTGGTATTGATTGTTGAACTCCCCTACCATGGCCTTAACAAGAATGTACCCTTCACTCAAAGGAAAACAACTAGTTAGGCATGTTAATCTTTTTCTACCGCATTTTAAGGTTGAGGAGATGAACCCTTCACTCAAACCAAAATCATTGGTTAGGCATGTTAAACTTTTTCAATTTCTATCATGTTATAAGGTTGAGCAATCCAAGTCTTAAGACTTTGAGCTAGATGATGTTTATGTATCTCTTGTTGATGATCCCATTTCTAGTAGCGATGAATCAATGATGAGTTTCATGAGGAGGAGGAGGAGGAGCAACAACAAGAGGAGGAGGTGACACCACCTACCCCTGCTACCGGTAGAGGACGCGGTCTGCCTCCTTTAGCCCCCGGTGCTTCAGGATCTGGAGCACAACAGAGTTCATTGCCAGCCCCGCCAGCTTCTTCGTCTAGAGGGAAAGCTGTTATATTTTCTCGCAAGAGGGGCAAAGAAAATCAATAGTATAGTTTATTTGGTGCATTCCTTTGTATATAACATTATGACTCATGATATGAGATACATTATTATATTTTTTGTTGATATTTTGAGGTTGAGTTGAGACTCAGGACTTAGTATTCAAGACATGATTCACTATTATGTGTGATGTAGCACTAGACATGATATTACACGTCTTATATATTAGTTTTTTTTTTTCATATTTATGTGTCAATGCATTTATTTTATGTTGTGGGTGCTTTAGATATTAAAAAAATTGAAAAAAAATGAATATTTTTGTATGTGCCGATTTTTACCCGATTTTTACGATTTTTTCCGATTTTTTCCCCTCGCCGATTTAATCCCGATCGCGATTTTCAAAACATTGGTTTTTCCGGGGAAATTTGTCCAAAAATAATTGTGTACATGTGATCGATTCTTGTGCTTATGTTCTCTACTGTTTATTTCTCTGCATATATGTGTGAATGTTGCAGTAGTATTTATTTCGATATTTGCTGGAAGATTTCTGAATAATAACTTATTAAAATAATACGTAGGAGAAATAAATCTGTCACTGCAACTGGTTGAGAATTTTCACACATGAAATGTGGACTGCCTTGACCGGGCTTTACCAGAGCTAAATGAGAACAGTAAGATGGTCCTAAAGGAGAAATTGAAGGCCATAAGAATGGCTAAGGTTGATAGTGCTACAACATACCTTACCAAGATCATTTCAATGAGAGATGAGTTGGCAGTCGTAGGAGAGACCATTGCACTTACTGAGTTGGTGAGGATAGCTTTGCATGGTCTTCCCAAGGCTTGGGAGAGTTTTGTAGATGGTATTGTCGCACGAGAGAACCTTCCCAGATGGGAAAGGTTGTGGGACGATTGCATTCAGATTGAGATCAGGAAGAACCATATAGGGGAAGCCAAACAGGGGGAGGAGGATGACAATGTGGCATTGTTGGCAAGAGGCAAGAAAGGAAAATCAAACAAGGGAGCTTTCACTAGTGGAGGCAAAGGAAAAGGTAAAGGCAAACAATAGAGCAAAAAAGATGACTATTCCAAAGTCGAATGTTGGAATTGTCAAAAGATGAGACACTATGCTGTTGTGTGTCCAAAGAAGAAAAACAAGAAAGGGAGAGAGACAACCATGGCAGCTTCTGTAGAGATAGAGGAATTCTCAGAGAGCTTTGATTGAGAGTTTGGGTTCATAGTTTGTGAGTCCTCCAGTGCAGTATCATCTGCCATACAGGTACAGAGGGAGTGTGCACTCACCTCTACTAGCAAAGCATCTTCTAGTGTTTGGTATGTTGACAATGACGCTTCTCGCCATATGATAGGAGTCAGGGAGTACTTCTTAGAGCTATTAGAGAGTGATACTGATATTGAGGTAGTACTTGGTGATGACAACATTGTTAGAGCAGTCGATGTTGGAACATTAACATTTTGATAGGGAACCCAAACTTCCCTTGAAAGTGTCAGATGTTCTATATGTGCCTAGAACGAAGAAGAACTTGATATCTGTCTTAGCACTTGAGGACAGAGGATATGAGGTGTTGTTGAAGAATGGACAGGTGCTCATATATCCTAAGGGAACTCCAACTGCTTCAGCTAGAGTGATTGGAGTGCGCCATGCTATGGTGTACAAGTTCTGATTCTTGCCATTGATGGCATTGAGTAGCAGTACTAGGGACAGGACCGACAATAGTTCTAGCAGTTCAGAGTTGTGTGAGATCTGGCATCGCAAGATGGGTCACATGTATCATGGGGCCTTGAGGACATTGCGAGAGATCACCATTGCTGTGCCAGATTTCAGTTCTGATCACCTTGATGTATGCAGAGGATGTGCTATGGGGAAGTTTGCAAAATCTCCTTTTCTTAGCAGTGACATCAGGACGACAAGGATCCTTGACTTGATTCGTTCTGATGTGAGTGGTCGGATGTCTCATGTGTCCTTGAGTGGCTTTGAGTATTATGTCTTATTCATTGATGACCACTCCAAGAAGACCTAGATAAATTTCTTGAAGACCAAGAGTGAGGTCTTAAAGCGGTTTCGAGACTTCAAAGCTCTAGTGGAAACCCAGACAGACATTAAGATGGAGTTCACGGTTTCTTACAACCCCCAGCAAAATGGGGTGTCAGAGAGGAAGAATAGATCCATTGTAGGGGCTGCCAAAGCCATGATTCACGATCAGGGGTCACCTTTATTTTTGTGGGAAGAGGCCTGCAACATTGCTGTTTACTTACAGAACAAGAGTCCACATTGTGCCTTGGGAATTGTGACTCTTGAGGAGGCTTTCTCTGGGAAGAAGCCTGATGTTGGGCACTTTCGTATCTTTGGGTGCCCTACATACTCTTATGTCCCCAAGGAGAGTAGGACCAAGCTAGAACCTACTGCAGACAAGGGCATCTTTGTGGGTTATAGCGAGACCTCAAAAGCCTATCGGATTTGCATTCGTGCAAAGAGGAAAGTGGTTGTCAGGAGGGATGTAAAGTTCGAGGAGGAGAGAGCTTTCAGGAGGTCACGTGAGTTACATTAATTAGAGTCACTTGACACTCAGCAGCAACTGAGTCAGTCATAGGGATCCAGTGCACAGGGTGTAGGAGGTCAGGGATCAGGAAGTACATCTATTACAGTTTCAGGTCCATCAGTGAGCAGTGGAACTCAGAGTTAGGTGAGTGGATCTTCGGGCAACTTACAAGGCATTCCGCAGAACAGTTCACTATATAGTCCACTAATGGACAACTCGCATGGAACATCAGGTTCTACAGGCACAGGTACAGGTATGGGGTCAGTTGGCAGGCCTTCAGGAGTTCAGGCTTTTGATGATGATGCGGATCCTTTCACTCCGGTGGAAGAAGTAGGTTCAGGGAAGAGGAAGCCCAAGTGGCTTCAAGACACCTTGCGCGAGGCCACATCAGTTGCTGGTCCAAAGAGACAGGTCAGAGAGAGAAGACCACCTGAGCGGTTTTGTAGTTACATGGCATTGGTAACAAGCATTGTTGACACCGAGCCTTCTAGTTATGAGGAGGCAGCCAGCCATTAGGTTTGAAGAGAGGCCATGATGGAGGAACATTCTTCTATTATGAAGAACGATGTTTGGGAGGTAGTGCCTAGGCCTGAAGGTAAATTAGTTGTTTCTTCCAGATGGCTCTACAAGATAAAGCATGTTGCAGATGGCAACATAGAGAAGTTCAAGGCTCAGTTTGTGGCTAGAGGGTTCTCACAGGTAAAGGGAGTTGACTATGAGGAGACTTTCGCTCCTGTAGCTCGGTATACATCTATTTGCTCCATTATATCGATTGCAGCAGAGATGGGTTGGAAGATCCACCAGATGGATGTGAAGTCCGGCTTTCTCAATGGCTTCATTCAGGAGGAAGTTTATATTGAGCAGCCGCAAGGCTTTGACGTGCATGGGCGGAAGACCCATGTATGCAGATTAAAAAAGGCACTTTATGGCCTGAAGTAAGCTTTGAGAGCTTGATATTCAAGGATTGATACTTACTTGCAGCAGTTGGGTTTGACTAAGAGTGAGGCTGATCCGAACCTATACTTTATTGTGGTAGGTGAGGAGCCTCTCATTTTGGTGTTTTATGTTGATGACTTGGTCATCACTGGAGCAGAGAGACTCATTGAGGGCTGCAAGAGAGATCTTGCTTTAGAGTTTGAGATGAAAGATATCGGCTTGATGCATTATTTTCTGGGATTGGAGGTGTGGCAGGAGGAGGGGCTTATCTTCCTGGGACAGGGGAAGTACACAGTGGATATTCTTAGTAGATTTCACATGGAGGACTGCAAAACCATGTCTACACCTATGATCACTAACTGGAAGAAGCTTTACGCTTCCGATTTCGAGTTGGTGGATCCTACACTATACATGCAGCTGATTGGATCATTGATGTATTTGGTCAACACTCGACCAAATATATGTTTTGCAGTTAACACTATGAGTTAGTTCACGTGTGAGCCCAAGAGAGTGCACTGGGTGGCTGCAAAACACATTCTTCATTACTTGTAGGGTACTGTGGATTATGGTCTAGATTATAGACAGGGTGATGGAGTGAGACTGGCAGGATACACAGATTCAGATTGGGTAGGATGTGCTTCAGACAGGAAGAGCACTTCAGGGTGCTGTTTTGGGTTGCGTTCGACAGTTGTGTCGTGGTTCAGCCAGAAACAACAATCAGTTGCATTGAGATCAGCTGAGGCAGAGTATATAGCTGCTAGTTTGGCTAGCTGTGAGGCCATATGGCTTCGCAAGATGTTGCTTGGTTTATTTGGTCAGGAATTGAGGCCTTCTGTGATTCACTACGATAATCAGGGTTGCATAAACTCAGGGAGAATCCAGTTTTTCATGACAGGTCAAAACATATTGGGATCAAGTATCATTTCATTCGAGACTATGTCCAAAAGGGAGCAGTCAAGCTTGAGTACATCTCCACAAATGAGTAGGTAGCGGACATCTTCACCAAAGCCTTACCACGGGGCAAACATGTCTACTTCATAGACAAGATGGGAGTGGTGAGGAACACTTTCCTCGGTAAGAGGGAGTGTTAAATTTTGGGTACTAAGGACAAGTGGTTCTCCATGGCTTTGATCTTTTGCCTAGGGAAAAGTGTCCACTCTATTGTACTTCTTCTTCTAAAAGTGACTTTATAAGTGGTAAATTCAGTCTAATTTAAAAGTGACTTTATAAGTGATAAGGTCACGTTCTAATTTGAAAGTGACTTTATTAAAGTCAATGAAGAATTAGAAAGTGAAAAAGTGACTATGGAAATAAAAGGCTAAGTGGGTGAGTAATTAAATAGAAAAAGTGAAAATAATGTGCATTTATTTTCAGCCCTTGATCTAAAGCTTTCTCAGCCATTGGATCTAGGGATCACTCAAAAGTCACTTAGGTTAGGGTAAAAGGAGAGAAGAAGAAGAAAATATCACATTATTCTTTCATGAACATTTGAGAGAAAGCAAGAGAGAGCAAAGGAGAAATTTCTGAGCAAGGAGGAAGTGAAGGAGAGCAGGAGGAGGTTGGCATGCATCCCAAGGAGGCATTTACAATAGAATTTTACAGCAGGAGGTTGGCACACATCCCAAGACAACAAATCATACAACTGAAGTTTAGAACGCATTCCAAGGAGGGTACGACACAAATTTCGAGGAGAAATATCAGCAGATTGAAAGCACGAAAATCGAGGCAGTTGGGTGAGTGATTAAATAGAAAGAGTGAAAATAATGTGCATTTATTTTCAGCCCTTGATCTAAAGCTTTCTCAGCCATTGGATCTAGGGATCACTCAAAAGTCACTTAGGTTAGGGTAAAAGGAGAGAAGAAGAAAAGATCACATTATTCTTTCATTAGCGTTTGAGAGAAAACAAGAGAGAGCAAAGGATAAATTTATGAGCAGGGAGGAAGTGAAGAAGAGCAGTAGGAGGTTGGCACGCATCCCAAGGAGGCATTTACAACAGAACTGTACAATAGGAGGTTGGCATGCATCCCAAGACAACAAATCCATACAACTAAAGTTTGGAGTGCATTCCAAGGAGGGTACAACACAGATTTCGAGTAAAAATATTAGTATACTGAAAGCACGAAAACCGAGGCAGCTGGGCACGATTTTCGAGGAGAAAATTCTGTTGTACATTTCCGTACAGTTCCTATAGGTAGTACTCTGCAATTTGGATACATTTCGCAAGGCTATCTATACAACATTTATTGTTGTTTTCTGTCTGAACTATGGCACGATTTCGAGGTGGAGTTTTGGCACGAAAATTGAGATAAGTCTGTTTTTGTAAATGCTGGAATTTTCTTGTGTGTTTCATTTTCTCTGTAACAGTTTTCAGAAATAAAGAAGAGCTCTCAAAACTGGTTTTCCCCAAGAGTTGTAGGGGGTTTTTCCAGGGTCACATTGACCAAAAATCACTATGTTATTTTCTGTGTTTCGCTGTTATAATTTTCTGTGCATTTATTTCCAATATTTCTAGCGGTAGTAAAATCTCTAAATTTGTATTTTCAGAAACAAATTTAATTTCCAGATGTTAGTGTTTTTATCATTCTTGGATTTAACATTAAGTGAATGGAGTGATAAGGGAAAATTGATAATCGAAGTGGGGACTGAAATTTTTACAACACATCGGTGTATATTCTAAATAGAACTCCTCACAGAGCATTGGGGAAAACACACCTGAACGTGTCTTCATAAGGAGTAAGCCGAAAGTGAGTCATCTCAAGATATTGGGAAGTCTGGGATATTGTCACATTCCAGATGAGAAGCGTAGTTAACTGGATCAGATTGTAGAAAATGGGTATCGCGTAGGATATAGCGAGATCTCAAAAGCATACAAAATTTACATTTGTATCAGAAGGAAAATTGTAGTAAGACGAGATGCAAAGTTCATGTAAGATAGAGCTTTCAGGAAATCTCGTGAGATGCCAGTAGGAGATCAGTCAGCAGATATTCCATTAGTCCAACAACAGTAGGGGTAGTAAGGAGGGCAGGTAGGAGGACAAACACCAGGATCGAGTACAGTGACCAGTACCAATATTTCCTCGGGAGGAGGGGCTCCTGGTAGTTCTCAGCAGATGGAACAATAGGAATAGGAGGAGGATTTGAGGGATCCTCCTACCACTAGTTGTAGAACATGTAGGGAAGTACGACAGACACTGTGGAATGCAGAGGAGTTCGTTGAAGCTCCCAGAACCGACAAAAGGAAGCGTAGGCAACCTGAGAGATATCAAGCATTGGTAGCACATGTTGAATAACCTTCTAGTTTTTAGGAAGCCGCATAACACCAAGTATGGGTGGATGCCATGGTAGAATAATACAACTCTATCATGACAAATGACGTCTGGGAAGTGGTACCTAGACCCGATGATAGATCAGTTGTCGGATCAAGGTGGATCTACAAGATCAAGTATGTTGCAAATGGTAGTGTCGAGAAGTATAAGGCTAGGTTCGTTGCAAAGTGGTACACACGGAAGTAGTAGACTATGAGGAAACCTTCGCCCCTGTAGCTAGATGCACCTCTATTAGATCTGTTATATCCCTAGCAACTTAGATGGGATGGGAGATTCACCAGATGGATGTCAAGACAACTTTCTTGAATGGGGTGATAGAAGAGAACTCATGTATGTATATTGAAGAATGCCCTATATGGGCTCAAGCATGCACCCAGAGCATGGTATGGTCGAATAGATAGTTACTTGCAGCAGTTGGGATTCATCAAGAGCGATGCAGACCCCAATCTCTACTATGTGATGGTGGAGGATGAGCCACTCATTCTGGTATTATACGTAGATGATTTATTTCTTACAGGATCATCTAGGCTTATAAAGGACTGCAAGAAGAACCTTGAAGCAGAATTCGACATGAACGATATGGGGTTAATGTGTTATTTTCTGGGGTTGGAAGTTTGAAAGAAAAATTGGGAGATCTTCCTTGGACAAGGAAGATATGCTACAGAGATTCTGAAGAGATTCAGAATGCAGGATTTTCGATCCATGGCGATGCCTATGATCACCAACTGGAAGAAAATAGATGCATCAGGAGATAGGGAAGTAGACCCCATGTTGTACAAACAACTCATTGGGTCACCCATGTATTTGGTCACACTAGGGTAGACATTTGTTTTGTTGGCAACACCCTTAGTCAGTCCATGGTGGGACCGAAAAGGGTACATTGGTCAACTACTAGGCACATTCTCAAATATGTGCGTGGAATAGTCGGATATGGGTTGAATACACCCTAGGAGATTGTTGAGAATTTGGAGGGCTTGAGATTAATACAAATTCTCTTCTTGATAATTACTTGTGAGCTAGCTTGTGTTAATTATGTCTATTCTTCTTGAAGCTTAGTTGATCTTTCATCAAGTCAATTATCAAAATGCACACGACACCAAAAGATTAGGCTCCTAGAGCCAGGACAAAAACTTTATGCTTGAATTACTTGAACTGTAGGAAGGTAAATCAAAGATTTACCTTCCTCACTATTGCTGTTTCTTCTCCTTATAATAATTGTCTCAGCTGGCACAAATTCCTTTTTTCGGTCAACGACCCTTAACAATCTTTACTCTACTTATCCGCAACCTTCCTTTACTATTGTTGTCTCTTTATCTGCACTTATATTCTTCCGCACTATAATCTCTCCTTATCCGCACTATAATCTCTCCTTTTTATCGCACTCTCTCCTTGTAAGTGTCTGCACTATCTCCTTGAATATATCCACTTATTCCAACACTGTATTGGATTAGAGGTATTCACTTATACCAACGCAATATGACCGCAAACCATGCTGTGGTGTCCGCAATGTATATATATATATATACTACGTCTCTGCTATTGCAACTGTAGGGTCTTCTTATATATATATCCACCGTCTCTGCTGTGGTAACTGTAAGTTATTCAGGTGTGTATCCTCCGTCTCTGCTGTGTTGACCGTAAGTCTACAAACTATAAGAGAGCCCGCATATAATTGTGTTATCTGAGTTACTTGTCCTTCCAAATGATTCACAGTCCTGGCTAATATATAGTGGACACTTCACACCTTTTTAGGCTGACCATCAAATAAGGTTTAGGCCGTTTTCATCTTGAGAGCCGACCATGACTTGTAGTTACTTTCCAAGTGGTGTTATTTTAGCAGATTATCTTCACTTGATTATAACATTATATGAGTGCTGTCAAGATCAAACTGAATCCTTCATGAATATGACATCAGATGGTATTTATTCCTAGAATACATGTTCTATACATAAATACATAATTACATAGCCAACATGAAGATTGACCTAGTTACACTTTTCAACACTCCCTCTTAACTAGGGAGGTATTCATATAGGTACATGGTCACTTTCAAACTGAAGAATCTCATAAGAAGAATTAGATTGGTAATCACATCTGTATAGCATCATATCAACCAACATTGTCCTAGTGCAAGGCCTTGACTAACAGCCCCATCTCTCAACAAGACAATGTGCTACAATGCTGGTGAGACACATGACTTATAGACACCTTCGTCATTGTCTCTCCAAGGTACATACTTCACCCGGGTGTTCCCAAAGTATGACCTTTTTGGACTATTCTTCTCTTGGGTAGCTAGCCCTCAAAGAATATCGGTCCCTAACTACTCTTATCTTGCATGCCCTAACACATTCTCAAAGAATATCGAATGCCAGATGATTACCCAATCCTCCATTCTGTCTTCCCAAGACCAGAATGATGTGTCTATCTCTCCCTCTCAACCATGGAGGACCTATTCCACAAGGGAATGTACTCATTCCTATACAAGGAATGTACCTAAGTTAGGTAAGAAACTTATCATTAGGCTCCCTCTTAACCAGGGATCTCCAGCAACAATGGTGAGACACCCAACTGCTTATGAAGAATTCCTGTCCTCGATGTCATGGATTTCGATATTGAGGAATTTCCAACTTTTAGCTTCATAGGGCATAGATCATCCATCACTTTCATCCTGAGTCATGTCAACTATCAGAAAGTGATTCACCAGACTTCCTTATCTGGTCCATTGTGATGCCATGCTGCTTTCCTTTGAATCATCTCCAAGGATCATACATCCTTTCTCATGATTGTCAGCGCTGCACAAATTCATCGAGATAAACATATACATATGAACTTTTAAAACAAAAGTTACCTTAGTGATGATCTTTCACCATGACATCTTCTTGTAGGCATCATCATCCTTCATACAGATTGACACATCTCCTAATGATATGTTTTTCCAAGGTTCTTCTTCTTTACCAGACTTTCGTCGGAGTCTACATATCTTTCCAGGAGATTTCTTAGTCACATCTTCTTGGCCTCTATATGATAACTGCCTCTTGACATGGTTGCATTTCATGATCTCTTCCTCTTTGCACATTCTTGATTCCATGGAACATACAACTTTTCTAGTTTCTCGTTCATATACAACTACCACTTATTCCATGAGGATATATTATGTTGATTTCATCTGTCCGTGCATTGAGAGATATTCCTCCATAGATCATACTTCGAAGTATAGAAGTTCATTACCTGCAACCACATGTCATGACCTCACAACATCCAATGTCAGCTTTTAAATATATACATACCTCATACCTTTTTCACTTGAGTCATCTTGTAGCAAATTCTCTTGAATGAAGGGCTTTATGCTTCAACAATATGTCATCACATCCCAAAATGCTGTCTCCATGATGACCCTTGATCTGATGACTGCTTTACTCTCTGTAGAGAGGTCTTCCAGAAGCTCTTTTACCGAGAGATCCTTCCATGATTTTATCGAGATGCTTCTTAATGTACATGCTATCATACAATTTTACAAGTAATCAGAGATTACTTACAGACGAATATGATCTCAATCATAATAGAGATCTCTTGCTTCCTCCTTCTTAGATCTTTTAGTGTCAGGTTCTTCTCTTTCATACTTGACATGAGCTTCTTCCTTTTTCCTCTTGACATTTCCAGATTTAGGACAATCTCTTTTATAATGTCCAAGTTCATCACATCCAAAGCATCGCACGTTGTCCATATTTCTTCTTTTATTCTGAGGGCCAAATTTTCTGAATCTTCCTTTCTTCCTATATGAGGCTGCAAAGGTATGATTCTCTTCACTTGATCCTGTATCAGCTTTGGCCTTTAGTCTTGTTTCCTCTATTTTACATAGAGACCTCAAATCATGGAATGGAGTGGCTTCTTTCTTCCCATATAGACTAAAAGCGAAGCTTCCCCATTCCTTTGGTAGAGCATTCAACACCACTGTAGTCATCTCAGTGTCAAACATCACTTCTCCTAGTTCCTGTAGTTGATCTCTTATTTCAGAAATCCTCATAAAGTATGGGACGATTCCTGCTTCCTTTGATAATTTCATTTTGTATAGTTCTTGTCTCAGAGAGATTGCTTCTCCAGCAATACTTACAGAGAATAGCTCCACCAATTTTTCATATATTTGTTTTGCAGTCTTTAGTTTTGATACATGGGGAATGAGAGTGTCTTTGATGGATTCTATGAGATTCCTTTGGGCTCTAATTTCTCCCTTCATGTACTTAGCATGGGCTGAAGTATCTTCTTTTGGAGGTTGAACAGTAGATCCTTCGATATAATCCATTACTTCATCTTCAATTAAATTTAAGTCTGTTCTCTTCTTCCATGCACTGAAATTTGATGATCCAACCAGCTTGTTGCTTTCTTTACAAAAAGGCATCTTGATAGATAGGGTCATGAATACTTACTTGAGTGGATTTGCTTGCAGCTTCCCTTATGGTGATTGAGAATGAAGTCAAGGGTTTCCTTTCTTCAAAGTTGTTGTACTTGAACCCTTGATTATAATGACTATCTTCAGAAGTTGAGATTTCCTTCAAACAATGTTTTGAGTGCAAATATTTTGATACCAAAGATTAATGAGTTGATCTTTTCATATGAAATAGTTGGATAGTCTTCCTTGCAAACTGATTTGTCTTTCCAATCCAAACTTTGGTCTTTGCTTCTTTGAGTGTCTTTGTTGACAAGCAACCCTTATGTTCAGCACCTTAGCTCCGATACCATGTTGAGAATTTGGAGGGCTTGAGATTAATACAAATTCTCTTCTTCATAATTACTTGTGAGCTAGTTTGTGTTAATTATGTCTGTTCTTCTTGAAGCTTACTTGATCTTTCATCAAATCAATTATCAAAATGCACAAGACACCAAAAGATTAGGCTCCTAGAGCCAGGACAAAAACTTTATGCTTGAATTACTTGAACTGTAGGAAGGTAAAGATCCTCACTATTGTTGTTTCTTCTCCTTATAATTACTGTCTCAACTGGCACAAATTCCTTTTTACGGTCAATGGCCCTTAACAATCTTTACTATACTTATCCGCAACCTTCCTTTACTATTGCTGTCTCTTTATCTGCACTTATATCCTTCCTTCATACGTACTGTGCCCTTTCTTTATCCGCACTATAATCTCTCCTTTTTATTGCACTGTCTCCTTGTAAGTGTCTGCGCTATCTCCTTGAATATATCCGCTTATTCCAACATTGTATTGTATTAGAGGTATTCACTTATACCAACGCAATATGACCGCAAACCATGCTGTGGTGTTCGCAATGTATATATATATATATATATATATGACGTCTTTGCTATTGCAACCGCAGGGTCTTCTTATATATATATCCACCGTCTCTGCTGTGGTAACCGTAAGTTATTCGGGTGTGTATCCTCCATCTCTGCTGTGTTGACCGTAAGTCTACAAACTATAAGAGAGCCCACATATAATTGTGCTATCTGCGTTACTTGTCCCTCCAAATGATTCGTAGTCCTGGCCAATATATAGTGGACACTTCACATCTTTTTAGGCCGACCATCAAATGAGGTTTAGGCTGTCTTCATCATGAGAGCCGACCATGACTTGTAGTTACTTTACAAGCGGTGTTATTTCAGTAGATTATCTTCACTTGATTATAACGTTATATGAGTGCTGTCAAGATCAAATTGAATCCTTCATGAATATGACATCAGATGGTATTTATTCCTAGAATACATCTTCTATACATAAATACATAATTACATAGCCAACATGAAGACCGACCTAGTTACATAGATATTAGATGTCACTTTATCAGAGATTGTGTTCAACGTGGGCCAGTACAACTCCTGCATGTCCCCTCAGGAGATCAAGTAGCAGACGTACTTATAAAGGCTCTAGGAAGAGCTAAGTTCATTCAGTTCAGGGAGCAGATGGGTATGGTAGAGAACCTGTTTCACTAGTAGAAACAGATGGGTCCTCAGTTGCAACAACAACATATGAGAGAGTTGCAGTAGTTGGCAACAGTATGCAGGGTCAACAACAACATAGATGCAACAGTGCAGTAGTTGGTGGATAATAGTGTTAGACATTAGCACTGCAAATGGAGATGTTACAAACTCAAGGTGATGCTTTAGCAGGTTGCATTACTAGAGCACATTCCTCGCTAGGAGGGAGTGTTGATTTTTGGTAGCATTTGATGTGCTCTAAGTCTCAAATTTTGCAGGGAGGCTTAGACACATGTATTCCAAAATACCTACAAAGCGTTTTGGGAAATTCTACCTGGATGAAGTTTATTAAAATAATTAATCATTTTTAATGGCAGCCTAAGTCTAAACATAAGGAATTAAAATAGTTATTGTGTATTAATAGAATTGGGTGTGAATATTCTAGAAAAAGAAGAATATGAAGTCAAGTTAATCTTAGCCCTTGATTATGTTTTAATCCGGGCCGTTGATTTCTCAATGAGAAGATTATTAGAAGGACTTCGATGGGCATTTGGAAATAGACCAGGCAGATACTCCGTTTCCCGAGTTGATCAATTTTCTCACTGGCTGAAGTTCGGCAAGGGAAAATCGAATTAGAGGGAGAGTTGCAGGTTGGAGAGCCTGGTATTAGCAAGAGTCGGGAGTGCAGGATCAGACCGGAGAAAGCAGCACAGAGGAGCGACACCGCAGAGGCTGTGACACTGGGACATGGACAATGCAGAGGCTGTGACGTTGGGACTGCACAGTCATTGCACAGAGGGTGACGCAGTGAGGCTGTAGGGCCTCTCCAGGGTCAGAATTTCATTGTGAAGTGTGGGAAAAATTGTTTGTAAACTTTCTCACATAAATTCTTCTTCTATTTTGTTGGTTGTATTTTGTACATGAGATTTTGCTGAAGAATAATAAAGAAACCCTCATCTGCTGCACCGGTTTTCCCACATTGGGTTTTTCTTGGGACAATTGTCCAAAAATAACCGTGTCATTGTGATTGTACTTGTGCTAGCATTTTTCCTTGCATTTACTTTCCGCAGTATTTTAATTGTGAAGGTTGCAGTAGAATTTATTTCGATATTTACTGTACAATACTATAAATAACTTATTTATGAATTAATAAGTAGATGAAATAATATCATTTACTACAGTTGGAGTTCTATTTTAGAATTTTCAATCCTAACTACTTATTGAAGTACATCATACAAAGCCTTTTCTCTTAACTACCCTAACATTGGATGAACCAATACTTTGGCATATACATCAACCCTAGTTCTCATGTAGCTATCTATTCCATTGAATAAGCCATCTTGCCTCACTTCAAACTTATCCTAGGAATATCTATCACAAGTGAGGGATACTGGGACTCCTCTCGTTGGTGAAAATCTAGGAAGAGAAGGGGGCATAGGCTAGGGGGACAGTGAGCCTTTGTCACAAATTATTCTTGTGCCCTAGTAGTTGTCCCTTTAGGTTCTCCTTGAATACCCATGCTAGTTTATGCAATAACATAACCTACCCGTGTCCTTAATTTGGAGAACCAATTGAAGGTAAGTCCCGACAAGATTGTAGTGGTCAGAAAGCATTATGATGATATGCATGCATTAGTGGCAAAATATTGTTGGAGGAATGCACTTGGAATTTTGGGAGGAGAGCCTTCACTTCCAGGCCTTCTGATACTGAAAGAGGCATTGGAAGAGATGAAAACCAATTACGTACACCTCCTTTCGGATAGAGATCACCTACTCATGCTTGTTGAGATATACCATGATACGCTAGAATGGAAGGAGGAAGTTGACAGGCTTACATATGAGCTAGAGACTACCCAGGAGTCCTTGAAGAGCATCCAAATAGCTCTTCAAGAATTAGAGTTGCAGGTTGAGAAGCTTTGTATGGGGTTGAGTTGTGGGCATTCTTCATTCCCCATGGCAGTCAATCAGGATGAGAGGGGCACTCATGATTGGATAGAGGAATCTCCTGCGAATTTTGAGAATGAGGTCCACACTGTTGTACAAACACTTGCAGATAGTTATGTCCCAAAGGGTTCCGATTATGCATCCACGGGGCATAGAGATAGGTATATGTTGGATGAGTATGCATCCATTTGGGATCTTGGTTCAGTTGACACGAGTGGGGTGGATACTGGAAGCCCAGGTTGGCATTGGGATCCCGGTGGGGTTATCCATGATATGCCAAAGGCACATGATGATTATGGCATTGATGGGATGATTGAACCAGTTACCAAGAGCACATGTTCCTTCACGTTTCCATCAGAGATGTGCAAACTTTGGGATTTTCCTTGGCACATTGTTCATGCATGGGATTGCAGGGTGATCTGCGTGCCTTGGTAGGAGTTATTTGGATGGGATGGCATCAATATGTCATTGGGCAGAGCATTGTATGGAGACGATGCTCATCCATTGATGTATTGGGCACATAGGCCCTTGAGGATGAGGGCAACAATGATGATCCCACTAGCTTACGAGGAGCTATGCTACTCAAGTTTACCAAGATAACTTAGGAGATGTTACTCACGTCAGAGTGGGTTCACTAATAGAGTGGAAGATACCTTGGCACATGCCAGATACTAGACGATATTGGGAGGTATGTCAGTAGGCCGTTTTGTCCAGTGGTGCACAATACAACCTATTACAAAGGAGTTTAGGGATACATGACTACATGCACTAGTGTATGTTACTGCATTGTGGGATTTGGGAGCGTTGCCTCTAGGAAGACTTCCGGATGGGGACGTCGGGCGTGCCATTAGGTGCAGTTTACCTAGGATCGATGAGGAGACGAATGAGCATCTGTTGATTATGCCCATAGGGAGTCACACACTTATTTCTCTTCCCTATTGACTGATGGATCACTCTACTCCGTGATAAGAAAAATCACGACAGAGTGATATAGCTCATGCGTGGAGAGTTGATGAGGCATTCACCATGTGGTAGGGCAGATTTCCCCTGTTGTTGGTCAAGGTCAAGGCTAGCCATAGAGTGGTAGGCTCTAGCATTGTCGAGTTACCCATGCAGGGTGGACATAGCTTCGGTTACTACCAGTATTGTGGCCGAGAGTTACAGGAGAAGAGGATGCAATATGAGCATGATGGGCAACTTGTTATGACTGGAGTGTCACAGTGTCAACATGACAGTTTCTTTTTGCGATGGGCAAGGGATCCTCGCATCACAGGACTTGGCAGTTCACTCACCCTTAGGGATGAGCTATTTTTTACAGGGGGAGATCATTTTGATTTTCCATGGGGCTTTAGTCTTATGGGGAGCTTTTCACTCCCTAGTGATTCGTGGGTGACATGGGGCCGTGAGTGGATCGAAGGGGGCTTCACATTGATGAGGATGGTTTGGGACCTTGGTATCATGGGATTTATTCATGTGATGGTGGCACAATAGCGAGGAGTGGTTCAATGGCACATTTGGGACCCTGGCATTCAGTTGGACCAACTTGAGGAGTAACAACAAATTGTGAAATTGCTTGAGGACAAGCAATTTTTGGCGGGGAGGACTGTAATATCCCCAATTTTGTGAGCATGAGAATCACTAAAGAATTTAGCCCAATTTTGGTAATATTTGATTAAAGGGGAAAAATAATATTTTATTAGTGGAATGGCTGCAAAAGATTATTTTATTAAAAAGGCGGAAAAAAGCTATTTAGTGGAAAGTGGTCCCCACTAATAAAATAATATTAAAAGAAATTCTAGGAGCTGCTCAAAGAGATACACGCCCAAACCTCCATGGATCTGCAACCTATCCTTTCTAGATCTGCAGATCGGGCCACCGCGGATCCGATTTCCAGGAATCACCAAAAAAAGGTGGAACCACAGATCCGATTTTCAGATCCGCGGATCCATATGGGACGCGATTTTTCCTCTGGATCTTTGTGGGGGGGTGGGGGATCCTGCAACACTGGTTTGATCCATGTTTTTGTTCAATGATGACAAGTACATCAAGTTGACTTTTACAGGACTCTGAAAGTAGTACTATAATACTTGACTCAATAGCTAACTCAATACACAAACCTTCTTAGATCAGCAACATGAGTCTGGTCACATAGACAAGACTCTACTCGAACTTCAGACTAGCAACTTGGCAACAATACATGGCTCAATAAGACTAGCAGCATGCTACTCCCCCTAGCAGAACCCCCTTGTTGTGACACTAATTTCTAAGTGTATTTGACATAATCTCTTTTGGGAATAAACAGTTATGTTGTGGCAGACACTTAACATTTTAGTTTCCAGAACCACAGACTTCAAAATAAATCTATGGTATCTATATAAGACTCAGAAATTAGCATTCAACAGAATAGACTATCTTTTCTCTACTCTTGAAAATGAATACACTGAGCAAATAAAATGATAGAACCTGGGCTAAGTTGCTGCCAGCGAGGTATATGTCAAACACAACCTTCTTGAAATGATGTTTAAGTACTTGGTTCAAAAATACACAGTGCAGATATGGTTTGTCAATCCAGACTTCAAGCTCAGGCCAGTACTCTGCCACATTGCTCTTCAAACTGCTGCAACCCTGACTTATAACAATACTTTTGAGAGGATTTAGACGATACTGTAATGCAATCTGCTTCAGGCAGACTCCTCAGTGTGCATACAGTTCTGGTTGGATAATCTCCAAATTTGGCTGAGCAATATAATGATAATTCTGGACACCCCTGATACAAAAAACTCAACTCCAAATTAACTGAAGAATTCGACCACTATGATCTGGAAACACTATCTTTTCATTCTGGTGTATACTCCAAAAATGATGATTCTCTCTCAAACTGCTCAGGAAGACCAGCAACACGCCCAAATCTGTGGGGAAGTGCCTAGTTTGTTCCTCCCTGGGATTCAATCTAGAGTACGAAACTCCAAACTAGTGAGAGGTCTGTCGAGCTTAATGGGTTGGCCTGTGTGGCTTGTGGCAGAGGAAAGTGCAACCTTTTTTGTAATAGGAACTCGACCCTTTCAGAAACTATCTATCTCGAACCTTTTTTGTAATAGGAACTCGACCCTTTCAGAAACTATCTTCGATCTTCTGCAAATGGAGTGGCAAATCAACGCTTTGCCAAGAGAAATTTCAGCCAAAATTTTAAGGACAGAACTTGGCCTTTGGTATGACTTCTGTGAACTCTGTCCCCTATATCGTTGTCTACAAATCTGGACTTTAACCTCCTTTAGAGCAGATGTAATTCTATCTCAATCATGCTCAGATTGGAGATCTCTGCTATGGTTATAATCTCAGCTAGTCGGCCACTGGTGAACACAAGGAATTCAACCTCTTTTGGTACTGAGCAATTCGACATTATCTTTGACAGTTTGGCCCACAATGATCCTGCAAAACAGCACAAGAAATCTTTCCTACCTGAGCTTGTACTCATTCCCCAAGATGATTACTCCTGGAACTGACATTCATCGAAGAAATAATTGGGGTCCTGAAAATTAGCGTGGCCCTGCAATTGATAAGTTTTGCCGAGTGATTCCTCTTACGCAATTAAACCTTGCAATGCAACAGGTGAATGATGTCCATGATCTGTCTGGGGAAGAATTTTGGCCAAAAGTTGGGTCAACAAATCTTCAAGTAGATTGCTAAATTCAGCCTCCAATTCTGGTCCCCCTTATTCACATCTCTTGTGGTGCCAAGATGAGGAATTTGACCTTTGATATTTTGTTCTTCTCTGGAATTGAATCTCGGCTTGAGGGTTTGTTCCTTGAGAAAAATAATTTCAGAATCAACCCTTCAATCCTTGTGCTCCACCTTTCTCGGCCCTTCTCCGAAATTCCTCCTTGGCTCATGCATTTGATAATAATTTCCTCCTTGGCTCACGCGTTTGATAATGATTTCATCCTTGGCTCTTGCATTTGCTAAATGATAATAATTTGACCAGAATTATTATTCTCCAAAATGATGTCCACAACCCTTGAAAATTATGCAGATTTTGGCTTTCACCAAATAAAAGTCGCTCCCACTCAATGCCATGACATTCTAATAATTATAATTTGGCCTCATTTAAATATTTAATAATACTCCACTCTCCCAAAATAATGCAGCCTTTTTATAATTTCACCTTGATTTTCCGTCAAGGAATTTTTATTAATTCTCGACCCCTTCTAGAATGAATTGCGACTCCCAGTTTAAAATAAATAATATGAGCCGAGCTCCTTAATAATTTGAATAACATCTGACTCCAATTTGTCGAACGATCATTGTGCCAACAACAATTTGTTAATGATTTTGTAGACTAATTGCTACAAGTGCGACAAATTTGCAATCGCTGATCTTGATAAACCTTGGTCTTTTGCAATAAATGCTCAGGCTGGCAGGAACACCAGCTCTGATACCACTGTATTGTCCCAAATGGAATATTTGACTAATTTTGCAGAAATCTAACTCAACCAAAATTTCTCCATAAAATTACCATTCAATTAACAAAATATTGCCATGTAAAATATAACAAATAGAGTCCATGCAAATTAACAATACGATGAGCAGAAATAATCTCAGCTTTTATTATAATAGAAACTGAGGTTTACATGCTGATAAAATAAAATAGCTAAGATGGAAAACTGGCCTCAAGAATTCGCTCCATGTTGTGCTGGGCCTCCAAAACTGAATTAAAATGTCACTTCTGAGCTCTCCTATTAATTCTGGATGAATTCACCAAGGGGAGATGGGTACTCGCCCAATCTCACTAAATCACCCAAGGGTTTCTGTCCTGGGGCTACAAATGAAGTAGAGAACCAGGTTTTCAACCTCTCATACAAGAAGAAAGATCAAGTCCAAGATGTCCTCTAATGGCCTCCTCCTTTTTATAGATCTGATGGACCCCTGTAGAAGCTTCTATTTTATTATTATTCTAATCATTGAGCACATTTCCCTCAATTAAAATATTTTTTTAATGTGGGAAAATGGTAAGTTAGCCACCTTGCCTCCTCAAGCCATTGAAATCCCCACTAACCATCTCATTCTGTAGATCTTCTTGTTCCGGTTCCAACGAGCTATTACACTAAGGTGTTCTGTCAAATATTCCTCTCAGAATGCCACCTTAATCGCAATTAAGTGAGTTCGGTATAATAATAACCCCGTTTTACGAGAATTATCAGAATGCAATGGAACGAGAAACGAGCTGTGTGAAATCAATACTGATGATGGAAGATGGCAAGTGAACTCCTCTAGACCCCATAAAACATCTCCAAAATCCCCCCGGCCCACTGATGACGTAAACCTGCACCCGTGACCTGTTGTTCTCCAACCCTGAAAGTCCATCCTAACCATGCCATAAGGAACACCAGAAAAAGGAACATCACACGAACAATCATGGTTTGTAGGATTGAGACATCTTTTGTTTGCACAAAGTGATCATTTCTGTTTTATTTTGTTTAAGAGTACTTTAAAATAAATGTAGTTGGACTGTATGGCCGGTTGATTTCAGTTGTTGTGTTGCTTCTTTCTTCTTGAAGGATTGTTGGCAACAAACTTCCCTAGTTCGATTGAAATGGCATAAGGAGTCAAGGAAGTGCTTGAACAGGTAGCAAATGGCTTAAGTGCAATCCCTTTGATGAAGAATTGTATGCCACAACTGCCAAGATCTGGCTCCTCCTAAAGCTAAGGATATTGATGGGGAATCTGTCTTCCACTGCATAATGGTGTTCCAATTGCATGGCCTTCCTAAAGAATGTAGGGTGGCCATGAAAACTTGTCTTATGTGTGCTCTGTTGTAGACCTTTCTGAAGTCCAGAGCTTGGTTTGGATGAGTTGATCATTGTTATATTGGATATGCTCATGGATAAGTTGTTTGAATCAGATAGATTTTCTGGTGAATTTGCTAAGGTGAGCTGTGATTTTGGCTAGTCAGACCTAATGTTGCACGCAATTAGAAACCCATCATTGGGGGCCAGTATTATTGTGTTACTTGTGTACCAAAAGTGCAACATTTCTATCTAGACAAGTAAATCTATGTTCATGAGTTATGTACATAATTTCATAGTTTTGTAATAATCTTTAGTTTTTAATCCTTTGATATTTTGTGCTCGTTAATATATGCAAAATTAGGCCTCATATATATAATTAGTTTGTTTAGGATCTATTGGTTAAATAAGAACCTAATTACTCCATATAGGTAAGCTGGGCCATGTTAGGGCTATAGTCCCTCTTTAGTATAAATAGGGCTTCACCACCTTTCTTGTACTCAAACTTATCTATCGTTGAATACTTTAGTTTCTATCAAATAGAAAATGTAGTGTGCAGCCATTGATCCTTTTAAAATTATATTTTGGGAAATTCTTGTGCTTCTGAAGGTCTCTTGCTGATCTATTTCAGTGCTACATGGACATTTCGTTGTGGCAGCAGTGCCATTTTGGGGGCATCTATGCTGCACATGGTATCGGGGCCAGTTTTCAATCTATAGGGTAGAAAAAAGGTCTCTGTTGGAGAGGGCATAAATTTCCACTGGAGAGTTCGATCAAGGTTCTGCACTTTTGGTAGAAACTAGACTCAGAGGTGCTTCCAATGAGCAGTTACTCGTTACCTTTGAAGCAATATCAAGGGTGGTACTTATGCT
Source organism: Pinus albicaulis (assembly GCA_034641835.2). Lineage (NCBI taxonomy): Eukaryota > Viridiplantae > Streptophyta > Pinopsida > Pinales > Pinaceae > Pinus > Pinus albicaulis. The sequence continues at coordinate 1,532,653,640 of CM076581.1, forward strand.
TAAATTTGCCTTTCTGGATTGCCCCCAAAACAGATAATTCATAATATTCCAAATATTATTATTTGTTGAAGGTAGTGGCAAGTTACCTTGTACTTGAAGCATATGTGGGTATTGAAGGCAGATGTATGTTGTGGATGTTGGACCAATTTTTAGGAGTTGGTTTGGAAATGCATCAAGGTTATTTAAGAATATACATGTTACATGAGTTCTAAACTTCTATATGTTAAAATAAATCATGAATTGTGAAATTGGAGAGCAGATTAGTAATGGTTGTTATGTACTTTTTATTTTGTTACTTAGTCTTAGAGAACAATGCATTTGATGGGGACAGTGAGTTTTTTAGGGTTATTTCTTGGGGTCAAATAATTATGGATTGATTAAAAGTTATCTCTTTCTTTATTTTTCTTTCAAGCAAGATCTGCATGGCCGTGCCTTCTATACTGTATTCTTTCTGAAGCATCCCTACAATAATCTTAGAGGGGTTGTTTAGTGATTCTAAGCTGCAACCTATCTTGGTATGATACCGTAATTGGTCAATCTGCTAACTTTTCTGAGAAGTACAATATCAGTGACAGCATTATTGAGTTTTGTCCACATGTCGTTGTGTATGGTTGTGCTATTGCTTATCCTTCGAGTATAAGAACTTGCTAAACCTAAAATTATGTAATTAATTTATTATAATTAGTCTACTGAAGAGTTTTCGTAGTTGGTCTATTGCAATTTTTGGTATGATGACTTTACTTTCACAGCTGATATGGAGAGGAATAACTACTTGACATTTTCAAGTGGTTCTTCAGGTTGGTAGCTTGGATGGAGAGGGGTTCTCAGTTAACATTCCCTGGAAGTGTGGAGGAGTTGGTGATGAGGACTATATTTTTGCCTTCCAGCATGTTGTCCTTCTAATAGGTTGTAATTGCATTAAAGGTCTTCTGTTCTATGTTGCAGATTTTGTTGAATAATCAGGATTAAGATTTTGGTTGGTTTTCTTGGAAACGAATTTTCTATGTTGTACTGGAATTTTCAGTTTCAAATATTTAGGAATTAACATGGAGTGCGGCTAGTTGTAAGTATGTTGTCTATAAAAACTCAGTTTGTTATTTCTTCCAAAATATTGCTGTTAGCATCCATGTATTTATTACTGTTGAAATCTTCATATCATTCTATTAATCTTTTAAAGAGTTGTACATTTTTAACTAGTAGAAATTGAAATTCATACTAGCAGAGAAAATGAGTATCAGATTATCTCTGATTTAGGTTCCCTTAGTATTCCAAAATGGTGTCCAGATAAATAATAGCTATTACAAAATTGATATTAAAGTTTGAGCCAGGACTATCTTTTGAACCGAAAGGTATGACTGAAGAAACTCTTAAAAACTGCACAAGGTAGCTTATCGCATATATCTCTTTTTGTCTTTGCTGCTAGAGCTTGCATAATCATCCTTCTTGAATATAGGTGGGATTCCATAGTGGGGGAGCTTCTGAAACAAATCCTCCCACCATTTGTTTGCATGCAATTGTTCATAGCAGCATGCTTGAATCTTGCCTTCAAGAATTTAAATTTCAGCTGCAGTTGTGTAATGTTCCCTCCAATTAAATTTTATTAAGGTAGCCACACAATTTTGCAATTTTGGGGAGTTGGGAAAATTTTGGGCAAACATTAGAGGATGGGAGAAAATTTAGAAATTAGTGGAGTGTGAGGGCCACCCCTAGAGAGAGAAATTCAAACTCCTTGGAGGCAAGTCAAATTGGAGCGAGAAGAAGGCAAAGGGGGTCAAATTGATGGGGCCCACAAGGGAAAGGAGGCAGCCAAGATAAATAGGAGGGGACTAACTTATTTTGGGAATTTTTGCCAATTTGATAACTGAACTCTTGTACGCTTGAGCTGCTGAGCCAAGTGTACACTGTGCTGTTCAGCACACGAGGTTTCCAAGCGGGACTTCTCATCTCTTCCTTTGGTGAAATACGAGTGCAATACCTAGGAGAGCTTAGCAGACACGTTGGGAGCTGATCCGGAGGCAATTTCAGGCATTTTCAGCAAATTCTGTGGGCAGACTGGGCGAAGAAGAGGAACTCGCACCCCTTGGGAGAACCAGCTTCAGTGCAGACCAGATTCTGGGCTTTTGAGGGCTTTTTCCCTTGGGATTTTGCTGGATGTTAGTGGTGTTTTGCAGGCCTGAATTTGGGGGAATTTCTGGGCATGCGCAGAGGGTCACTGGATGGCCTGCGTAGGGGTTAGGAGGCAAGGAGAAATTGGTGCAGGTGGGAGCTGAAGAAATAAGGGAAATTTCAGGAAAAATTGGCAGGGATTTTTGGCGTGGTTTTGGGAGATTTTTTGGGCAGAATCTACAACAATTTCTGGTGGTGCATACTAGCTAGGAGAGTGCCAGTGGGCATTTTCGCCCTATTTCGTGGGTATTCCGAAATTTGGGAGTTGCGCTAAATCCTTTCTGGGTTTTGATGGAGTTGGGATGGGGAGATCTTGACTAAAATCTCAAACTTTTTGGAGCTGTTTAGAGGGCAGAAAGTGCAGTTCACCTACAGCAGCAACAATTAGCAGTTTTTGGGCCAGCACAATCTTTGGAGAGGGGTGTATTCAGCACTTGGGCTTCACTATCTCCACCTGGGTTTTGCCTTGCTTGCTGTACCAAGCCCAGGTACTTCTATTTCCACTTGATGTACTCGATTTTGCTTCAGTTATAAAATGGCTCAACTTTTGGAGATTATTCTGGGTGTCACTGATGTGTTCTGCATGTATGTTTATTTTGGTTGCTTGTTCATATCTTGCTTCGTTTATCACAAGGTTACTTGGGAGCAGGAGTGGGAGTGCCATTTTCAGAAGCTCCAGGTCTGGGAGCGTTTCGCGGAGCTTTTTTTTTTATAATATATATATATATATATATATATATATATATATATTTTAATATTTTGATGCATATATGTCAACAAAAGCATGTAGAATGATGAATTAGACATAAAAAACATAAAAACATAGATTGAACCATATAACATCGATCATCTAGAAGTTATAATCTTCATCAACTATGTCCACAAGTTAGAAATATACAACATATTGACTCTTGAGTATCATGATTCATCAATCTTAAAGTTTCAAGCTTTCAAAATTCAATATATAACATTTATCATCATTGATTCATTGATCACCATAGTTGTACTTGTAAGCTAAGTGTAACCATTACAACAAAAAATATTTAACATGAAATGAAATGTTACAAAATGAAACGAAATGAAACAACTTTCAACTTTCATGAAGCATCATATTCATAATTCATAATGACTTATAAACTTATAACTGACAACTTCAAATTTTCAAACTTCAAACTTAAATTGTCATATATTGTTTACAAAAAATTTAAAAATATCATAATAAATATGAAAGAGTCAAGTTTCAACAGTAATAAAAAGTAAAAAACTACTAGAAAATAGAAAAGAGTAGTAAACTGTAAATCTATTTTATCTATTGCCTGGCGGCTGGCCCCTTGCCACGCCCACGAGAAATGTCTAATTTTTGAACAGCTCATGGTAATGGCGGTCTTCTAGCAGTCTCCTCCCGCATAGTACCACAACCATAACTAAAAGGCTCATGCCCTCCAAGTGAGGATGTAGGTGGAGGCTGTGTCAGCAAAGGACCAATAGTTGGAACTCGAACACTGGCACTGACACTGCCACTGGATGGTGGGTGTGGCGGTGGCATGGCTGCTGTTGCTTCATCCTCATCTCTCAAAAATTTTGCTTCCAATTCTTCTAGATGTATAGTGCCATCTTCCAAATTATCGTCCTTTGGGTTGTTGTCTCAAACTTTATATGATAGATCCTCATAAGACCGATCACAATAATGACTCAACAACCTGAAGTTGTAGTGCACATAAACCAAGCTTTCTGCTTGGTTTTCATTGAGTCTGTTTCTTCTCACATTATGTATGAAGCTATAAGTGCTCCAACACCTCTCTCCAGAAGAAGTATTTACAACCTGTGGGAGAACTTTTTTTGCCAATTTTGGCAAAAGACCATGCTGCCATATGCTTCCTACCATGTGAGAGCATCAAATCTGTCTCCATCTTCCATTGCATGCAAAGAACCAAACAAACCAGTGCAACTGGAGTATCTTCCTATTTGAAGGCGCAGATTAGCACACTCCTCCCTATCAGGAACCAGCTTGTCTAATGCTTTCATATATCCCTCTTGCACCTCTGGATCTATATGAGGTTTGATTCTAACGCCACCCCCAAGTGCAGGTTGGCCCAACCAAGATGTGGAGTAGTATTTTGACATAAGGATATATGCCAAGGCATGTAGTGGAACATTAAGTTTATTCCACCGTGCACACACAATTGTGAATCATTGAATACAAGTTGGGATCATTTTCCTTAACAACATCTTTTATTTGCCCCAACATGCTATCCATCTGCTCATACACCTCCCCAATCGCTGGTTTATCTGTATATGCAAAGCGAATCATGCTATAAATGGGCTTGGTGAAATTCAAAATTTCCCTCATACGTGCCCATAAAATACCATCAAGAGCGGTCTCCTCCATCTGTTCAAAACCTTGCCTGTCAACTGATGTTTTTGCCCTGTCCTTCAATACCTGCCACTGTGGACTTGATATCATGCTAGCCAATGACTCTCTTACCTTCAAAAGGCGCTTGAAGGTGTGATAATAGCTAGAAAATCTAGTCTTTGCAATCTTCAATAGCTCCAATCTTGAGTGACCGCGGAAAAGCCCATGGATATTGCTATGATTTGTAAAAAATCTTATCATTTTTTTCCCTCTCTTGTACAAATCACCAATCCATTTGTATTGAAGTTGTTTGTTTTTAATTATATCATGCATCAAAAGGTTCATTGTGTGAACCAAACACACAAACCAAAATATGTTGGGGTATTTATCCTCAATAATTGCTCTCGCTGCCTTACAATTAGCAGCATTATCAGTGATGACTTGGACGACATTATATGGCCAATATGTTCAATTGTGTCAAGTAATGGTTCGGCAATGTTGATGTCAATATTGAACTTATCAGAGTAATCATAAGATGAAAGGAAGATTGCACCACTAACAGACACAACAAGAAAACTTATGAATGGCTTGCCTTTTACATTTGTCCATCCATCAGATACAATGGACACCCTATGCTCATTCCAAGAACTTGTCATTCTATTTAAAGAATGATTTATTTTTTCTTTTTCATGATCAAGTCCCATGGTTCTAGCCTTGTCATACCCAGACTAAGTTGCAAGAAACGTTGCCCAGAGGGTCGTTTCCCCTTGGAAACGAAACGGAAACGCGTTTCACTGTACCGTATGGCTTGGAAATGTGTTTCCGTCCATACTGGTTCGTTTCGCATGGGGAGACGTGCCCAGTACGGATGGAAACGCGTTTTTAGGCTATATGTGCGTGGTTCTGATGTTTAAAATTCTAATCATCTAGCCTATGGCCCTAGTATTTATATGCGATTCATGGTAAAAGTGACATTCTCCTTAATCTTCATTTTCATCCATTTACTCAAATTTTTAACATTACCATGAAATGACTCAGGATGTTTGAGAGTGGTTCCAACCTCATTGGATTTCATATGGAGAAAGTAAAATTTTAGATCTCATTCAAAATCCAGCAGACTAATCAGTTTTTCAGGATTTCAGGAATGGGGTATTGTAAGGTTTCCATTGGATTTTGTCATGTATTAGGGTATGGAACTCGTATTTAATCAAGAGCACCAAGCCCTCTATGTACCTTGATGTTAGTCACATTGGTTGTGAAACTCCTCTATCATGACCCTACTAAAAGTGTACCCATCACTCAAACAAAATCTTGACTTGACATGCTCATAGTCTTTATTGTACTTGCAGCCTCATATATATAATAAAGGCTGATTTTGAGATTTGGATATATAATAAAGGCTAGTTTTGGATATTCCAATATTGCTATTTTCATCGTGTCTGTGATCATTCATGAGTAAATGTGATGTAAATTTAGAGACTTATAGTTTATCCATTGACATTGGACAATTTAATCATAATGTTTAAACTTTAAATGTAATAAATTATAATTTATCATGTATCCTTTATGATTGCACATAAAATTTCTTAAATGTCCTATATATATATATATATATATATATCTATCGCGTTTCCCCATTTCCAAAATTTGGTGGCGTCGCGTTTCATACCCGTGCCCATTTTGGAAACTCGTTTTCGTTTCCCTGTTTCGTGCAACTTAGTACCCATGGCTCTTGTATCCTTTGGGGGCATCATTAGTGGCGGAAACCATTTCATGCCAATAAGGTGAGCGAAGAACATTGAATGGTACCCCACATGCATAGAGAAACCGGAAATTTTTTGAATCCACATCATTCCTAGACCCTTCGTCAAGGAAATCAGATATGGTTCTACGCCTTAAAGAGATGTTTGCTCTTGTGCCAGGTTTGCCTCCATATCCACTGCCATGGGTGGAAGTTGATGGGCTTCTTTGTGCATGATGTGATGGTGGATAAGATTCTAAGAAACCCTTAGATCTTTTAGCTTTGCATTGGGCTTCCTCCTCGTCCCTTATGTATTTGGCTCTATCCGTTGCTGACACACTTACACAAGCTTTGATTCCTACATTTTTATCTTCATCCCATGGCCTTTTCCCATAAAGGTGCCTTTTGGCACAGGTGTATGAACCTGTGTATTTTGTATTGCAATGGGGGCAAAACAATTTAGTGGTTCCACCCCCTTTCCCTACTTTAGGCCTAGTAACATATTTCCACAATGGTGTTTGGTTAATTTTAGTTGGTGTCACTGTGGTCTCATTATCTCCACTCTCCCCTTCCTCCTTACCAAGGTACTCCTCTTCAGGATTTTCATCAAATCCACTATAACTCACTTCTTCTTCCTCCTCTTCTTGAATAACCCTCTTTCTTGTACTATCCAACACCATAATAAAAAAAAAGGAACCAACAAGAAGAAAATGCCAAGCCATATAGCTATGCTGTTTGAAGTTTTTAACTTGCAAAAAAATGGAGGAATGCCAAATGGGAATGGGAAAGAGAGAATAAAACATTTTCAATTTTTCATTTTTCAAAAAATTAAAATACAACATAGAAAAAAAAATCTAGATTAGACTCTAGAGTGTAGATCCTACCTCTTTGGCCTTTAATCCCAAGTTCTAATATCCCTTGCAAGCTCCTCTCTCTTACTCTCTCTTGCTCACAAATTGAGAATGATGATAATGAGGGAGAGGGAGGGCTTTTGATTCCCCCCCCCCCCCTCTCTCCCTAAAGGGGGAGCGTTCGCTCCTGAGACTCCCTAAAGTGCTCCCTAAAAAACAAGGAGCACTCTCCCAAGGCGCTCTCTATTCGATCCCGTGCGGCTCTTGAACGCTCCCTAAAAAACAAGGAGCGCTTCCTCGAGGCGCTCCCTATTCGATCCCGAGCAGAGCGCGTTTTGGGAAAGGGGTTGAGCAGGGGGGTGGGGCGCTCCCTCGCAACCCTGGTTTATCACTTAATATTTCCATTATGTATATTACAGTGGTATCAGAGCTGTGATCGGGCCAACTGTGGGAGAGTTTTCCTATGACCGTAGGTGATTAAGGAGAATATAACTTACTACAGTCAGAGATACAGGAGTAGAGAAAGGGAGTTGGAGATTACCCCAGATCCGGAGGTTCCTGAGTTGGAGAAGGAAGGAACAAGCATGGGGGACCAAGATGATGCGACATTCCAGAGCCTCTTAAAGGCTTTGAATGATCTAACAAAGGGGCAGAGAGAAATGTTAAAGGAGATGAGGTAGCAAAATCGTAACAAGGACATTCATAGGGACTTCATAGGAGTAAAGATCTCAAGGGGTTCCCATCAGTTTGACTATCAGTCTCCTCAGACCTACCCTCACATCTACATTGGACCAATGAGGTCTACCATACCCACGTTTTTGTCTTCTAGTGCTGGAGACCAGCTAGGGCGGGACAAGATGCCTATGGGGGAGTACTTTCGTGAGTGGTATGTTGAAATTTTGTATAGTTGGTGTAGCATCGGGTGTGCTCTAGCCCTGAAATATTGTGGAGGGGCTAGGACACACTTGATCTCCAAAACCCAGAAAGGGATTTGAGAAATTTCAGTTGGTGTTCAAGTTATTCAAATAATTAATTATTTTAATGGATTTCCTAAGTCTAAACTTAGGAAAATAAAATAATTAAAGTGAATTAATTAACACATGTGCTGAAATTGTCTTAAGTCACATGGATCAAGTAGTCTTTTAATCTCAGCCGTTGATGAATGATTTAATCTCGGCCGTTGAAGGGTTCAACGAAAAGTATAAGAGAAAGGCTTGAGGGTGAGTTGGAGAGACACACAGTTGCAGAACTGAGGAATAGATTTGGAATTCTAGGGTAGGTTTGCTAAGAATTTCCTGAGGAATTTCTTGCAGTGAGGGGTAGTATTGGCTGAGGGGATGATCTAATCCCAAGAGCCAAGAGGCAGCAAGAGGAAGAGGAGCAGCAACAAGGGAAGCACAGAGGGGCTTCAGAGCCACGTAGTCTAGCAGGGGCAGCGCAGAGGCAACTAGGGCCACACAGGGTTGACGCAGGCCTAGCAAAGGCAGCGCAGCGGTAGCGTAGACTCTCCAGGGGTGACGCAGGCCCTCCTAGAGCCACGCAGAGGCTAACGCAGGCCTTTAGAGGTAACGCTGGGGCTTCAGAAGCATCATTGAGGGTTTCTAGGGTCAGATCCGAGCTCAGTCTTGTAAATCCTGTTTGAGGGTGTGCATAAGTCTAATATTTGGCACTAGAACTTCAGGTTAGCTGCAGATTTGATTTCTTTTATTCTCTGTCGGGTTTTCCAGATCTGGAACCCAGATTTGCTTTACTCAAAACTACTTAATAATAAAACCGTCATATCTGTTGCACCAGTTTTCTCGATTTGGGTTTTTCCGGGAACTTATGTCCAAAAATCCATGTGTCACTTTGTTGCATGAGCGAATTATTTAGTAAATGGTCTTCATGTGTAGGCTGTAGTTGTGTTTATTTTCGGTATTTTCTGAATATAATTTATGGAAATAACTTGTATTAATTAAATCAAGTAGGAGAAAATAAACCAATACACTGCAGTAGAATTTTCACATGCTATCAGAGCGATAGCAGATCAAGCTGAATCTCCAGCTATCAGTTGAATAAATGTTTTTCTGCAGGGTGGCAGAAGAAGCAGCAGATCCGGAAAGGGCATCTTGATAGCAGGGGAAAAGCAGATCTAGGAGATAGCACTAAACTTGCAGAAGGCCTTTAGGCTTACGCAGACCCTTCCTAGGGCAGTGTAAGGACTGCGTCACCTAGTTTGGGGTTATGCAGTCCACTTTTGAGTAGTGCTGAGACTGCGTTGGACCAACCATGAAGACGCAGTCCAGTCACTTCTCCTGTTGCAGAAGAGTTTTGCCAAGATCCGAAAGCAGTGCTTCAGATCTTCAGCAGTGCTGCTGGGGTAGAGATTCTGCAGGTGCAGAATTGTGCCTAGCTAAGGTAACAAAGGCGGGAAAAAGACAGTTACTCGGTAGATCTGAGCCAAATAGATCTGAGATTCAATCAGGAGGATTGGAGAGTGCTATCCATTTGTGTTTTGGTGGAAGATTTCCAGGAGGGAAATTTTTCTTTAGCAGAAGCAGCTTTTAGAGGGTTTCTAGTCACCAAGAAACCCAGATAAGTACTATTTCTATTAGATCTGAGAAAAGATGGCTCGATATGGACTGAGGGATCAAGATATATTGAACGACATGTCCAACTATGTTATCTGGAGGGCCAGAATCCTCTCAGTTTTGGATGAGTATGGTCTCAAAGAGCATGCAGAGAAGGTCCTTGCTGTACGAACTGATGTAGATCCTCTCAAAAAGTATGAAGAAAATCAAGCGCGGACAAAGTGTTTGATCATAGACGGAGTCAAGGACCACGTGATTCCTCATATTGCTGGAAAGAATGCAGCAAATGACATGTGGGTAGCTGTAATATCCCTTTTTAGGGATATCTCTCAAACACAACAAACTCCAACTAGAGATGGACTGAGAGGGCGTTTACCAGATATGTCACCTCTGAAAGAGGGTGAGATCTGGAGGCTACTTGGCCCTATCCAGACTCTAAGTGTATGGGGTAAACACACCAAGTGGTATACTAACAGTAATGCTTAGATCGATAAAAATAACAGTAGTGCAAGCATATAATAGCAATGTAGACATCAATAGATACTCAAGAAAAATAGATAGAATGCCAAGCCATTTTATTATACTGAGAATAGAAATGAGTACAATAGGTGTTCAGAGTGATGGCACCTAGACTTGCACCAGGCAAGTGAAGAAGAGCTCTCAGAATGATAGAAAAATGGCTGCAAACTGATCTGTGTCCAAATTGCCGGAGAATTGCTGTGCAGCTGCTATTGCTGGGATCATATGAAGATTTGGGGCTGCTCCCCACCTCAGAAAATGCTGAAACTCTGGAATCAGCCTCTACTCATCAAACCCAGAAAAACCTAGAAGGCATTTCTGAAATAGCCGACCCCCGAAAATCACCCCCTTGAGGATCTGCGTTGTCCCTCAAGGCTCTGCACTGGGGTTGAATAGAAACCACCAAAAAACTGCCCCAAACTCTGCCAAAATCCTCCAGTTAGCAAGGGCTGGCCCCTTGCTCAATCTCACAGTTCGAAACCACCAAAAAGAACCCAATCCGGAGCTCCTCTGAAATGGACTGTGTCCTCCCTCTCAAGACTGCACAGTCTCTGAATGCTCTGCTCCGCCACAAAATCCAAACATCAAATCTCCTGCAAAATAATGATGGAACTACCTCACCCGAGCAGGCACTCGAAGTCCCCCGAGGCTGAGGGTGAGATCTCCGAACGAAGACACTTGATGCACTAAACAGTGCTGCAGACAGGCTAAACAGCCAGCGTGCTCAAGAAGTCGAAGTGACTAGCTCAAATGCATAATAATCGAATGCTCCAAATGAGGAGGCTCTCCTCCTTATATAACATTGGCCTCTCTCTCTCAAACCCTAGGCCTCTCATCCAACGTAGCCTCCTTGGCCCCCACGCTGCCAACTCAACCTGCGCTGTCTTTCCAAGTGTTCACGTGGGCCCCTTCCCTATGTGGTCCTTTTGCCCCCCTTGGTTCACTTAAGTTACAACGTTGTGTCTACTAGGGAGTGCACTTTATTTTTAGAGTGAGTTATGTCCCCCTCTACTCACCTTTATTTATAATTTAATCATATAAGGAAAAATTGATCAAAATTAATATTTCCAATTAACTGCTGCTAATTGGGAATATTACAGTAGCCTTGGAAACGATGTACCAAGGAGGCTTCGTGCAAAGAAGAATGCTTCTTGAGAACCAGATGCGGTTGTTCCAGATGATGAAGGGTGAAGAGGTAGATCCATTCCTTTTCAGACTTCAAGCCATCCGAGATCAGATGGTTGGCATTGGTGCTACTCCGGATGAGGGGCTCTTAGTGAGGACTGCTCTGAACGCAGTCTTAGAAGATTGGGAAAAGTTTGTCTAGAGCATTCTTGGAAGGCCAACATTACCATCTTGGGCTGATATGTGGGCTATCCTCCGCCAAGAGGAGATCAAGAGGGTCACCAGGCATCAGAATATAAATGGAGGAAGCAGAAAGGCCAAGGTCAAGGAAGAGGAGGAGGATGCAGCCCTTGCATCAAGGGAAAGGAAACAACAAGGGAAGACGAAGAAGGACCTCTCCAAGGTTAGATGCTTTAACTATGGTGATCTTGGTCATTTCGCCAGCAGTTGTCCTAAGAAGAAGGACAAAGGTTCTTTTGACTCCAAGGCCATGGCAGCACAGGATGATGGCTCTGATGATGATGCAGCCATAAGTGCTCATGTACCTCGAGGTAAGAGGTGGGGTGACATGGATCTGTAGAGCATCTACAGACAATGGCGGGATCGTTGAGTCAACCCTACTCTTGGATCACATACGAGCTACGGGAGCCTTAAGACGGTAGCGGGATGAGTCGGGAGATGGTTGCAGATGGCCACATTGAAGCAGAAGAGGGAGCTGAAGAGCTGAAGAGGGAGCAGCGTAATGCAAAGGCAGCAACAACGTGGAGGCAACAACACAGAGGGGCTGATGGGACTTCAAAAACGCAGAGAAGCTGGGCTCATGCAGTGCAGTGTTGCAGCATGACAGTGTCTCCCAGAGGACAACGTGATTCAACATCCAGGGAGCTCCAGTGGTGGAGGGAAACTTGACTTGTTTGTCAAACAGTTTGGCAGAGTCTTTTAGTTGCTTACTTCTTAGCAACTGAGTTGCGGTGCAGTAGTTAGCAGTGGCAGTGCTATGGGCAGCATGATGCAACAATTTGAGAGGGAGTTGTAGTACAAATGTGGCAGTGTCAGTGGCAGTGGCATGGGCAACAGTACGGAGAGCAGCAGTGCAGTGGATGGAGGGCAGCAGGCCAAGCATCAACAACACAGAATTCAGCTTCAAGATCTTGTAGTGCATGGTGTGGATGCATTGCTAGAGTACACTTTCCTAGAGCACACTTCGTGCTAAGAGGAAGTGTTGAGATTTTGTATAGTTGGTGTAGCATCGGGTGTGCTCTAGCCCTGAAATTTTCTGGAGGGGCTACGACACACTTGATCTCCAAAACCCAGAAAGGGATTTGAAAAATTTCAGTTTGTGTTCAATTTATTCAAATAATTAATGATTTATATGGACTTCCTAAGTCTAAACTTAGGAAAATAAAATAATTAAAGTGAATTAATTAACACATGTGCTGAAATTGTCTTAAGTGACATGGATGAAGAAGTCTTTTAATGTCAGCCGTTGATGAATGATTTAATCTTGGCCGTTGAAGGGTTCAACGAAAAGTATAAGAGAAAGGCTTGAGGGTCAGTTGGAGAGACACACAGTTGCAGAATTGAGGAATAGATCTAGAATTCTAGGGCGGGTTTGCTCAGAATTTCCAGATTTCTTGCAGTGAGGGGTAGAGAGGCAGCAAGAGGCAGAGGAGCAGCAACAAGGGTAGCGCAGAGGTGCTTCAAAGCCACGCAAAGGCAACTAGGGCCACGCAGGGCTGACGCAGGCCTAGCAAAGGCAGCGCAGGGGCAACGTGGACCCTCCAAGGGTGATGCAGGCCCTCCTAGAGCCACGAAGAGGTTGACCCAAGCCTTCAGAGGTAACGCTGGGGTTTCAGAAGTAGTGTTGAGGGTTTCTAGGGTCAGATCCAGGCTGAGTCTTGTAAATCCCGTTTGAGGGTGTGGATCAGTCTAATATTAGGCACTAGAGCTTCAGGTTAGTTGTATATTTGATTTCGTTTATTCTCTGTTGGGTTTTCCAGATCTGGAACCCAGATTTGCTGTACTTAGAGCTACTTAATAATAAAACCCTCATATCTGCTGTACCGGTTTTCCCGCTTTGGGTTTTTCTGGGGACTTGTGTCCAAAAATCCATGTGTCACTTTGTTGCATTAGTGTATTATTCAGTAAATGATCTGCATGTGTAGGCTGTAGTTGTGTTTATTTTTGGTATTTTCTGAATCTAATTTCTGGAAATAACTTGTATTAATTAAATCAAGTAGGAGAAAATAAACCAATACATTGCAGTAGAATTTTCACATGGTAGTCTCAAAGAGAGGAGTTTCGAGCTGCTTTGAGGTTCAAAGATTATTGCCAACTCAAGCAATGCAATAAGGGGAAGGAAGCAGGAGGCTCATATACTTAGAGCTCAGAGCTACAACCTATTGTTGGGAGATTACACATCCCCACATTTGATGGCTCTCCCATGTTTTATGCCAAAGCATGGGTGGAGAAATTAGATACATATTTTCAACTCAATCAGATGATGGAGGTGGAAGCCATTAAAATGGATACCTTACATTTAGACGAGGAGGCCCACGATTGTTGGTTCCATGGCTTATCTACATTAGGGCATGCCATCGTGACTGCTTATGAGTTCACGTGAAGGGTTGTGGAGCATTCTGACAGGAGGGATCATATGGCACATTTTAGGGAGTTGACTTAACTCAAACAGACAGGCCCACGATTGTTGGTTCCATGGCTTATCTACATTAGGGCATGCCAGCGTGATCGCTTATGAGGAGTTCACATGAAGGGTTGTGGAGCATTTTGACAGGAGGGATCTTGTGGTACATTTCAGGGAACTGACTTAACTCAAACAGACAAGCCACCCAAAGCATTACATAAAAGAGTTTTTGAGGGTGTCAGATTTATCAAAGGTCAAGAGGGTTTTCCTATTTGTAGAGGGGTTGGTTGAGCCTTTGCGAGGATTGGTGTGGTCAGGCAAACCTACTACTCTCCACGACATAGTTAGCCGCACTCGGGATTTGCAGGACACAATTCCCAAGACTAGAGCACGAGTACCCACTCCACCCAATTTTCCACAGAGGAGTAGAGACACCAGGCCCTCACCATAGAGGGAGACTCTAGGGCATGGATAGTTGGATGAGGAGACTACATGAGACCTCCAGAAGAGGAAATTATGTTTTACCTGTCAGGAGCCATGGACACTTGGGCATAGAATCTAGATGCACCAAGGGCAAGGCCCTTTACAAGTTTACATAGAGGTTTTCACGGATAGTGACCCAGAGGATGACTCTGAGCCGAAGGGTGATGAAGGTGATGGTGGGCAACAAGCTACTGGAGGAGGAGGCCTGCCTCCCCCACTTGGAGGAGCTCCTTTACTGCCTACAGGGGGATTCATTGCTTCAATTTGGGTAGTGCCTGGCGATGAGGATTAGGGGCATGGTGCAGGGGCAACATGTGTCATTGTTGGTGGGCAGTGGGACTACCCACAATTTTGTCTATGCGCAGATGGTGGCGAGGAGAGGGATACATATTGAGACTTTTAAGGGATTTTCATTCCTAGTACATAGGGATAGGACTATGTAGTGCAGTCAGTATGTCCCCAGCATGACGATGACATACCACTTCTTTGTTGTTGATGTACCAGACACCAACATGGTGATGGGTGTCTAGTGGCTCTACTCGTTGGGGCGCGTGACCACAGATTGGAAGAAGTTGGAGATGGAGTTTACTGGGTCAAATGGGAAGTTAGTGTTGGTGAGGGGTATGAACTCGTACCCACCCAAGACAATGTCAACGCACAGGATGGAGGAAGACTTACGACATGGAGATATAGAGTGGGCCGTGGAGCTTAGGATCTCGAAGGCAGGGGCTCAGCCACGTCGACCCCATGCTGATAGTCAGGCGATTCTGGATAGATACCCAACAATTTTTGGAGACATTCCCACAGGTCACCCACTAGACTGTGGGTTTGAGCTGATGATTGAGCTTGAGGAGGGTGTACATGCAGTTATCACTACGCCATACAGACATCCCAAGGCATACCAAGATGAGATTGTGCGAGCTATACAGGAGATGTTGAGGTTGGGGCACATCATGCCCGGTTCTAGTCCTTTTCTTCTTCAATGGTGTTGGTTAAGAAGAAGGATGGGACCCTCCATATCTGTATTGATTACAAAGATCTAAACAAAAGGACCCTGAAGAATCAGTATTTGTTTCTGTGCATAGATGAGTTGATGGATGAGCTTAGAGGGGCCAAATTCTTCACCAAGATAGACCTGGATTCAGGGTACCATCAGATTCATGTGAGGGAGCAAGATATCCTGAAGACAACCTTCAGGTGTCACTATGGACACTTCGAGTTTATGGTGATGCCCTTTGGGCTAACCAACACATCAACTACCTTCTTGTCTTGCATGAACCATGTGTTCTGCAAGTAGCTACGCAAATATGTCTTGATTTTCTTTAACGACATCCTAATCTACTGCAGGACATGGGAGGAGCACTTGCAGCGTGTGGAGGAGGTACTACACATCCTAGAGGAGCAACAACTGTATGCCAAGATGTCCAAATGTGAGTTTTGGCTAACGAAGATGCTATACCTTGGCCATATCATTGGGGTTGATGGGGTGCGAGTACATTAAGAGAAGATTCAGGCCATTTCAGATTAGCCTACACCTAGGAACGTGACAGAGTCGAGGGGATTTCGGGGCATGTGCACTTATTACAGGAGATTTGTGAGGGGATTCTCATAGCTAGCAACACCCCTTATTGATTTGAGGAAGAAGGGGGAATTCGAGTGGTCAGAGGGGTTGTAGGATACTTTTGAGCGCCTCAAGGGAGTGATGAGTAGTTGCCCGGTGTTGGCCTTACCGAATTTCTCACAGCTCTTTGTGCTAGAGTGTGATGCCTCTGGAGAGGGACTTGGGGTAGTTTTGATGTAGAGTGGGCACCCCATTGCATTTGAGAGCAGAAAGATGGAGAAACATGAGAGATTGTACTCTATATACGACAAGGAGATGCTGGCCATCATGCATGCATTGGCCAAGTTTCAACAGTATCTGGTGGGCAATAGGTTTAAGGTGAAAATTGACCACAACAACCTTCGTTTCTTCTTGGAGCAAAAGGGGCTGAATGAGAGGCAACAAAAGTGGGTCAGTAAGATCTAGGCATATGATTTTGACATAGAGTATGTCAAGGGCAAGAAGAACGTGGTGGCAAATGCATTATCTGGGAGGCCCACAAGACTCTCACTCATGAGCATCACTTCAAACTGGAGAGAGTAGCTATTGGTCGAGTACTCCAAGGATCTACATGCATGAGAGGTTCTGGATGGCATTGCAGATGATGACAAATACAGCGTGATGAACGAGGTGATCTACTACAAGGATAGGATTTACTTAGCACTTGACTCCCAATTGCGAGAGAAGATTATGCAAGCTGCACATGATCACCCACTAGTAGGACATCAGGGGTTCACCAAGACATACAAGGCCATCAGAGAATGCTTCACCTACAAATGCCTCAAGGAGGACATATAAAGGCACATTCCGGAATTTGACACTTGCCAGAGGAACAAGGGAACGCTAACACACCCGACCAGTTTACTACAACCCCTCCCCATCCGTAAGAGGAAATGGGAGAGCCTGTCTATGGATTTTATCACGGGGTTGTCGACAATGCAGGGATGAGATTGCATTTATATAGTGGTTGATTGGCTGACCAAGAAAACCCATTTCTTCGCCATGCCCTCTTGGTATTCAGCCTCACAGATAGTTGAGTTGTTTTTCAGGGAGATATTTTGGCTACATGATCTCCCCAAGACCATAGTTAGTGAAAAAGATAGCAGGTTTATGGGAGGATTTTGTCAGGAGTTGTGTCGCCTGGTGGGGATTGAGCTCACACCGAGTACCAGCTACCATCCACAAACAAATGGTTAGACCGAGATCGTGAACAAATGGCTGGAAGGTTACCTGCGCAATTATGTTATCGGGAAACAACATGCATGGGTGAAGTGGCTTCATCTAGGAGAGTATTATTGCAACACCACCCACCACATGTCTATAGGTATGTCTCCATTTCGTACATTGTATGGTTACGATGCTTTGACTTTTGCTGACATGGTTTTTGAAGATAGCAAGGCCCCAAGGGCCAAAGATTGGATCCAGGAGAGCCAAGAAATCCATAGAGCTCTCAAGGACAATTTGCAAACAACCCAGAACCAACACAAGCTATATGCAGACAAGGGCAGAGTAGAGAGACATGTTGAGGTTGGGGATTTAGTCTTTCTACGACTCCAACCCTACAGACAATCCACTCTTAAGAAAAAGGGAGCAGAAAAATTGAAGCTACGTTTTTATGTACCCTACAAAGTGATTAGACGAGTTGGAGAGGTGGCATATGAGTTGGAGCTCCCACCCGGGAGCAAAGTGCACAACATATTCCATGTCTCTTGCCTGAAAAAGGCATTGGGATAGCAGGTCGCAACAACTACCTGTGAAAATTCCTAGATCTAACAATCTCAGGAATCCTACTACAACAAGCTGAATTTACTAATCCTATTTTGTAAATTACATTACAGAATTAATTCAGATTTCTTCATGAATTATTGTAGTAAATTACTGAAGCAACCTACACTTAATACTTTATGATTCTAAAACAAGGAAACTAAGCAAAGAACAAATCACACATAGGACACCTTTATTTTGGAAGTCCCTGGAAAAACCCAATGCGGGAAAACCAGTGCAGGAGATCTGAGGGTTTGTATTATTAAGCAGTAGCAATTTCTGAATACATCGCTGAATACCTCCAGGGTTATTCAGTTACAGAGAGAGAAATACTGGCAGAAAGAATGTGAGTTTTACCTCACTCAATCATTGGAAAATACGGTTGATTCGGTCACTGGATGAGGTGCCCCTAACAAGCTCTGCGCTACCACTACGCAGTCCCTGTGTCACCCTCTCTAGGCACTACGTCACCGCAGATATGGATCGATCTGACTCCAGAAGTCTCAGATCTCAGCCTCCCGGTCTCACACCCTGGCTCCTAGCTTCTAGAATTGATTCTACAGTAAAATCTCAGAAACCCTCTTAGCCACTACGCAGCCTTTGCGTAGCCCTGCGTGGCTCTGCGCTGGCTATGCTGGAAGTCTCTCTGCCTCTCTCTGCTGATGATTCTCTGGCTGAGAAAATTCTCTCTTCAGAAGCTACTTCTGCCCCTCGCTATGCTGGAATCACTTAGTTATGATCTTTGTCCGAGCACTGCTCCGTCAGAAGAATTCAATCTCTAGATTCACTCGGTGTGTCTTTCCAAATGATCCTCAAGCTTTCCTTTATAGTCTTCTCATTGAGAATTCAACGACCGAGATTAGATTTATAATCAACAGCTAAGATTATAACCTGACTTGATCTTCGCTTTTTCTAGATCATTCTCACTCTGTTTTATTAATACCTTTTAATTATTTAATTCCCTAAGTTTAGACTTAGGACTAAACTTAGGGTCCCCATTAAAATAATTAATTTTTATAATAAAACATATTATGAGTGGAATTTTCACAAACGATTTTTGGGTTCTTTGGAATACTAGTGCCTAAGCCTCTCCACAAAATTGAGACTTAGAGCACTTCCGATGCTAATCTTCTAGCACTGCCATTGCTAACACTACATCTACGCTGCAACTCAACTGTTGAGGGAAGCAACTGAAAACCACCCAAAGCTGAACAAGTGTTCAGTAGATGCACCTCGGTGTTGAAGGCTTCGACTGCTGATATCTACTGCGCTATCCCTTTGATGCACTACGCTGCCACTGCTCTAGAAGTAGGCGCTGCTTCCTACTGCAACTGTCGCTCCATCACTCCTCGACTCCCACTGAAAACTCCTTCATCCCGCTACCATTGATCATGGGCACCCGTAGCAAGGTTGTGATCCAAGAGGTGGGCTCCTCAAGGATCCTGCCCAACTGAGGTTCAAGGTGAACTACAGTTCTATGTTGCCCCACTTCTCTCCTGGAGAAGCCTGGCCACTCATGGCAAACTCATCTTGTTCAATCTTCATGGCTGCAACCTTCGGATCATGCTTCTCCTCTTTGTCCTTTTTCTTGAAAGGACACTGTGATGCAAAGTGGCCCATCTCACCACATTTGAAGCATTTCACCTTCGAAACATCACTCTTTTGTTTCCATTGCCCTTGCCGCCCCTTCGATGCGTGGGCTGTATTCTCCTCCTACTTCAGTTTCTTCAATCCGCTCTCGCTGCTACTGTCAAGCTTGTACTTGACCAGATCTCTTCTCAGCTCGTCCTCCTGAAGTGTTGCCCACATCTGCTCCCAACTAGGAAGCATTGCCTTGCCCAAGATACTTTGGACAAAAACTTGCAACTCCTTGGTGGTTGCGTTAAGGGCCAACCTCACCATAGTTGCAGCAAGTGGGGTGGATACCACAAATGTCAGTTGGTCTCGAATCTCCTGAAGTCTTGTTAAGAATGGATTAATGTAATCCCCATTCTACATCTGGATCATCCATAACTACTGCTCCAAGTATATCTTCTGCTGCTCTAATGTTCCTTCGTATGGCAGGGCCAAGGTCTCCCATATCTCTCTGGCTGTGTTCTTGCCAGCTATATGTGAGACTATATGATCCTTGACACCATCAAGGATTAGCCTCTTGGCCTTTTCCATATCGGACTTGTACTTTTTGTTCTGATTCGGATCTGTAGGCACAACAATTATATTGTCCAAGAACGTCTTGAGATCATATTCATCCAGAAGGAATTTGATCCTTTCTTTCCAGATTATGTATTTGGAGGATCCCTCCACCCGATCCTGATCTCTAAGACCATGAGATGCCATCTCAATCGAAAACTGTCGAACTACTTCGTCTTTCTCCCTACTACGTAGCTTCTAGGTTGGCTTACGCACTCCCTGATGGAGGTGGTAAGTCAGTTGCTCCTCGGTTGCCTAGCAAATGAGAAATGCCGAATTCCTTGACAAGGAACTCACTGAGGAAGAATTCCCAGCTATGTGCTCTTCTTCTTCTTCAGAAGCTTCTCTGCTTAGCAACTGCTTGCAGAAAAACTACGTCCCTTTGGCTCTGCGCTGGTCCCTCCGCCTCGACAAGATCTCGATCTGGAAGTCTTACCTCTCTGTCGATTCACTTAGAGAGAGATAACCCCAAAGATTTAGCAAAGAACAAATCACACATAGGACACCTTTATTTTGGACTAATTCCTCGGAAAAACCCAGTGCGAGAAAACCATTGCAGTAGATCTGAGGGTTTGTATTATTAAGCAGTAGAAATTTCTGAATATGTTGCTGAATACCTCAAGGGTTATTCAGTTACAAAGAGAGAAATACTCGTAGAAAGAATGTGATTTTTACCTCACTCAATCACTGGAAAATCCGGCTGATCCGGTCACTGGATGAGGTGCCCCTGGTAGGCTCTGTGCTGCCACTGTGCAGTCCTTGTGTAGTCCCTGCGTCGTCCTCTCTCGGCACTGCGTCACCCCAGCTATGGATCAATCTGACTCCCAGAATCTCAGATCTCAGCCTCTCTGTCTCACACTTCGGCTCCCGACTTCTGGAACTGATCTGACAGTAAAATCTCGGAAACCCTCTCAACCACTGTGCAACCTCTGCGTAGCCCTGCATGGCTTTGCGCCAACCTGTTTGGCTTTTGCGTTGGCTATGCTGGATGTCTCTCTGCCTCTCTCTGCTGATGATTCCCCTACTGAGAAAATTCTCTCTTCGGAAGCTATTTCTGCCCCTCACTGCGCTAGAATCACTTAGATTTGATCTTCGTCCGAGCACTGCTCCGTTAGAAGAATTCAATCTCTAGATTCACTCGGTGTGTCTTTCCAAATGACCCTCAAGCCTTCCTTTATAGTCTTCTCGTTGAGAAATCAACGACCGAGATTAGATCTCTAATCAACGACTAAGATTATAACTTGACTTGATCTTTGCTTTTTCTAGATCATTCTCACTCTGTTTTATTGATACCCTTTAATTATTTAATTTGCCTAAGTTTAGACTTACAATCCCCATTAAAATAATTAATTTTTACAATAAAACATATTCCGGGTGGAATTTTCACAAACAATTTCCGGGTTCTTTAGAATACTAGTGCCTAAGCCTCTCCACAAATTTTGAGACTTAGAGCCCTTCCGATGCTACCAAAAATGAAAACCACCGAGTTACCACCACTAGATGATGAGGGGCATTTGATTCTAGTACTGAAGGCCATCTTGGAGGTGAGGGAAAGGAAACTCAGGAGCAAGGTCATCAAGGAATATCTTGTTTGGTGGAAGGAGCTACTAGAGGGGGACGCTAGATGGGAGAGAACACATATTTCAGCATCCAACGCTACAGTTGCTTGAGGGAAAGCAACATTTGGGAGGGGAGGATTGTAATGTTCTCTTCAATTAAATTTTATTAAGGTAGCCACACAATTTTGCAATTTTTGAGAGTTAGGCAAATTTTGGGCAAACATTAGAGGATGGGAGAAAATTTAGAAATTAGTGGAGTGTGGGGGCCACCCCTAGAGAGAGAAATTTGAACTCCTTGGAGGCAAGTCGAATTGGAGGGAGAGGAAGGCAAAGGGGGTCGAATTGATGGGGCCCAAAAGGGAAAGGAGGCAACCAAGATAAATATGAGGGAACTACCTCATTTTGGGAATTTTTTCCAATTTGATAAATGAACTCTTGTATGCTTGAGTTGCTGAGCCAAGTCTACACCGTGCTGTTCAACGCACAAGGTTTCCAAGCAGGAATTCTCACCTCTTCCTTCGGTGGTATTTATTTTGGGCAACTAGGTCCAAACTCCATGTTGCACTGCTCATATGATGATGATCATTTTTTTGTTGGATTCCTCTTTCGGAGAGGTGCAATATTGATCTAAAGATCATCTTGTTTGGATGAGCAGAACATATATTGATTTTATTTTCCACACATGTGCAAGGTCAGCCAGATTTCTAATGTAGGCTCACAAGCCTAATAGATGTGTCACACACCCTCACTAATGGATATAAATTGGAGACTTGGAGGTCATTTGCTCATCGACTCATCACACTTCTCTCATTGTGATTTGATTGGTTTGATAGCCATTGGAGGCCTCTTTCCTTCACACGTGCGGAGCTGAAGCTGGGGAAATCTACGAATTTGTTTTAGGGCTGTTTGTTGTGCCTTGACTAGCATTGACCGTGGTCAACCCTTGACTGTTTGACCTCCAATCTTTGTTGAAAATCTGATTTTTGTAGGCCATATAGCTGGGCACAAAAATTGAGGAAAAAAGAGTAGTTTGACTGAAGCCCTATATCTGTAGCATTGACGGTCCTGCGTTGACTTTGGTTGACCAACGTTGAATTTTGATGAGCTGTCTTTGAGGGCTATGTGTGTGACACTTGGAGGGTTGGCTGATGTAAGAAAGTCTTTGCTGGTTGATGCATCTTGTTGACTATCGTAACGCACACTATCTTATATCTTTGCTGGACAAGAAGAATTGTAAAATCTGATCTATATTATTGGCTAGTCTTCTGTTGATCTATTATTGTGCTCTATCAACATTTTAATTTCATGTTTATGTGATTGCTAAATTGAATTGGGCCTTTAAGAAAGATTGAATTAAAACTGCATTAAACATAAAACACACCATGGTTATCTAAATTTAACATGGTATCAGAGCTGAGGTGAAGACAAAGCCCAAGCTAGTGTGAAAAGCAATCACCGAAGAAGAAATCCTATCAAGGACTAATGGCCCCATCAACCATAAGGGTTTCAATTATGATGATAAATTGACTGATAAGTCTGATTATGATGCATGGAAGATGTCCTTTGATTTGGCATTAGGAGATCAAGATGTCATGGACTATGTGTAGGGGAAGATTCAAGAGCCTCCATCAAATGCACTTGCTACCACAAAGACGAAGTATAGAAAAGGGGAAATCAAAGCAAAGCTGATTATCCGAGATTCTATTCATAAGCACTTGGTTGCTTACATCTCTGAGCTGAGCACATCTAAAGAGATGTATGATAAGCTGGTTAGCATGTTTAGGGCTAGCAATGCTAATCAAGTTCTTTTTTTCAAGAATCAATTGAAGAATATCAAGAAGGGCAAGGATAAATCCTTTCAATCCTATTTTATGAGGCTCACTGAAATCAAGAACAATCTTCTAGCTATTGGAGAAGAAATAGCTGATCGAGAGATGGTTCTCATTGCACTTGGAGGTCTCCCCCGTGATTGGTATGTATTCAATACCACTATTCTTAACAATTATGTGATTCCTGATTTTGATGAAATATTGACATGATGCACTCAAGAGGAGACAAGAATGATGGAGAGAGATCATCCCTCTAATGGATATGGAGGTGACCCTACTGCCTTCACCGCTCATGCAAAGGAGAGGAACAATGGTGGTCTGAGAAATAAATAAAAACCATGGAAGTGCTGGGCCCAAAGGAAGGAAGGGAAGATGTTACACTTGTAACAAGTTTGGTTAGTATGCAAGAGAGTGCCCTAATAGAAGGGACTTTCCTGGGGATGATGACAACGATAACTCCAGGGAGAATGGAAATCAAAGGAACAACAGGTTCAAAGGAAAAAGGAAGGCTCCCTCTGGTCGTAGTGGAAATGGGCAACCTTTCAAGAGGTCAAGAAATTCCAGGTATGATGAGTCTAATGTTGTTGATAATAAGAGAAATGAATTTATTCTTGTATCTGTCCTCTTTGCCGCATCTCCTCCCGACACCATAGATGTCTAGTTGATTGATAGTGGTGCTTCAAGGCACCTCGTTGGTTATAAAGAAGCCCTCTTTGATTTGATTGAGAAGGATACTAATCTAGAAATTATCCTTGGAGATAGTGCCACCTATCTCGTGAAAGGGACAAGGATTGCGACCCTTCATCTATCTCAAGGTCAAGTCCTCCACTTACTAGATGTGTTGTACGTACCTGATTTGAAGAAGAACCTTGTGTCTATTTCGGCAATGGAAGACAAAAGGTTTAAGGTGGCATTCGTTGATGGAAAGGTACGTATCTGGAAGAACTTCAAGGAAGCTCTTACTATTGGTTTTAGAGTTGAGACACTCTACCAGGTTGGAGGAAGTCCATTGGGGGCTATGTCATGTGATACAACTCTTCAAATAGAGTTATGGCACCGGAGGTTGCACGCCTTCATTACAAAGCCCTTCCCGAAGCAAGAAAGGTGGTGACATGGATGCTCGAGTTTAAAGATGATCATGAAGGTATATGTCAGGGTTGTGCCAAAGGGAAGCATGCAAGGGGACCATTCCCCTCAAGTGTCACAAAGACAACTGATATCTTGCAGTTGATACATTCTGATTTATCTGGTATGCTGTCCGTGACATCCTTGGGAGGATGTTTCTATTACATGACTTTTACAGATGACTTCTCTTGCAAGACCTGGATATATTTCTTGAAGAAGAAAGACAAAGCATTCAAGTGGTTCCGAACCTTCAAGGCCTTGGTGGAAAATCAAACTGAGAAGAGAATCAAAGTTTTGAGGACCGATAATGGGGCCGAGTATGAGTCAAATGAGTTCAATGACTTTTTCAAAGAAGCTGGCATTAAGAGGGAGACCACAACTGCGTATACTACTGAGCAAAATGGTGTTGCTGAAAGAAAGAACAAGACCATTGTGGAAGCTTCTCGTGCCATGCTATGTGACCAAGGCCTTCCGAAGTTTCTATGCGGAGAAGCTGCGAACACTGTTGTGTACGTTCAAAATAGATGCCCGCATTCTGCTCTGGACTCCAAAAGTCCTGAAGAAGCCTTCTATGGTAAGAAACCTGATGTTTCTCACTTTAGAGTTTTTGGTTGTCCTATTTACTTTCATGTGCCAAAAGAAAAGATAAGCAAGCTGGATGCTTCTGGAAAGAAGGAAATGTTTGTGGGCTATAGTGAAACTTCGCAGGCGTATAGAATCTATGTGCATGGTCAAAGAGAAGTGGAGACATGCCACGATGTCACCTTCAATGAAGATGCTGCCCTCAAGAAACTGAGAAATCTTCCTAGCTCCAAGGAAGACAAAGAAGAAGAAGTAGGGAAGTAGGAAGAGCTAAAGAATGAACCAATGCCCGATGTTGAATGACCTATGGATCCTATTGATCCACCTCCTTCAAATAAGAGAAGACCCTCATGGCTTAGGGACACTCTCGAAGATGTCGAGAGACATATTGCCCCAAGGGGGACATTCCGTGAAAGCAAGAAGCCGAATAGATACCAAGGGTATCTAGCAGGCATGAGTACAATTGTACAATAAGAGCCTGGATCATTTGAAGAAGCTGTAAAGCATCAAGTTTGGAAGGATGCTATGCATGAAGAATATGAGTCAATTATGAAAAATGATTTTTGGGAAGTGGTTCCAAGATCAGAGGACAAATCTGTTGTCACCTCGAAATGGCTTTATAAGATCAAGCATGGATCTGATGGTAGTGTTGAAAAGTACAAGACAAGATTTGTTCCCCGAGGCTTCTCTCAAAAAGAAGGCATAGATTATGATGATATATTTGCACCTATGGCCCGCTAGACCACCATCTGATCTATCATTGCCCTTGCTGCAGCGCAAGGATGGAGTGTCCATTAGATAAATGTGAAGACCACTTTTCTGCATAGTTCTATAAAGGAAGAGGTGTATGTGGAGCAACCTCTGGGGTTCGAAGTTCGAGATAGAGACACCTATGTATGTAGGTTGATGAAAGCTCTCTATGGGTTGAAGCAAGCCCCAGGGCTTGGTATGAGAGGATAGATAACTACTTGATGAAGTTGGGCTTCACTTGAAGTAATGTTGATCCAAACCTTTATTTTAAGGTTGATAGAGCAAGGCCTCTCATTCTAGTTCTCTATGTGGACGATCTCTTCCTGACAAGTGTTGACCCTCTCATTCATTAGTGTGAGAGGGAGCTAGCTTCCGAGTTTGAGATGAAAGACCTAGGATTGATGTACTACTTCCTAGGCTTGGAGGTCTGGCAGAGGCCAGGCGAGATTTTCCTTTCTAAAGGAAAATATGTTGTGAAGCTACTGGAGAGATTTGGTATGGTGGACTGTAAGTCTGTGTTGACACCGATGGAACTCAAATTTGAGAAGTTGTGTGGAAACGCTGCTGGGCCCTTGCTGGGAAATCCCACCGAGTATCGACAACTCGTGCGGGCCTTGATGTTCCTAGTGAACTCCTGTCCGGACGTATGTTTTGGCGTGAACACTTTGAGTCAACATATGGTTGATCCTCATCACATTCACTGGATTGGTGCTAAGAATCTGTTGAGATATCTTCGGGGTAGAATCAACCATGGGCTGAGATACACTGTCGGGAGTTTGAGACTCCATGGATATGCTGATGCCCTTTGGGTTGGCAGTGTGGTGGATCACAAGAGCATATTTGGATGCTGCTTCACCTTGGGTTCTGCTTTGATATCTTGGATGAGTAGGAAGAAGAAGTCAGTGGCTTTGAGCACTGCTGAGGCCGAATACATTGCAGCGAGTATGTAATATCCCGTTTCAGGGATATCTCTAAAACACGGCACAACTCCAACCAGAGATGGACTGGGAGGGCGTTTACCAGATACGCTGCCTCTGAAAGAGGATGAAATCTGGAGGCTACTTGGCCATTTCTAGACTCTGTCTAAGAGTATGAGATAAACACACCAAGTGGTATAGAACTAGAATGCCCGAAAATATATATATATATAACAGTGCAGCAAACATACAATAGCATAGAAAGAATGTACGGCAACTCATCTAGAAATATAGAGAGAGAATGCTAAGCCATTTTATTAAACTGAGAAATATAATGAAGTACAATAGGTGATCAGAGTGATGGCACCTAAACTTGCTCAAGGCAAGTGAAGAAATAATCTCAGAATACACCGAAAATGGCTGCTCTCTGAATTGCGTCCCAGCTGCTGGAAAACTGCCGTGTAGCTGCTACCATTGAAATGAATTGATGACTAGGGGCTGTTCCCCTTGCCGGAATGAGCTAAAAATCAGGAATCCTCCTCTACTCACCAAACCCGACAAAACCCAGAAACCATATCAGAAATGGCCGACCTCCGAAAAACACCTCCTTGGGGAATTACGCTGGCCTCCAAGGCTCTGCGCAGAGGCTAAATAGGGATGACTGAAATACCGCCTCAAACTCCACCAAAATCCTCCCAAAGGCAAAGGCTGATCCTCTGCTCAAAATCTTGGATGAAATCTCCTGCGAAAATCCCGATCCGGAACACCTCTTAGATGGACTGCGTCCTCCCTCTCAGTGACTGCACAGTCTCTATGAATGCTTGACTCCGCAGCAAACACAAACACCAAAACCTCCCACAAAATGCTGAAGAAATAACCTTGCCCGAGTAGGCACTCGAAGTCCCCTGGGGCTAAGGGCAAGATCTTCGACTAGAGACACTCAATGCACTAAATAGTGCTGCAGACAGGCTAAACAGCCAGCGTGCTCAAGAAGTCGAAATGACCAGCTCAATATCATCAACAACGAATGAATGAAATGAGGAGGCTCCTCCCTCTTTTATAACATTGGCCTTCCTCCAAAACCCTAAGGCCTATCTCCTCAACGTAGCCTCTCTCTCTTGCCACGTGTTCTTCCTCATCTGCGCAGTAGCTTCTGGAGCATACGTGGGCCCCCTCTCTATGTGGTCCTTGGCCCCCCTTGGCTCCCTTTAAGTCACAACGTTGTGCTACTAGGGAGTGTGTTTTATTCCACTAAGTGAGTTAGACCCTCTCCACTCACTTTTTATTTATTAATAAACTATAGATGGCAAAATTGAGCAAAATCGAATATTCCAATTAGCCACGGCTAATTAGGAATATTACAGTCTCCCCCGGCAAAATGTTGCTTGTCCTCAAGCAACTGAAGTGATGGATGCTGCAAAATTTTCTCACTCTCCCAAGTGGCATCCTCATTCGGCAAATTCTTCCACCTCACCAAGAATTCCCGGACTGTCCTGCTCCGTAGCTGCCTCTCCCTGGTATCAATAATAGCCTCTGGCTGCAACACCAAATGCCTCTCATCATCCCGTGGGTGGTAGCTCATCTGTCACTGTCACCTGCTGTCCCAGTGCCTCCTTCAGGCATGATACATGAAAAACGTTATGGATCTTGCTGCCTTGGGGTAGCTCCAACTCATACGCAACCTGTCCAATCCTGCGTATCACCTTGTATGGCCCGTAAAAGCGGGGCTTGAGCTTTTCAGCTCCCTTCTGCTTTAGAGACGATTGTCGACTTGGTGATACATCCCCAAACACTGCATCATACCCTTCAAGGATAGCCTGTATATCAGGATGAACTGCCTGACCGGTGGTCCCTGCCTCTGATGCCCGCAACTCAATCGCCCACTCTATGTCTCCCTTCTGGAAATCTGCCTCCATCCGGTGTGCCAAAACCGTCTGAGTTGGGTAAGTGTGCATCCCGCAGATCTTCTCGTGCTTCCCGGTCTTCTTATCATCCCACTCCATCTCTAAGGCCTCCCAATCTGTGGTAACCTTCCCCAGAGTAATCAACCACTGAACACCCAATACCACATTGGTATCCGGTATGTTGACCATGAAAAAGTGATCGGTCATGGTGTAGGTACCCATCGTCATTGCCAACTCTGGAACATACCGAGCACATTGTATCGTCTGGGCTCCTGGGACCAAGACTGAAAATCCGTGAAAGCTCTCGGTCGGTATACCTTTCTGCTTGACCATGTTAAAATTGGACAACTACGTCCAAACTCCGGGTTGTGCTGCTCAGATGACGATCGCAATATTTTTATTGGATTCCTCTTTCGGAGAGGTGTAAGATTGATCTAAAGATCATCTCGATTGGATGAGCAGAACATATACTTTGAATTTATTCCACTTATGTGCTAAGTCGGCCTAGAATAAAATATAGACTTAAATGTCTTAAAGGACGTGTCACACACCCCCAAAGATTCCTATATATTGGAGAGACTTAGAGTTCATTTGACACACATTGGTGTGGAGGAATTATCTCTCTGGATAGCGTTGGAGCTGTGATATATATGGACTGTTCTTTGTTTGGGTTGTTCTGGGTTATGTGTGACACGCTTGGCTGAATGACCTATTGAAGACTTTGCTGGTAGAAGCATCCTGCTGATCGCCGTAACGCCACCATTTATTATCTCTGTTTTGGCTTGTCTTCTATCGATCTATTAGCATGTTCTATCTTCTTCAGTATTGTGCCCTAATCTAAAATGGCATAGAACATTTGCAGAAATTAACATGGTATCGGAGCAAGGAGAAGACAATGTCCAAATTTGTGTGCCCTAGATGCAGCTACCACAGCAAGAAGAAGGAGCTTCGTGGGTTTATTATATGTTGTCATAAAGGCCAAACTCTATTGGGACTGAAGACTCTCGACTGCTGTGTGCTAGGTCGCAGGCCATAGCACTAGAGCAAGGCCTCCATGAAGCAAATGGGCATCTTGTTTTTTTGGTTGATGATGCGTGCGTCACTGAATTGTTGCCTCTAAGAGTTCTGTCTATTGTTTGGTGGATATTGAACCCTACGTGTATCGCATTGCGGGCTTCAATATCGAAGATGGCACGTCCAACATAATATTGTAATTCCTTGCTCCTACGCAGTCAAAATAGCACAGCGTTTCCGCCGCTAGAAGTCAGCATGGATTTTCTTTTACCAACAGCTAGAAGTCAGCATGGAAAACAGTTCCAATGGCGGTGGCGGATGCCGCATTCGATATTCTGCAGCGCATACAGTCGAGGATGAAATCCTTTGACGAATCTGTCTCAATTCGAAAGAATGTGCGATTATTAGTGTTTCAGAGCAGGCATATATTTCCCTTGCCAGTTCGAGCAATTAAGAAATAAATAAAACATTGCACTGTTGAAAAAATGCCAAGACGGCTATGTTGATGAATAATCAGTCCACGTAACCCTGTAATGCTGACTATGCTCTGATTAAAATTGCTTCCCGAAATTTTTGTTAATCACGTGAGATTGAAAGTGTGATTTCCAGTGCGACTGATAAACGATCTATATTTCAAAACTCTGCAAAAACAATCAGCGCTTGATCTACAGAAGAACCTGATGGAGTATCGAGTGGAAATAATAATCGTGGGCGATAACAGAATCAGAATTGGATTTTCTGAGCGGAGGTCCTCCACCACCGTCGTTATTATCACCAACAGCAATGCCACCGCTTTTGGCACATCGAATATTTTGCTATCAGTTTCACAATCTCATAACAACAATTGATTATTTTTGCCATCAAATAACAGTGGGCTTTATTCAATTTCCTCGAGCCCTTCAAATTCTTCTCTCACGAAAAGCATGCAGAAGTTCGTTACCAGCAACGTTCCCTGAACGTGGAAGTTTACAAAACTAACGTCATGAACTTGTACAACAACGTCCTCGGACTGTAGAAGAAATTCTTCCCTGACATGAGCTTATAATGTGTCCGTAGCTATCTCCACTGAACTCCACTCTTGGGAATCGATGCTGGAATTGCTGTCCATGGCAGACCGCAAGCATTGACTTGCTAATCAGAGGACTGTGACAGTTGTTATCTGCTCAAGAAGAATGAAGACTTGTTTGATAAAGGCAGAGTTTGTTCGAGGGCTGAAATGGAAAAACAGTTGCAGCAAAAGGAAGCATGATGGGTCAGATTTGAGGACTGTGATGGTTGCCTTAACCGATCAGAAATCAACAACAGAGGAACTGACCTATCCAGGTATGCTTTCTGTGCTATTTTTTTTTGCATTTAAAAAAAATAAAAAAATAAAAAAATAAAAAAAATCTTCTCTATATCGGGTTGCAGAATGAAGGCTGCCATAGCAGCAGCATGGGATAAGAGTTTGAAGACGTCAGGATCTTCAACGTAGACATGAGTACAACATTGTAATAAAGATTCTTCGTTTTGGGCCTGGCATCTCTGAAGAACGCCGGAGATTGTTCATGAAAAGAACAGTCACTGTAAGGGTAAGAAATTGCCAAGTGTGCAAAAGAGAGACTACACTAGTCTTTGTCTTGATCTCATATATTTTCAGAAAGAAACCTTGAAATTGTGCTTCAAGTGTGTACAAAGCAGGGTCGAGAAAGGATCTCTAGGAGGCTGTGGAAAATTCAAGAAAGACAGATCACTAAGAACCAGCCTTTCTAGTCCTGATGCAATTCAATGACATTTAGAAGATGACATACTATGGCATTTAAGTCCACATGTTTAGGAGCTGTGCACTGAAATCAGAGGGGCCAAGAGGTCAAATATGCTCAGGTCACCTTGAAGAGGAAAAATCAAATAAAGTATGAACAACAATGATTGATGTGCACTTATGACTGTGCTAGATCTGCAAACCGAAAGATACCACATAAGGTATGGACTGAAATGAAGAAGGGTAAATTTCTGTGTTTGGAACATCTGTATGATTGGTTCCTAGATCTGTGCAATTAAAAAAAAAAAATCGCAAAACTGAAATCTGAAGTCTTGGGCAGATCTATAAGTAAGAAGCAGTGCTAGATAAGATGTCAGATGAAGCAGATGAAGCTCTCAAGTGCAGAGAAGGAATCATGTTTGGATTCCTAGTTCCGTGGGTCGCAGTAAAGAGGGCTAGTTGAGTAAGCTACAACAGACCTCCTCAGAATAACATGACTTCTAACAAGCTGAGCCGTGTTGATATATTCTCCCTGTTGGACAGTGACATAGATAAACACCTATGTAGTAGTCAGCATGAGACATTAACAGTCTCACTGAAGCGTAATGGTAAAATGTGTTTCAGCAGCATTCAGACACATTGGAATCTTGAACCATGATTAGTAAAGCCCGCTGGATGGCTTTGACTGTGGAAGATTAAGTCCCCCTTTCCAAGTTGGTGTCTGGGATGCCCTCATTTGACATAAATGTCTTCTCTCACAAGAGAAGCTGGCATTAAGTGGGAGAATTCAACTTTATATGCTCCTGGGCTAATATCATTGCTGAACGAAAGAAGATCCTCATGGCTCAAAGACATATGGCTTCAGAGGGGGAAGAAAACCGAGAAGCCATATAAATACCAGGAGTATCTAGCTGCCATGAGTACAATATGAGCTTGGAACATTTGAAGAAACTGGAAAGCATCAAGGTCTACAAGGATGTGAGGGTGATGTCTAGGATACGGTTCCTAGACCACAGATCAAAGGTCTTGTCATAAAATTAAGCATGGATCTGATGAAAGTACTGAAAAGCTCAGGCAAGATTCGTTGCGCATGAGGAAGGCATAGACTATGATGTCACACCTGCACCTGTGACCCGATATACCACCATTCGATCAACAATAGCCCTTGCTGCTACGCAAGGATGGAGTCTTCATCAGATAGATGTAAAGACCACATTTCTGCATGATGCATTATAGGAAGAAGGTGTATGTTGAGCAACCTCTAGGGTTCGAAGTCCAGGTTAGGGACACCCATGTCTGCAGGTTGAAGAAAAGCCCTCTATGGGCCGAAACAAAGCACCCTGAGCTTGGTACGAAAGGATAGATAGCTACTTGATGGCGCTAGGCTTCATTCGCAGTAATGTTGATCTGAACCTTTACTTCAAGGTTGATAGAGAGAAGCCTCTCATTCTGGTGTTGTATGAGGACGACCTCTTCCTAACAGGTGATGACCCTCTCATTCATCAATGCAAGAGGGAGCTCGCTGTTGAGTTTGAGATAAAGGACCTAGGACTAATACACTATTTCCTAGGCTTGGAGGTCTGGCACAGACCTGGCGAGATTTTCCTTTCTCAAGGAAAATACATTGTGAAACTTCTGGAAAGATTTGGTATGGTGGCCTGCAAGTCCGGGTCAACACCAATGGAAGTCAAGTTCAAGAAGTTGAGTGGCAGCGCTGTTGGGCCCGTATTGTGAAATCCTACTGAGTATCGTCAACTCGTAGGGGCCTTGATGTTCTTAGTGAACACCCGTCCAGATATATGTTTTGCAGTGAACACTTTGAGTCAACAGATGGTTGAGCCTCATCACTTTCACTGGGTTAGTGCCAAGAATCTTCTGAGATATCCTCGGGGCACGATAAACCATGGGCTGAGATACACTGCCGGGAGCATGACACTCTTTGGATATACTGATGTCGATTAGGCTGGCAGTGTGGTGGATCACAAGAGCACATCTGGATGCTACTTCACATGTAGATCTGCTTCGGGCAGGAAACTAAAGTTGGTAGCCTTGAGCATCGCTGAGGTGAAATACATTACAGCATGTATGACCTGTTGTGAAGTCACTTGGTTGCGAAAGCTCTTTAGTGAGTTGTTCGAGCATGTGCTAGATGCCACCGTTATCCTTTGTGATAACCAGAGGGGGATTCATTTGTCATAGAATCTCGGGTTCAACGATCGATCCAAGTATGTTGATGGCTGGTACCACTTTATCCGGGATATGGTACAGCGAGGCGCCGTAAGGCTCAATCATAGGAACTGACGAGCAGGTCGCGGATATTCTCACTAAGCCCCTGGGGAAGGTCAAGTTCCTAACCTTCCGTGAGAGACTTGGTATCGTGGAACGACCCTATGATGTGGGTCTTGTTGGACGATGAGCTCGAGGAGCTCTGGGGGCTTTGGGGACAGCTTCTCGGAGCTATGAGCAACCACAAGGCTAGGCTTGCCAAACCTTGTTGGTGTGCTTGGACCCCACCATTGTGATTATTGAGTTGGTTCACCTCTCATTATCTGTGCCTCGTATGCATCCTACCCATTGAGTTCAGAGCTCATGGGAAGTACCTCTCATTTGGCCAATGAGGTGGGAAAAGCTATAGAATAGTAGCAAAGATTGATGGACGTATCAGAGATTGTCGTACTCTCTATCTAGGATGGCATGGTCCAACCACTTGATCTGGGATCAAGTCTTGTGAGGTCTCGGACCTCCGCCTGACTTCGGGTCAGATGAACCAACTTTGGGTTGGTTGGAGACTCTTTGTGAGTCCATTAGAGGTTTTGACCTCTGGGCTGAATCTGTCAGCCGGGAATGATGTCTTTGTGACTGGCCCACTTCTGTTCTGAAATAAAGAGGCCAGCAAAGCAAGTTACGGTGGGATGACACACGATGTTTGGATTGCACTTGTGGACGGAGTTCTCCCTGGTTGAGAGGGAGTGTTAAAATTGGACAACTAGGTCCAAACTCCGGGTTGTGCTGCTCAGATGACGATCGTAATATTTTTATTGGATTCCTCTTTCGGAGAGGTGTAAGATTGATCTAAAGATCATCTTGATCGGATGAGCAGAACATATACTTTGAATTTATTCCACTTATGTGCTAGGTCGGCCTAGAATAAAATATAGACTTAAATGTCTTAAAGGACGTGTCACACACCCCCAAAGATTCCTATATATTGGAGAGACTTAGAGTTCATTTGACACACATTGGTGTGGAGGAATTCTCTCTCTGGATAGCGTTGGAGCTGTGATATATATAGACTGTTCTTTGTTTGGGTTGTTCTGGGTTATGTGTGACACGCTTGGCTGAATGACCTATTGAAGACTTTGCTGGTAGAAGCATCCTGCTGATCGCCGTAATGCCACCATTTATTATCTCTGTTTTGGCTTGTCTTCCATCAATCTATTAGCATGTTCTATCTTCTTCAGTATTGTGCCCTAATCTAAAATGGCATAGAACATCTGCAGAAATTAACAGACCATCTGTGCATCAATGAAGTTGTGGGTTGCCCCACTGTCAACCAAAACTGACACTTGCTGGCCACATACTGTCCCTCGTACGCGCAGCGTCAAGTACTTGGGAACTCCTCGCAATGCTGCAAGGGTTCCTCCTGTGGGTGCAAAAGCTGCACCTCCTGTACCTGGAGGTGGAGGTGGCAATTGATCCTGGGCTGTCTGACTATCTCCTGCCTCCTCGTCATCCTCCTCATCCTCTTCCCCGCTATCCTCGGAGAAGACCTCAATGAAGTGTGCTTTGCCAGCAGCACACCTATGCCCTGGTACCCATGGCTCCTGACAAGTAAAGCATAGCCGCTTCTTCTTCAGCTCCCTCCTGGCATCATCATCTGTCTGGGCCCGTCCTGGATTCCCCTTGGGAGGCGGAATCCTCACATCCTTCCCCTTGGGCTGGAAGCCCTGTCTCTGGGGTTAAGGTGTCCGAGTCCTATGCAATGCATCCTGTAAATTCCTGGTCCTGCTAATAGCATCCTGGAGTGTAGCTGGTCTAGTAGATCTGCCTAGACCCCGAAGTGGCTCTGCTAACCCCTCCACAAACATATAGATCATCCGTGCTGCGGATAGATCTGGCACCATCACTGAAACCCTCAAGAAATCTGCAATGTATGTCTCTGGGCTCCCAGTCTGCTTGAGCCTCGTCAGCTCAACAAAGTGCTGTTTTGGATCCCTCTGGTCAAATCGCTCCATCAACCTTCTGGTAAACTCGGCATATGTCCTCACTGTAGAATGTCCGAGTGTAACCATCCCATGGAACCACCAGTCCTAGGCCTCAGCCTCCAAATGTAATGTCGCCACCTTGATGGCCTCCGTCTCCGACATCTGGTTAAGTTGGAAATAGATGTCCAGCTTCTCCACCCAAGACTTTGCTGAACTGTTTGATGAGCCATGAAACGTAGGCAAATGGAATCTGCTAGATGTGCGGTGGGTATCACCATCATGATAATGTCGGTGCCCTCTATGATGGTCACGGGGTCTACTGTCTTGCTAGAGCTGAACAAAATCTCGGAATGAGAGGGCATCCCTGAAGTCCTGCCCATAGGCCTGATACTCTGCAAAATATTCGCCCATGTGTTCGGGCTCTGCTTCCTGCTAGGCTCCTGCCCCTGTGTCTGCTCCCAAGAAAGTGGGCATGGTAGAGCGTGTAGGTGCACTTGAAGCCATTGGCTGAGGAGTATCACGCTGAGCAGCACCATGCTCCGACAAATTGTGGGATGTACCTGATCCCTCACCTACCTGGAATACCCGTGGGGTCTCACGCTGTCTAGCCTCTACAGCGGTGAATCTCTGACCCATCACCTAAATCTGCCTCGCTAGATCCTGCACCGATTTGAGGAGTGCCTCCCCAAAATGTTTGGCCTCAGTGTCATCTGCCATTGGCTCTCTCTGCTCTAAATCTAACACAGGCTCCTCTTGCTCTGTGTCTGTCATAGGCTCCTCCTGCTCTGTGTCCACCACCCGAACACAGTCTCCCTCTCCGTAGGTGTTCTCCAACCTACGCTCATGATCTCTGTACTTCCTGCCTCTGTAACAAATATATGGTCTCTTCCCCGGTGTCATAGACAACTAGCTCCACAGGCTGAGCCAGAACTATGCTCTGATACCACTGTAATATCCCGTTTCGGGGATATCTCTAAAACACGACACAACTCCAACCAGAGATGGACTGGGAGGGCGTTTACCAGATATGCCGCCTCTGAAAGAGGACGAAATCTGGAGGCTACCTGGCCCTTTCCAGACTCTGTCTAAGAGTATGAGACAAACACACCAAGTGGTATAGAACTAGAATGCCCGAAAATATATATATATATATATATATATATATATATATATATATAACAGTGCAACAAACATACAATAGCATAGAAAGAATGTACGACAACTCATCTAGAAATATAGAGAGAGAATGCTAAGCCATTTTATTAAACTGAGAAATATAATGAAGTACAATAGGTGATTAGAGTGATGGCACCTAAACTTGCTCAAGGCAAGTGAAGAAATAATCTCAGAATACACCGAAAATGAATGCTCTCTGAACTGCGTCCCAACAGCTGGAAAACTGCCGTGTAGCTGCTACCACTGAAATGAACTGATGACTAGGGGTTGTTCCCCTTGCCGGAATGAGCTAAAAATCAGGAATCCTCCTCTACTCACCAAACCCGACAAAACCCAGAAACCATATCAGAAATGGCCGACCTCTGAAAAACACCCCCTTGGGGAATTACGCTGGCCTCCAAGGCTCTGTGCAGAGGCTAAATAGGGATGACTGAAATACCGCCTCAAACTCCAGCAAAATCCTCCCAAAGGCAAACGCTGATCCTCTGCTCAAAATCTGGGCTCAAATCTCCTGCGAAAATCCTGATCCGGAACACCTCCTAGATGGACTGCGTCCTCCCTCTCAGTGATTGCGCAGTCTCTATGCATGCTCGGCTCCGCAGCAAACCCAAGCACCAAAACCTCCCACAAAATGCTGAAGAAATAACCTTGCCCGAGTAGGCACTCGAAGTCCCCTGGGGCTAAGGGTGAGATCTCTGACCGGAGACACTCAATGCACTAAATAGTGCTGCAGACAGGCTAAACAGCCAGCGTGCTCAAGAAGTCGAAATGACCAGCTCAATATCATCAACAATGATTGAATGAAATGAGGAGGCTCCTCCCTCTTTATAACGTTGGCCTTCCTCCAAAACCCTAAGGCCTATCTCCTCAATGTAGCCTCTCTCTCTTGCCACGTGCTCTTCCTCATTTGCGCAGTAGCTTCTAGAGCATACGTGGGCCCCCTCTCTACGTGGTGCTTGGCCCCCATTGGCTCCCTTTAAGTCACAACTTTGTGCTACTAGGGAGTGTGTTTTATTCCACTAAGTGAGTTAGAATTTCTCCACTCACTTTTTATTTATTAATAAACTATAGACGACAAAATTGAGCAAAATTGAATATTCCAATTAGCCACGGCTAATTAGGAATATTACTGAGTATGGCCTGTTGTGAAGCTGTTTGTTTGCTAAAGCTCTTTAGTGAGTTGTTTGGGCATGTGCTAGATACCACTGTTATCCTTTGTGATAACCAGAGTGGGATTCTTCTTTCTGAGAATCCTGTGTTCCATGATCGATCCAAACAGATTGATATTAGGTACCACTTTATCCGGGATATGGTACAACAAGGCGCCGCAAGGCTCGATCATATAGGAACTGATGAACAAGTCGCGGATATTCTCACGAAGCCATTGGGGAAGGTCATGTTCCTAACCTTCCGTGAGAAGCTTGGAATCGTGGAAAGACCCTATTCTGAGGGTCCTGCTTGAGTTGAACTATGAGCTCTGGGAGATCCAGGGGGCTTGGGGATATCATCTTGGAGCTATAAGCACACACGGGGCCAGGCTTGCCGAACCTTGTTGTGCTTTTGCCCCACCATTATGAGATTGAGTTGGTTCACCTCTCTTTGATCTATGCCTCGCACGCATCCTACCCATGGAGTTTCGGACTCATGCGAAGTACCTCTCATTTGGCCAAAGAGGTGGGAAATGTGGATAGAGACCAATAGCAAGACCGATGGACGCATCGGAGATTGCCGTACTCTCTATGTCTAGGATGGCACGTGTCCAACACCTTGATCTGGGATCAAGTATGATGAGGTTCTTACCTCTAAACTGACTTCGGGTTAGTACGAACCCTTTTTTGAGTCCAAGAGAGGTTTTAACCTCAAAGCTGAGTTCGGGTCAGTTGAGCGTGATGTCTTTGTGACTCACCTTTTTTTCTATTTTCGAAGAAGAGCCAGCAAAGCAAGTTACGGTAGGATGACGCACGATGCTATATGATGGTACACGATGTTACTGGTCTCTGGATGGGATAGGTGGACAGATGCATGTCTCCCTAGTTGAGAGAGAGTGTTAATTTTGGGCAACTAGGTCCAAACTCCATGTTGCACTGCTCATATGATGATGATCATATTTTTGTTGAATTCCTCTTTCGGAGAGGTGCAAGATTGATCTAAAGATTATTTTTTTTGGATGAGCAAAACATATATTTTGATTTTATTTTCCACACATGTGCAAGGTTGGCCACATTTGTAATGTAGGCTCAGAAGCCTAATAGATGTGTCACACACCCTCACTGATGGATATAAATTGGAGAGACTTGGAGGTCATTTGTGTTGAGATTTTGAGTGTTTGGGTAGCATTGGATGTGCTCTAGCTCCAAAAATTTGTGGAGGGACTAGAGTACATGTGATATCCAAGACCTAGAAAGGGATTTGGGAAATTTTATCTGGTTTGGGAGATAATTAATTAATTAATAATTTTAATTAAGGACCCTAAGACTAACTTAGGAAAATTAAATTATTAAAAGTAATTAATTTAAAGATGTGATGTAATTGTTTTAAGTCACACGGATCAAACTTTCTTTTAATCTTAGCCATTGATTCAAGATTTGATCATGGCTGTTGGTTTCCCAACGAGAAAAGTATAAAGGAAAGGCTTGGGGTCATTTAGAGGACACACACAGAGGCAAAGCACTGAGACTAAGCTAAAGTTCTAGGGCAGGGTTTGCTAAGAACTTTCAGAAGTGTTTCATTTGCAGAGAGGGGTAGTTTAGGCAAAGGGGATGGTCTGATCCTAGTGCCTAGAATCAGCAAGAGGCAGAGAGTAGCTTCCAGAGGCAGCGTAGAGAAGTAGAGGTAGTGACAACAGAGAGGGCAGCAGCTGCACAACGCAGAGGTAGCTTCAGCTACGCAGGTGCTATGTAGTCCCTCCTAGGGCAGTGTTAGGCAGCAGGAGACCCATCTGGTTTACGCAAAGACCCTTACGGGCAGCGTAGGGTTTGCGTCACCCATTCTGGGGTTACGCAACCCTCTCCAGTTCAGCGTAAGGGCACACAGAGGCTGAAGAGACCGACTTAGCGGCTTTAGAGGCAGCGTTGGGGTTTCTAGGGCTAGAATTTGGCTGAATCTTGTAAATCCTGTTTGATGGTGTGGATCAGTCAACATTTTGTCTTCAGAACAATAGGTTGGCTGCAGATCTATATTTTTCTCTGTTGGGTTAACTAGTGTGGTTCCCAGATTTGCTGTATTCAGAAAACTACTTAATAATATACACCCTCTAGCAGCCAAAAGACCGGTTTTCAAGCATTGGGTTGTTCCAGGGACTATTGTCCAGAAAATCTTGTGTCACTTTGTCTATGTGTGCATGTACTTTTCTGTTTTAGATTTGAATCGGTGAAAGTTTGTTATGTGTTTACTTCAATGTTAATCTGAATATTTCAGCATTAATAACTTGTTAATTAGGAAAAGTATAACCGGATCTAGCAGTAGATTTCTGCATAAAGTAACATTCAAAATTTTCACATGGTATCAGAGCGATTGCAAATCTAGCAGGGTCAACAGCAAAACACTGAAGAATCTTGTTGCAGAAAGCAGCAGAGAGAGTAGCAACAACAACAAAAAGCTAGATCTGAAGGGACAACGCAGTTTCAGAGGGAGCAGAGCCACGCAAAGGTATAGGTGACGCAGTCCTACGCTATCTCCACGCAGGCCCACGTACCTACTGCGTAGAGGCAGCACTAGGACTATCTGCTCACGCGAAGGCCAGCTAGAGTGACACAGATCTGAAGCTGTCTGATTCAGAAGGGCCGGAAGCTGAGTTGCAAAACTTCAGAAGGTGCTGGTGGGGTTAAATTTCTGAAGATTCAGAATTTAGCCTAAGCACTAGTGACAAAGAGCGAGAGGAGATCAACTTCTCAGAGGGTTTCTAACTAAAGAAATTGTTGAGATTTTGTGTATTTGGGGTAGCATCAGTTGTGCTCTAGGTCCCAAATTTTGAGGAAGGACTAGAGTTCACTTGATCTACAAAACCCAGAAATGGATTTGGGAAATTTCATCTGGTTTAGGAGATATTAAATTAATTAATTATTTTAAGTGTATTTCCTAAGTTAAAACTTAGGGAACTTAAATAATTAAAGTGAATTTAATTAAACATGTGATGAAATTGTCTTAAGTCACACGGATCAAGCTTTCTTTTAATCTTAGCCATTGATTCAAGATCTGATCATGGCCGTTGATTTGTCAATGAGAAAAGTATAAAGGAAAGGCTTGGGGTCTTTTGTAAAGACACACAGAGGCAGAGCACTGAAGCTAAGCTGAGATTCTAGGGCAGGGTTTGCTAAGAATACTCAGAAGTGTTTTAGCTACAGAGAGGGGAATTTATACCAAGGGGATGATCTCATCCCAAGGTCTAGAATACACAAGAGGCAGAGAAGAGATCAGCTCAAGGACACTGTAGAGAAAGGAAGCAGCAATAGTAGCAGCAAGGATAGTGTAATTTTCACCCATTATGGGGTAACACAGTCCCTTCCGGAGCAATGCTGAGGGTTTGGAGGCCATCCAAGGTTGACGCAGAGGCTTTCAGGGGCTTCAGAGGCTGACGCAGAGCCTTTCAGGGGTAGCGTTGGGGTTTCTAGGCCTAGATTTGGCTGAGTTTTGTAAATCCCGTTTGGGGGTGCAGATTAGTGATTATTTTGGCCCCAGATCTAGAGTTTTCTCTGTTGGGTTTTCCAGATCTTGAACCCAAAGTTGTGTATTCAGAAATATCCTTAATAATAGAACTCTCTAGCAGCCAGAGATCGGTTTTCCCGCATTGGGTTTTTCCGGGGACTATTTGTCTAGAAATAACTGTGTCACTTTGTTTATGTGTGCATGTGCTTATTCTAGATCTGAATTGGTAGAGATCTGTTATGTGTTTTGCTTCGATTTTAACTTGAATTTATTCAGTTAATAACTTGTCTAAGTAGGAGGAGCTTAATCAGATTAACAGTAATAATTTCTGCATAAGATATAAGATTAATAAATTTCTACAGAAATATGCAGATCGATCAGTGGATCGAAGAGAGCTGTTTCGTTGTTGATTTGGTGGAATTCCAAGGGAGGAAATCAATTGTTAGAGGGATCAGAGGGTGTCTGTTTCCCCAAGGACCCTAGATCCAGATCTCTAGCATAGAGAGGAGGAGTTTCGACAGGTTTGCTGAGCAGATGGCACCTCACAGACTACGTGATCAAGATAGGTCGGATGGCCTGTCCAACTTTGTAGTCAGGAAGGCTAGAATCCTGGTAGTCATGGAGGCATATGGTCTAAGGGACCATGCAGAAAAAGTCCTGGCCATGCCAACCGATGCTGTTCTCCTGGCGAAGCACGATGAGGCTGCGACACATGCCAAACGTTTCATAATGGATGGGGTTAAGGATCATATTGTTCCACACATAGTTGAAAAGAAGAAAACTCATGAGATGTGGAAAGCCTTGATAGCCCTTTATGAAGGGAAGTCCGTCCAGTGGAAAATTGAGTTGTCTTTAGTGCGACTTTTTGGAGTTTTTGGTGTCGGAATCCGGTGAAAAAATTTGAGGTAAAATCTTGATTTCTGTTATTTAAACTGGTTTTTTGACTGTATATATAGGTTCAGCACCCTAAAAAATCCCTAGAGCACTTCGATTGTGCAAGCTTACCCATGCGACTTATGTTTTCAATGAATTCTGGCCAGATTTTAGAGAAATTAGACTGGAAAAATCCATCGAAAAAGCCTTCAAAATGTCACACTAAAGATTACTCGGAGGAAAATGCTTCTGGAGAATCAGTTGCGGTCATTCATGATGACCAAGGGAGAAGAAATAGAGCCCTTCCTCTAGGGATCTTATAGGGATCCTAAAAATATGTAATCTGTGATTAATGAACATTGAAGACACAATAACATCTAATAAGTTTCAAAATCTACTTATTTAATTTTTATATTCATTTGAAAAAATTAGAGTTTTTTTGAAACTCTAAGAGCCTTGTTTTTCCTCAAATAAACTACTTCGTTTCAGTCTTTCCTCACACTGTTTTAAGCAAGAAGTGCTTCCTATAGCAGCAGCAAACATTTTACTTGTGTTTTGGAATGGGTTACTAGATCTGCAAGGTCTTGAATCTTGATGTTGGATCCACGGATCTGCGTTTCAGATCTGGATAATGGATATGGATATGGATCCACCCAGATCTGCATAGGATCCACCATGTAAACCAATACTTCAAACCCAGAAACGGATCCCATGCTGCTGAAACGAATCCTGTGCCATCTAGCCCTCACAAGCCAGATCTCAAGCACATAATATTAGAATTTTATGTTTTTTGAAATAGTCTAATTTTTTAAGGGTATTTTCCCCCTGTTTGAAGCCCTAGAAGGAAAATATTGTATTTAGGCTTTTAGTTACATTGTTTATTATTAATCTGTAGGCTATATAGCTGTACAAGTTATTAATTACCTGTAGGTTGTAGGCTGTATGACACATTATAATGCTAGCAAGAAGGATCTAGAACGCTATAATTTTAATTTTCAATTTTTTATAATGCTAGTGGGAAAGCTCTGAGACAATATATAGATAATAGTATATATGCTTAACTTTTAGTTTTCTTTGTGTACAAAGGATGGTTGTGTCGTTAACAGTTTAATTAGATCAATCCCAACTAATTCTAGGTGGAGATTCCTCTTAGAAAAGTATGATACATAGATTATAGCATGTTCTCAAACAGTGTATGGTATTCATTTACCGTTGTAGCTAGCTGGAAATTTTTAGATTTGAGGGAAGATTTCAAGGAAAATGACATTTTTATTTTATTTTAAATAAACCACTGTCTCTCTCTCTCTTTTGTGTAAGTTAAAACCTTCTATTAGCCTGAGAGAATTACATAGTATCTAGTCGTTTGTTTGTCTTTGGTCTGCCACTAGGGAAACCACCATTGGCAAAACTGAAGGGCTTGTCTAAAATATCAGTAAGTAGCATGCAGTTTCAGAAAAAGGGCATACATCATCAAAACTGAAATAGAACCAAGCCATATCAGCCTGAAAGTTTGTAGTAAAA
Source organism: Pinus albicaulis (assembly GCA_034641835.2). NCBI lineage: Eukaryota > Viridiplantae > Streptophyta > Pinopsida > Pinales > Pinaceae > Pinus > Pinus albicaulis. Next base: position 1,532,697,486 of record CM076581.1, read on the forward strand.
GCTGACTATAAGCGAACATCTAGGCATCAAAAACTATTATCTAAAACCAGAGTAACAACCGTCATAAACAGAGTTCCATTAAGAAACCAAGTATCAAAACGAGTCCCTATCATTCAGAGTTTTAAGAGGAGGTAGAGACCTCAATAGGCATAGGATCCACATGACTATCAGGTGGAGCTGGCCCCTTGCCATGCAATATGATTGTCTTGTTCCTCGCCAGTTGCTTGTCCATTTGTCTGAATTGAAGCCGAGCGCATCCATCATCAATGAAATCTCATGTCTTGCATCATTCCTCTCAAGGAGGGCTTCACGCAAAAGTGATTTGAGTTGCCTTTAGATGTCAATCATGTGAAGGTATTGATTTTGTCAACCTCTCCTGTGACTGGTGTTTATCACCCAATCAACAACAATGGCAATTACCATAGAATCAGAATGGCAATCACAATTCATGATGATCTCCTCTTTTGCTTCTATGATATCGTGCTGAATTTCTGGTGGTGTCTGCATGTGGTAGAGCTGAACAAATGATTGGTTCTGGCTCTTGCTCTTTCTCCCCCATGCGAGCCCCTGCCATCTGCACCCCTGCATGATTTGGCACGTTTCCTTGGCAGCATGTCTGGTACTGAAATGATCTGTAACTGAGACCGTAGCTGGTGCCACCCACTGAAGTGAATGATCTCCTTGGAAGCAAAAACAACATACTCAAGGATTCACACTAGGAAAAAGTAAAAGGCTCCACACACACACACACACACATATGCTTCGACCAATTTTGATAAACACTTGTTATTGCCTTCCAACATGTAGAACCAAGTGAGATACTCTCAGAATCCAAACTGTCTAGTAAAGAACAAGGGGTCGAAGAACGGAGATGAGGTGAATGGTGCATGTAAGGAACTAGGCCAGGAGGGCTTGGTGCTTCCCCAGAAAAAACCTAAGCAAAGCCTGGACACTCTATACCACCCTTTGAATATCAAAGAAGCAAATTTCCCAAACTATGTCTGACAATAATGGGAGGGTAAAAAAGCATGCCAAAGCGAAGAACCAATTAACAAAACTAGGGCACACTGTACCAGACGTTATCATTATCCTAATCCAACACGGAGGGATATCAGGAAGCTTCCAAAATCCAAAAACCAATATTTTATGCCTCTTGGTGCATGCAAGAAAGGATTTCCTTGAATGGAAATTCATTGCTGTTGTGAGTTTTTTGTACTATATGCCCACCAGCTCGTGCCGTATGAGGGAGGGTGGTATCTATGTTGGCCTTAGTTAATACTTGAGGTGATGGTGGTAGTACCACCTTCACCTCCTCCTTTGTCCCTACTCACCCCATCCGGGAAAGGAAGATGACATGTTGATCATGATGTAGAATTGAAATCTTCAGATGACGAGGATGTAGACCCATTTTTGGATACGTCGTTAGACATTCTCTACATCATCATATCAATAGAGTGATCATTAATGAGACTCTCAATTTTTAATTATCCTTTTTGGATAAGGCATGATGCATCATGATTTTAGTCTTGACATTTCTAAATTATCTAATGATTGTAGTTCTATGTCGTGATTCATGAATGATTTTGATTTTAAACTTAGAATATGTTATATATATAGTATTTTTTGTATGTGGCATTTCCCCACAGTGTCTATATCTTGGTTTTTCAAAAATTTGGTGGATTTCTATCCAGATCTAGATTTGTTTCTTGGTAACTTAGGTTTTGGAGCATTGGGAGGGTGCTTTGCTGAATTTCAAGATAGAAGACAGTTGTGGGCTTTGTTACCACTCAAACTAGCAAGGGTCCCAAAAGGGGATCCTTGAAGGGTTACCACTAGGTCGAGGGCAACAATGGAGCAATAGCCCATTGTCACCTTGGCTAAGGTTCCCTACTCTTTACGGACTTTCACGGATGGGAGGAGACTTGTTATAATAAGGATCACAAAATTGAATGGATCAATGATAGGATGAGAGGTGATCCTAAAAGCCTATTCACAAGAGAGGCTTAGATATATGGTTTGCTTGCTTTGAAATCAAGATGAAAGGCTCTCTAGGAAGGGCTTAGGGTAATTCTAGGGGCTAGGGTTTGAGTATATGACTTGTCAAGAAGATTCGTAGCTCCTAAAATCCTTGTGGAAACTTGGCTTCCAAGTTGTGGGACCATGGAGGACCAAGTGGACCCGAGGTTAGGTCAAGGGAATGGAGTTGAGAAACCAATGATGTGCTTGATCGAATCAGGGAGGAGAAGTGGATCAATGAAGGAATTTTGAATGAAAGGTAATGCAATTACCCCAATGAGGTTTCTAGCCAAGGGAAACCTAGGGCAAGGAACGGTCCCCAAGCTAGGGCTTGCAATACCTTGAGATCCCACTGTCGGATTTGCTTGAAAATTGGAGGGCCTTTAGAGAAAACTCCATCATAGTTGTGGACCAAAAATCAAAGTATTTGGATGGTTATATTGTGAGATAAGTGATGCCCTAGGAACCCTATGTAGGCTAGGCCTAGAGAGAAAGAGATGAGGTGAGAAATATATGATTTAAGGTGATCAACTATGGAGGACCATTGCCTAATACTTTGGGGAGATTGGAGTCAAGAGTAATTATGACTATGGATATTGGATTTTCTATGTCAAGGACACCTCAAAGATAACTTCGCATAGCTTTAAGTCAGCAACAAAAGCAACTTCACAGACTTTATACTTCATTTTGCAAAATAAATGGCTTATCAAAATGAATTTCAACGATGAAGCATATCTAGGAATATTCATTCATTATACATGGCCCAGACATGAAACATCACTATTTAGAAACAATATTTCCACAACTTCGCAATAATGGATGTAGTAAATTAGCCGTAGTATAGTGAAATCCCAACAACAATGTATGTGACAAAAATAGAAAGAAAGAGTAGCATTGAATTGCACTTACATGTATAAGAGCATATCCAACCATCAAAATTTTGCCAATCAAGAAGTTTTAAGACAATAGAAAATAATCCAAACATCAAAATTCATTCCATGCTTCGTCCTCCAAGAAGGATAGCAAAGTTTTCTAAAGAGATACAAGTCCAATCCAAGTGATAACGCTAAAAAAAAATCACATCACTTTTATTTATATAGTTCTAATGAGTTCGATTTAGCTAATTAGGCCTAATTAGCCCTTAAAATAAAATAATGTGCAAAATAACTAACTTTTGGTGACAAGTCCACCAAACTAGCTGATAAACAAAAGAATAAGTCTCTCAAGAGGTCGAATGGTCAATAGTGCACGTCATTGGGCCTTACAAGAGGCCTGGTGAAGTCCATGGGTGCCATAATGTGAAATAGGACTACCAAAAGTATTGGACAAGTGGTTGGCCCCTTGTTCTCCAAATAATAAACCTATGGTGCTAATAATGGGTGTGGGGCCGCACAAGTAACCTCATGGGTCTCCAAATAGATGGAAGATGCCTGTATGCGATCTGCAAGGGCTCAGATGATGGTGTAAGTGATGCACATTAACATATAGGTCCTAGGTCATCTGCCAAGTGCATGTGAAATAGGACTACCAAAAGTACTGGACAAGTGGTTGGCCCCTTGTTCTCCAAATCATAAACCTCTGGTGCTCCTAATGGGTGTGGGGGTGCACAAGTAACCTCATGGGTCTCCAAATAGATGGAAGATGCCTGTAGGCAATCTACAAGGGCTCAGATGATGGTGTAAGTGATGCCGCATCAACATACAGGTCCTGAGTCATCTGCCAAGTGCATGGTACAATAGTGGGGCTGACTGGGCATGGTGAACTAGGTGCATCTTCCTCGTTCAATAGGTGAATCTCGAGAAATCTTTGAACATCTCTGGGGATCCATGAAATATTGTCTATTGCTGTGGAGGTCCATGGCTCTCTACACACCCTACATGTGCCAATGTAGCCCTATGGAGGGTTAGGACCCCGTATAGGGAGAGCAAACCCAAAATGGAGACCATTTGTAATCCTGCATAAGATCCAATGCACCCCCTTGCCTTCCAGTACAACATGTCATTTAAATAAATTGAGTTAATGTGCTTACAAACGATGGACAACAGGTGGGCACTTCATAATGGCATTATTCCTAACTAGCGATAGCTAATTGGAATATTCGATTTTGTTCAGTTTTGCCGTCTATAGTTTATAAATAAATAAAAAGTGAGTGGAGAGGGTCTAACTCACTTAAGTGGAATAAAACACCCTCCTAGTAGCACAACGTTGTGACTTAAGGGGGAGCCAAGGGGGCCAAGCACCACGTAGAGAAGGGGGCCCACGTACACTCTAGAAGCTACTGCGCAGATGAGGATGAGCACATGGAGGAGAGAGAGGCTATGTTGGGGTTTTGGAGGGAAACCAACGTTATAAAAGATGGAGGAGCCTTCTCATTTCATTCATTCTGTTGTTGATGATATTGAGCTAGATGTTTTGTCTTCTTGAGCACGTTGGCTGTTTAGCCTGTCTGCCGCACTATTTAGTGCATTGAGTGTCTCCGGTCAGAGATCTCGCCCTTAGCCCCAGGGGACTTTGAGTGCCTGCTCGGGCAAGGTTATTTCTTCAGTATTTTGTGAGAGGTTTTGGTGTTTGGATTTGTTGCGGAGCTGGGCTTTCATAGAGACTGCGCAGTCACTGAGAGAGAGGACGCAGTCCATTTTGGAGGTACTTCGGATCGGGATTTCTGCAGGAGATTGAGCCGAGATTTTGAGCAGAGGATCAACCTTTGCTTGTGGGAGGATTTCAATGGAGTTTGAGGCGGTGTTTCAGTCATTTCCATTTAGCCTCTGTGCAGAGCCTTGGAGGCTAGCGTAATTCCCCAAGGGGGTGTTTTCTGGAGGTTTTCAGAGGTCGGCCATTTTTGATATGGTTTCTGGGTTTTGTCGGGATTGGTGAGTAGAGGAGGATTGCAGATTTTCAGCTCATTCCGGCAAGGGGATCAGCCCCTAGAATTCATTCCATTCTAGCAGTAGCAGCTACACGGCAGTTTTCCAGCAGCTGGGACGCAGTTCAGAGAGCAGCCATTTCCTATATATTCTGAGAATATTTTTTCACTTGCCTTGAGCAAGTTTAGGTGCCATCACTCTGATTACCTATTGTACTTCATTATATTTCTCAGTTTAATAAAATGGCTTCGCATTTCCTCTCTATATTTCTGATGAGTTGCCGTACATTCTTTCTATGCTATTATATGTCCGCTGCACTGTTATTTGTATATATTCTTGAGCATTCTAGTTCTATACCACTTGGTGTGTTTATCTATCACTCTTAGACAGAGTCTGGAAAGGGCCAGATAGCCTCCGGATCTCGTCCTCTTTCAGAGGCGGAATATTTGGTAAATGCCCTCCCAGTCCATCTCTGGTTGGAGTTTGCCGTGTTTTACAGATATCCCCAAAACGGGATATTATAGTGGTATCAGAGCATAGTTCTGGCTCAGCCTGTGGTCTATGACATCGGGGAGGAGACCATATATTTGTTATAGAGGCAGGAAGTACAGAGACCGTGAGCGTAGGTTGGAGAATACCTACGGAGAGGGAGACTGTGTTCGAGTGGTGGACACAGAGCAGGAGAGAGAGCTTGTGACAGACGCAGAGCAGGAGGAGCCTGTATTAGATTCAGAGCAGAGAGGGTCGATGGCAGATGACACAGAGGCCAAATAGTTTGGGGAGGCACTCCTCAAATCGGTGCAGGATCTAGCTAGACAGATTGAGGTGATGGGACAGAGATTCACTGCTGTAGAGGCTAGACAGCGTGAGACCCCACGAGTTTTTCAGGTAGGAGAGGGATCAGGTACATCTCATCATTTGCCGGACCATGGTGTTGCTCAGCGTGATACTCAGTCGATGGCTTCACGTGCACCTACTCGCTCTACCATGCCCACTTTCTTGGGAGCAGACACAGGGGCAAGAGCCCAGCAGGAGGTAGAGCCTGGACACATGGGCGAGTATTTTGCAGAGTATCAGGCCTATGGGCAGGAGTTCAGGGATGCTCTCTCATTCCGAGATTTTGTTCAGCTCCAGCGGGACAGTAGACCCCGCGACCATCATAAAGGGCACCGACATTACCATGATGGAGATTCCCACCACACATCTAGCATATTCCATTTGCCTACTTTAGATGGCTCATCAAACAGTTCGGCAAAGTCTTGGGTGGAGAAGCTGGACATCTATTTCCAGCTTAACCAGATGTCGGAGACGGAGGCCATCAAGGTGGCGACATTACATTTGGATGGTGAGGCCCAGGACTGGTGGTTCCATGGGATGGTTACACTCGGACACTCTACAGTGACGACATATGCCGAGTTTACTAGGAGGTTGATGGAGCGTTTTGACCGGAGGGATCCGGAACAGCGTTTTGTTGAGCTGATGAGGCTCAAGCAGACAGGGAGCCCAGAGACATACATTGCAGATTTCTTGAGGGTTTAGGTGATGGTGCCAGATCTATCCGCGACACGGATGATCTATATGTTTGTGGAGGGATTGGCAGAGCCACTTCGAGGTTTAGTCAGATCTACTAGACCAGCTACACTCCAGGATGCCATCAGCAGGACCAGGGACTTACAGGATGCATTGCCCAGGACGCGGACACCTTATCGCCAGAGACAGGGTTTCCAGCCCAAAGGGAAGGATGTGAGGGTTCCTCCTCCAAAGGGGAATCCTGGACGGGCTCAGATAGATGATGATGCCAGGAGGGAGCTGAGGAAGAAGCGACTGTGCTTCACTTGTCCGGAGCCGTGGGCACTAGGGCATAGGTGTGCTGTGGGCAAAGCACACTTCATTGAGGTCTTCTTCGATGATAGCGGGGAAGAAGATGAGGAGGATGACGAGGAGGCAGGAGATAGTCAGACAACCCAGGATCAGTTGCCACCTCCACTGTAATATCCCGAATGGGAAATAGACAGCAATACAAGCATGCGACAATATAGGAAATGCCGAAAATAGAACATAAAGCAAATACACATAAAAATGCCGGAAATGCTAAGCCATTTTATTAATCTGAGAATATAATGAGATACAATGGATAATCTGCACACGCACCATCTCATATAAAATGGTAAAGAAGAACCCTCTCGAAAAACAGAAATGGTCACATAAAGAAATTGCATCCTACTCGTCGAAGAAACTACCGTAACCGTCGTCGTTAGAATGAATCAAGCGAACATTCCCTATTTAAATGAGTTGAAAATCACGTACCAATAGTGCCTCACCACCTAGACAAACTCGAAACTATACAAAACGGACCACCTCCTAAAAATCACCCCTGTAAACTCCTTCCAAAAAACGTCAGTTCCTCCAAGAATCGGCAGACACCAACTAAATACATAAATGTCACAACTCGAGAAAATCTCCCACCGATAAACGCCGAACTCCACCGAATAGGCCCGAATCTCTCCGTAACTACCACCTACCGTCCAACTCAAACCGCGTCCTCCTCCAAGGACCGCGCAATGTCTCCAGAGTCGAAACCCGCCCCCACAGAAAACCCCATAAACACCCGCAAATCACCTGCTAAAGACTGAAGAAATACCTTGCCCGAGCAGGCACTCGAAGTCCCCCGGGGCTAAGGGTGAGATCTCCGACCGGAGACACTCAGTCGCACTAAACAGTGCTGCAGACCGACTAAACAGCCAGCGTGCTCAAGTAGACAGAAGTCTAGCTCAATATCATCAACAATATCAATAATGCCAAATGGAATGGCTCTCCCACCTTTTATAGTGCTAGCTCCCCTCAAAACCCTACCGTGGTCCCCTCTCTCCACGTGCTCCTCCTAAGCCTGCGCAGTTGCTTCTAGAGCCTACGTGAGGCCTCCCTCATACGTGGTGTGGACCCCCAAGGCTTCTCTTTAAGTCACAACGTGGCTCCTACTAGGAAGTACTTTATTTTATTAAAGTGAGTTGACCCCTCTTTCTCACTTTTATTTATTAATTAACTATAGGCGGAAAACTATACAAAAATCAAATATTCCAATTAGCGGTGCTAATTAGGAATATTACAGTCTCCCCCGGCAAAACGTTGCTTGTCCTCAAGCAACTGAAGTGATGGATTCCGCAATGTCTTCTCGCTCTCCCAAGTGGCATCCTCATCCGGCAAAAATTGCTTGTCCTCAAGCAACGCTTGAACAAGCCTACTCTCTAGCTGATGCTCCCTACCGATACTGCAAAATGTGCCTGGGTCCCACTGAAACCTCTCTGACCTCTTCATCACCCTGATACGAAGGGATATCTCAATGCCAGGATCCCAAAGTGACCTCTCACAGTACCAGCCAACCAATAATCCTCCCGGATCCCATCGCCACCGTGGCCAATAATCGCACAAGTCCCACGGCTCAGACGGTGCACTGCCTCTAGCTATGACCAATGCTCTAAGAGGTGAAGACCACCAACAAGCATCAATGCTCCTGGGCTCCTGCTGCGCTGTACTTGTAGCTGCATATGCTACCCCTCCAACTGCATACCAGCTCATCACCTCTATCCAATCCAAGTCCTGACTCCATCCCATGCTGATCCTGGTCTCCTGAAATCGGGAAGGAGTCCTAAAGTAATGACAACCGGTGTCCTCCTGCCAACTGGGATCTGTAACATCTACTATGTCCAAGGGCCCCTGCTCCGCTGTGCTCTCTACGAAGAATACCATACCATCAAGAGGGTACCAACTCATGATCTCCCGCCAGTCCATCCTAGAAGAAGAATCTGATGTAGCAACAACAATGGTATATGGAACATGCCTGGGATGTTTCCGCCAGCTTGTAATCAACTCCCACTGCTCTACCCCGTCTGTCAATGGAAGCTGCCTGTAGAAGGAAGCCTCTCTCTCTATAATGGGAGAAAGTGGGCAAGGTATGCTACAAGCTCCATCGACGTACTCCTGGAGAGTGCTACCCACTAAAAACGCTGCAGCTCTGCTGACTGCGAGTACATCTATCTGCGCCTCATCCCAGTGTCGACCCAAAGATGGATGCTCCAACATATCCAACAGCTCCTGCTGTCTCCTAGCCCCCTGCATAACAATCCCATCAACCTCCAACACATCCAAAGGATATGGATCTGCAACAGCTGTCACCGTACTCGATGTCAATGCAGCTGTCTGCTCCTCCTCAATGGCTGACCCCGCTGTTAGCTGCATATCCACCACACGCTCGATGTGAGTGCCCATATGGCTCCCTCTCAAAGGAATATCATGCCTGATGTGAGTATTGTCCTCCTCTAACGACTCAGGCTCCATCACCTGCTGCTCTAGCTGAATTGTCACAAGTGACTCTTCACCCAGAGTATCTCTCGCAGAGTCCCATGACTGCTCACCCTGGACACCAGAATATAGCTCCGGTCTACTGTCACCATCCATGCATGACTGCCCTCGCTCCGCAGAAGCGACCTCAACTGATCCTATGGACTCATGTGAAAAAGAGTCCTCACCCTGGCATACAGAAGGAATGCCCTCCTGTTCTATCTCCGCCATCTCATCTGCATCGAACATGCCATCCACCCTCTCGACAAAGTATCGATACAGTGTCTGGAGCCCAGACACATACTGGGATACTACCTCTGCTGTACCCCGTATCCTCTGCTCATGCATGATCTCGACATGCCCCGAGGGAAAAATGATGCATGTCTCCCTCATGACCTGCTCCCCAAGCGTAGGCTCAGCGGTGACTAATGGGCCACCCCTGCAGAGGATCATCTCATCCCCTAACCTATGGCTATCAACTAGCACACTAACCCAGTGCCACTGCTGAGAAGTCTCTCGCCTAGTGTGCTGAGGGCCATTCAAACATATTGGTTGTACCTCGCATACCCTGCTGCTCATGCCCAAAGTGCTGAAGGACAACAACAAAATCGGTTGTGCCTGTGAGTGATGTAGAAGAGGGTCAGGTGTGTGAGTCCCCACAGGTACCGTCAAGTACCGCTCATCTGTCTCCCCATCGATCCTGGGTGAACTACTCCAAAAGGAAAGCCCAATGTCCCTGTCCGTGAGTCTCCCTGGAAGCAATGCTCTAAGACCCTGCTGTGCAGCACCGTATGCCCTCGCATACCACTGATCATCCATATACTCCTCAACATGCCACTGCACACTGAGGCATACCTCGGTATACTGCTGGATACCATGTGCTACTGCTGTAGCACCCTGTACCATCTCATGCCCTGACTGTGTCTAGGCATCGGTCACTCTCTGCATGCTCACAATGTGATGTAGGATACTCCTACTCCACAATGCCGTCCCACACACTATGGTACACCACCATGCTACTCCATGTCCACCGGCAATCCACCGCTCAATGCTAGAGGCTCCCACACATCCCTGGATGTGATGACCTAGAGCTGTGCCTCTACATGTCGGACTACCACCAATCGGTAACATCGTCTCCACCGTTGTATCACTATACCTGCCGACGAAAGGATCATCACTCCAAATCCTCCTCAAGGGGTCCGAGAAGTGAATCTACCTGTGTGTCAGTAGTGTTACCACCACTGCTCGGCTCCGCTGCGTCCTCTGTGCCCCACACAACGGTGAAGAATCCTTAGCCCCATACAAGGTGCCATCTGGTGGCCTGCCAATGCCACCTCCTCCGACAAGCTCTTGCCAAGGTGTGCTGTCCACCCCGTGATCCCGTGTATGAATGTCATGCCAAGACAACCTAGGGAGTCTGCCCATAAATTGGTTGGCCACTAGAGCTGACCGAAACTGCACATGCTCTACTACTAGGCCAACTGTACTCTCCAAGACATAGTCAACCGACCTGCCTGGAAAACGATAGGTGATCCCACCTGGATCCCAATGCCAATCTGGGGTTCCTGTATTCCCCATGCATAGAAAAAACTGCTGAGCTACACTCAGATCCATCACTATCTCCATACCCCGCTCCACCGAGTACAACTCAAAATCTCTCGCCATCCAACCTCAACATGTGGATGCTGTACCCTGTGCAACTCTGATCGTCTCATACCGCTATCCAAGTCAACATATGAGATCTGACTAGGTGGCTCTGCCTCTCTCTCTCCAACGGAAAGAGATGACCCAACAACACTGCTAGTCCCATCCATGCATGCCTGAAGGGGAATGATCTGACGCTGCAATGTGCCCTCGGGTTGTACCATCAGGGAATCCAATTGTTCCCCAATGCGGGCCAACTTGGCAGCCGACTCGGCACAAGCCACTCTCATGCCCTCCAGCTCCTTGTCCTGCAACAAAATGGCCTCCCGAACTGATGTGGCCTTCCCTTTTAAGACTCGAAGGTCTGTCCGAAGCCGATGATACCGCTGTCTGCGACCATCATCCAATACCTCTGTACCTGCTAGTGCCTCATCGAAGGTAGATACATCTCCTGACACTACACCCATCTGTGTGCTGCTACCACCCGAAGACTCGGACGCGACTCCGGTCATCACCTCAATGGATGGCTCTACTGGGGTAGGCTCTACCTTCTCCACTACCATATCAATCGACATGGCCGAGGAGGTCTCCAATGAGGGTGAATCTTGTGTCACACTAGGTGTAACCTCGGACTCCCTGCAACCCTGTGTTCCCTCATCCTCCAAGTGCGAGGTAACCATTTTAATGGTTTCCCTCCCCGATACTCGGTCAAGATGGAAAGAGGAATCCAACTTGTCCACCCAAGCTTTTCCTGAGCGCCTGGATGACCCGTCAAATGTCGGTAGATGGAATCTGTCCACTGTGCGCTGTAAGCCCCCATCATGTGAGCGCCTGTTCCCTCTGTGAAAGTCGTGAGGTCTACTATCACGCTGGAGCTGAACAAAGTCTCTGAACGAGAGAGCCTCCATGAACTCCTGCCCGTATGCCTGGTACTCTGCAAAATAGTCACCCATGTGGCGCGGCGCCGGCTCTCGCTGTGCTCCTGCCCCTATGTCTTCATCCAGAAAAGTGGGCATGGTAGGACGTGTGGGTGTATGTGATGCCATATGCTGAGTGGCATCATGCTCCGGCAAATGGTGGGATGTGCCTGATCCCTCACCAATCTGAAAACTAACCTCCAACGCAGTGAGTCTCTGTGACACATCCTGCATGTGTTGGAGCGCCACTCTAAATCTCCTCTCATCATCATCACCTGCCATCGGCTCTTTCTGCTATGTGTCTACAGGCTCCTCAGAAACTGCACGGCTGCTGCAATACCATACTGCTGCTTAACTTCGACCTCTGATTTACCCACTGAAAACTACTCAGAAAATTCCAGGAATTTGGGAAGGTGATCCTTGCCCAAAACCCAGAAAAACCCAGAAAACGTTTCTTCTAATTCCAACCTTCAAAATTTGACCGTTTATATTTTGGCCCTTTTTCCAATTTCGTTTTTGGTACTGCAACTGCTATTGCTCTCCAAAATTCCAGCAAACCTCTGTATGATCTCTTTCCCAATGTCATAGACCACAGGCTGAGCCAGATCTATGCTTTGATACCACTGTAATATCCCCAATGGGAAATAGACAGCAATACAAGCATACGACAATATAGGAAATGCCGAAAATAGAACATAAAGCAAATACACATAAAAATGTCGGAAATGCTAAGCCATTTTATTAATCTGAGAATATAATGAGATACAATGGATAATCAGAATAAATGCACCTATCCTTGCTCAAGGCAAGTGAAGAACCCTCTCAGAAAAACAGGAAATGGCTGCTACAAGAAACTGCATCCCAGCTGCTGGAAGAAACTGCCGTAAACTGCTGCTGCTGGAATGAACTGAAGCTAGGGGCCGATCCCCTTGCCGGAATGAGCTGAAAATCGGCAGACCCCCTGAACTCACCACCTCGGACAAAACCCAGAAACCATATACAAAACGGAGCACCTCCGAAAATCACCCCCAGAAACCCTTCTCCTAGAAAAACACTGTCCCTCCAGGACCAGCGCAGACACCAACTGAAATAGACTGAAATGGGGCCACAACTCCTCAGGAAAATCTCCCACCGAAACGCCCAACTCACAACGAATAGGCCCGAATCTCCCCGCAACTTACCATCACCGCCCAACTCAAACCGCGCTCCTCTCTCCAAGGACCCGCAATACCCAATGAAGCTCGGGCCTCGAAATAAAACTCCCGACAAAAACTGTACCCCGTTAAAGATCAAGAAAAACCTTGCCCTAAGAAATTCGTCTCGGGGCCAAGGGTGAGATTCACGGAGACACTCGCCGCACTAAACAGTGCTTGCAGCATTCCGACTAAACAACAACAGGCTCCAGGAGACGTGTTCAGCTCAACATCACCAACACACGCAAATGGAATGGCTCTCCACCTTTTATAAAAGTAGGCCTCAAAACCCTAAGTGGGTCCCTCTCTCCACGTGCTCCTCCTAAGTTCGCGTGCTTGCCTGTGTGTTTTAAGCTCCCCATACGTGCACCCCAAGGCTTCTCTTTAAGTCACAACGTGGCTCCTACTAGGAAGTACTTTATTTTATTAAAGTGAGTTGACCCCTCTTTCTCACTTTTATTTATTAATTAACTATAGGCGGCAAAACTATACAAAAATCAAATATTCCAATTAGCGGTGCTAATTAGGAATATTACATCCACCTCCAGGTACAGGAGGTGCAGCTTTTGCACCCACAGGAGGGACCCTTGCAGCATTGCGAGGAGTTCCCAAGTATTTGACGCTGCGCGTACGAGGGACAGTGCGTGGCTACCGAGTATCAGTTTTGGTTGACAGTGGGGCGACCCACAACTTCATTGATGCACAGATGGTCGAGCGGAGAGGTATACCGACCGAGAGCTTTGACGGATTTTCAGTTCTGGTTCCGGGAGCATAGATGATGCAGTGTGCACGGTATGTTCCAGAGTTGGCAGTGACGATGGGTACCTAAACCGTGACCGACCACTTTTTCATGGTCAACATACCAGATACCAATGTGGTATTGGGTGTTCAGTGGTTGATTACTCTGGGGAAGGTCACCACAGATTGGGAGGCCTTAGAGATGGAGTGGGATGATAAGAAGACTGGGAAGCACGAGAAGATCCGCAGGATGCACACTTACCCACCTCAGACTGTTTCGGCACACCGGATGGAGGCAGATTTTCGGAAGGGAGACATAGAGTGGGCGGTTGAGTTGCGGGCATCAGAGGCAGGGACTACCGGTCAGGCAGTTCATCCTGATATACAGGCCATCCTTGACAGATACGAGGCAGTGTTTGGGGATATACCACCAGGTCGACCACTAGACCGAGGATTCGAGCACACCATAGAGCTTGAGCAAGGGCATTCAGGCGGTGATCACTACCCCCTATAGGCATCCCAAAGCCTATCAGGATGAGATTGAGCGGGCCATTTAGGAGTTGCTGGCTCTTGGACACATCAGACCGAGCACGAGTTCGTTTGCTTCTTCTGTGGTGTTGGTGAAGAAGAAGGACGACACCTTGAGGATGTGTATTGACTATAGGGCCCTGACCAAGAAGACCCTGAAGAACAGGTATCCTATACCTAGGATCGATGAGTTGATGGATGAGCTGAGAGGAGCCAAGTACTTCTCGAAGATTTATTTGAGATCAGGGTACCATCAGATTCGCGTGAGGGAGTAGGACATTCCCAAGACCGCCTTCAGGTGTCATTATGGGCATTTTGAGTTTTTGGTTATGCCTTTTGGGCTAACCAATGCACCAGCTACTTTTTAGTCTTGCATGAACCATATCTTCCGCAGCCATCTGAGGAAGTTTGTATTGGTCTTCTTCGATGACATACTCATATATAGCAGGACTTGGGAGGAGCATCTCCAACATATAGAGGCAGTGCTACATATCTTGGAAGAGCAACAGTTTTATGCTAAGCTCTCCAAGTGTGAGTTTGGGATGACGGAGATGTTGTATTTGGGTCACATTATTGGAGTGGACGAAGTGAGAGTCCATGAGGAGAAGATTAGCGCCATTAGGGATTGGCCGGAGCCGAGGAACGTGACGGAACTTCGAGGATTCATTGGCATATGTACCTATTACAGGAAGTTCGTCAAGAGTTTCTCACAGCTTGCTACACCCCTTACAGATCTGACGAAGAAGGGGGCATTCAGTTGGTCAGATACAGCGCAACGAGCCTTTGACAGGCTCAAGGAGGTGATGAGTAGCTGCCCAGTGCTTGCATTACCGGATTTTACGCAGCCATTCATTTTGGACTGTGCTGCGTCGAGAGAGAGGATCGACGCAGTCTTGATGCAGGGAGGACACCCTATAGCCTTTGAGAGCCGAAAGCTCCTTCCGCATGAGAGGTTGTATTCTATATACGACAAGGAGATGTTGGCCATTATGCATGCATTGGCCAAATTCCGGCAGTATTTGGTAGGGAACAGGTTCAGGGTGAGGACTGATCACAACAGCCTCAAGTTCTTTTTGGAGCAGAAGCAGCTACAGGAGAGGCAACAGAAGTTGATTAGTAAGATCCAAGCATATGACTTTGACATTGAGTATGTCAAGGGTAAGAATAACGTGGTAGCAGATGCCCTTTCACGTAGACCAGCCACGTTATCTCTTTTGAGCTTGGACACAGATTGGAGGGCTCGACTTTTAGTGGAGTACTCCAAGGACAGATTTGCATGTGAGATTCTAGATGGACAGGTGGTGGATGACAGGTACAGGGTGGTCGATGAGATCATCTATTACAGGGACAGGATTTTCTTGACCGAGGGATCTCAGCTTAAGAAGAAGATACTCTAGGCATCACATGATTCTCCATTGGCAGGCCATTAGGGGTTTACCAAAACCTACAGGGCCATCAGAGAGTGGTTCTCATGGAAGGGCCTCAAGGAGGACGTGCTCCAGCACATCAGGGAGTGCAATGTTTGTTAGAGGAACAAGGGAGAGATGAGCCATCCCGTAGGATTGTTGCAGCCTCTTCCCATTCCGGAGGGGAAATGGGAGAGCATATCGATGGACTTCATCACAGGGTTGCCCATGGTGCAGGGCAAGGATTGTATCTTTGTCATCGTTGATCGGCTGACAAAGTATGCGCACTTTTTCGCCATATCCGCGCATTACACAGCAGCACAGGTGGCCAAGCTATTCTTCAGAGAGATTTTCAGGCCGCATGGTCTTCCTAAGACCATCATCAGTGACAGGGACCGCTGCTTCATGGGCGGATTTTGGCAGGAGCTTTTTCGGCTAGTGGGGACGGAGTTGACACCGAGTACCAGTTATCACCCACAGACGGATGGACAGACGGAGATAGTTAACAAGTGGCTGGAGGGCTACTTGCGTAACTATGTTAGTGGGCAGCAGCGAGCATGGCTGAAGTGGTTGCAATTGGGGGAGTACTGCTACAACACGACACATCACATGTCCATTGGTATGTCGCCATTTTATGCTTTGTATGGGTATCATTCCTTATCTTTTGCTGATATGATGTTCGGTGATAGCAAGGCTCCTAGAGCCAAGATTTGGATCCAAGAGAGTCAGGACATTCTCCGAGCTCTCAAGGACAATATGGCTACAGCACAAAACCAGTAGAAGCTGTATGCCGACAGAGGCTGGGTGGAGAGATAGTTTGAGGTAGGGGACTTGGTCTACCTACGATTACAGCCATACCGACAGTCGTAGTTGAAGCAGAAGGGAGCTAAGAAGCTCAAGCCACGCTTTTACGGGCCATACAGGGTGATACGTAGGATTGGGCAGGTTGCGTATGAGTTGGAGCTGCCCGAAGGCAGCAAGATCCATAACGTTTTTCATGTATCGTGCCTGAAGAAGGTGCTGGGGCAGCAGGTGACAGTGATAGAGGAGCTACCACCCACGGATGATGAGGGGCATTTGGTGTTGCAGCCAGAGGCTATTATTGATACCAAGCAGAGGCAACTACAGAGCAGGATGGTCCAGGAATTCTTGGTGAGGTGGAAGAATTTGCCGGATGAGGATGCCACTTGGGAGAGTGAGAAATTTTGCAGCATCCATCACTTCAGTTGCTTGAGGACAAGCAACATTTTGCCGGGGGACACTGTAATATTCCTAATTAGCGACAGCTAATTGGAATATTCGATTTTGTTCAGTTTTGTCGTTTATAGTTTATAAATAAATAAAAAGTGAGTGGAGAAGGTCTAACTCACTTAAGTGGAATAAAACACCCTCCTAGTAGCACAACGTTGTGACTTAAGGGGGAGCCAAGGGGGCCAAGCACCACGTAGAGAAGGGGGCCCACGTACACTCTAGAAGCTACTGAGCAGATGAGGATGAGCACGTGGAGGAGAGAGAGGCTACGTTGGGGTTTTGGAGGGAAACCAATGTTATAAAAGATGGAGGAGCCTTCTCATTTCATTCATTCTGTTGTTGATGATATTGAGCTAGACGTTTTGTCTTCTTGAACACGCTGGTTGTTTAGCCTGTCTGCAGCACTGTTTAGTGCATTGAGTGTCTCCAGTCGGAGATCTCGCCCTTAGCCCCGGGGGACTTCGAGTGCCTGCTCGGGCAAGGTTATTTCTTCAGTATTTTGTGAGAGGTTTTGGTGTTTTGATTTGTTGCGGAGCTGGGCTTTCATAGAGACTGCGCAGTCACTGGGAGAGAGGATGCAGTCCATTTTGGAGGTGCTCCGGATCGGGATTTCTGCAGGAGATTGAGTCTAGATTTTGAGCAGAGGATTAGCCTTTGCCTGTGGGAGGATTTCGGTGGAGTTTGAGGCGGTGTTTCAGTCATTTCCATTTAGCCTCTGCGCAGAGCCTTGGAGGCTAGCGTAATTCCCCAAGGGGGTGTTTTTTGGAGGTTTTCGGAGGTCGGCCATTTTTTATATGGTTTCTGGGTTTTGTCGGGATTGGTGAGTAGTGGAGGATTGCAGATTTTCAGCTCATTCCGGCAAGGGGATCAGCCCCTAGACTTCAGTCCATTCCAGCAGTAGCAGCTACACGGTAGTGTTCCAGCAGCTGGGACGCAGTTCAGAGAGTAGCCATTTCCTGTATATTCTGAGAATATTTCTTCACTTGCCTTGAGCAAGTTTAGGTGCCATCACTCTGATCACCTATTGTACTTCATTATATTTCTCAGTTTAATAAAATGGCTTAGCATTTCCTCTCTATATTTCTGATGAGTTGCCGTACATTCTTTCCATGCTATTATATGTCTGATGCACTGTTATTTGTATATATTCTTGAGCATTCTAGTTTTATACCACTTGGTGTGTTTATCTATCACTCTTAGACAGAGTCTGGAAAGGGCCAGATAGCCTCCGGATCTCGTCCTCTTTCAGAGGCGGAATATCCAGTAAATGCCCTCCCAGTCCATCTCTGGTTGGAGTTTGCCGTGTTTTAGAGATATCCCTGAAACAGGATATTACACCCTTCCATAGTGGGCTTCAGTTTGTGCTAATGTCTCCAAGCTCTAAGCGGGGTTAACCAAGTCCCCTTTTAGGTGGTTTCTACTTTTAAAGGGGACGATGTGTCCAAGGTACATTCTTCAAATGGTGGTGGCATGTGATAAAGGGATGAATGGAATAGGGAATGAAAGGGGCAATACTGGGCCGCATGTCGGGGTACAAGGGTAGCAAATAAAGGGAAGCCCACACTTGGGTATCAAATCAATGTTGATAATATCAGCGATATTTCATGAAATATCACGAATATTGCGATATTTTTAGGCAAATGATATTTCGGCAGGTAATTATCGTGATATTTCATATTTCAAAATTTCGTGATATTTTGAAAATATTGGCTAAATATCATTATTGCTTTATATGAATAAAAATCTGAAAAATTGATTCTTTTATGTTTGTCGATATTTTCCAATATTTTGCTGATATTTTCGCTGATATTGCAGATAAGAATTTTTCAAAATCCTCACCGATATTTTTCTGATAGTGATATTTTCAACATTGGGGTATATAATATATAGGAGGGAGCAATCGTGGTGCATGAGATACTTCGGTCTTGATTTTTCCACCCTTCATCATATGCCTTTTTCCTTTTATGATTTTTTATTTGATTAACTGCTTGGGGCTCAAGGGGTAAGAGCATGATGGGTAAGGTATGGCAGTGGATATCCCCTTTAAGTTGGGGTGATTCGTTGTCCACCAGGGGTTGGCACAAGCATGGGTTCTTGAATGATAAGGGAGGCTCATCTAGGGCCTATAGAAATCTGGGTGATGGCCATGGGTATGAGGTAGAGCTCATGCATTTGGCTTTTTCCCACGTGCTAAATGTGTTTGTCCCGATCATCTTTTGAATTTTGTGGTGCAATTTCTTATTGAATGTGGCCAATTATGCTTTTAATTTTCTTTTCAGTTGCATCAATCTCTGGGGCATCAATTCATTCCCTTCCCAAGGTATGGGCAAGGGGAAGGGGAGGCTAACCCTATGTGGACCCAATGGAGAATTGTGGACTGAGGTGGGAAAGTTGGTGAATGGGGTAATAATAAACAGAATGGGAGTGATATATGTGGATGGGGGAGCAGGATCACAAAACCAAAATAAGGGTTTCCCATGTAGTACCATCCCTCAAGCCCAAAGGTCAGTAAAAGAGATCCCATGGGAGTAGGATCCAAGGGTAACATCCAAAAGAGGTCTATGGGACAAGAGCATAGACCTAGCCCACTCTTTCTGCTGAATCCCCCCATTAATCCATGCACATAAGTTTCCATGCTAAGCATACTACAATACTCAATTACCAAATGACAAGGCATACCTTTAGGTTCGGGCGACCCACCTTCAAACATACGATCATGAAAAATGGGTGAGGAACCACATGGTTGGCTAAGGTGGCGGAGAAATGGCACAACGAGCAAGTTGGTGGCTGGCTACCAGCTGAGGACCATCTTGGAGAAAATTTTCTCCTAGGGATGTCACCTAGAAAACGGTGGGTGACATCTGGCTCCAACTGGGACATGATCTCTCGAAAATTGGGCGAACCTACTTGAATGGGAGGCCACGAGAACACCAACAATATCTTGGTTACCGTAGAACTGTTACTTGCACATATTAAAGACTAAACCCATGGGGCATCATGTTTGCACGGTGTCCCATGATCACCCATGCTTAGTGTTAGGCCGTAAAATCAACATATAATAAAATATGCAAATTTTAATCTAAATGCAGCTAATCTACCATGATAAATATCATATGACATTAGTTCTAATGTGAAAATAAGCATGCAATGCATCCTACTCTAACATGCATACGACGAAGCTAATATCAAGTGTAATCATAAAGCCAATGCAACTAACATATCATCAATTCAATATAAATATGTCTGCCTATATGATTACTCGTGCATCGAATGGAAAAGCGAATGCAAACCCAAACACATGAAAATGATGTGGGCGGGAGGTGGAAAAATATGGTTTCCATGTGAGGTAAGAGGAATCCCTAAGAGAAGGAACATGAGTCAATCTAGGAGTGTGGGGCCTTCCCTTGAAGCACACAATGGTGAAATGAATGACTATCCTTAAGAACTTCTTATCACAATAATTTCTCATAGTATTGTGCTTTGTATATGCCACAAGATTGCGATGAGAGGGGAATGAAGGGTGAGGGAAAGGAGTGAAACAAATAGGTTGCTCAAGGTGATGGTCACATTGGAGAAGGGAGACCATGGGGTGATCAAAACCATGAGGGTGTGTCCAAGGAGGTAAAGTATAATTAATGAGGGGCTCTTCCTTGACACTATAATCGGAAGGGGGAAAGGGCTCACTGTCACTTGAGATCATATGACAAGGGGTGAGGGAATCACTTGATGAAGACTCAAGATGATGAACAATAGGAAAAGGCAAAAGGGAGGATGAAGTATTGTATTCCACAAGTTTCTCTTCCCCAAAATCACAATCTAAAGGCTCAAGTGATTTGAATATAGAATCATATTGAGGAGAGGTGGGAGCCTTATCGATTTCTTTAGCACCAAAGATTGGGTCTCTCCTAAAAGGAGAATTGGTCACTTCCAACTGTCCTTCTTTATGCAAGGTAAATAATAATTCTCCTTCCCAAGGGTATCAATGGATATGTCATCATAAATAATGCCCGAGAGAAAGGGAAGACCAATCTCAACCTCATCCTTGGTGTTAGTGTCATAAATGGGAGCACAATCAAATTGAGGACCAACAATTTCCCACTTCTCCTTTTCAATGTGGAAGTAATCTCCAATGTCATCTTCCAAGGGGCTAATGGGATCTCCTTCCTCAAGGTTCTCAAAAGGAGAGTCATCAGGAGTAATATCCTTGAGAAAGGTAAGGTTAGTCTCAACTTCACCTTCCCTAGACTCATCCTTCCCAACACGTGTTTTCAAAATCATCCTTTTCGTCATGTGGACCCAAGGAGGACTCATCTTCCTGCTCATCAATTAGATTTTCAATGCCTTGATGATGCTTGATGAAGGCTTCCTCTTGGATGATTAATGCAGGGTATACTTGAAAATGTCTATGAAAGCCATCAACAAACTCCTCAATAGATGAGATGCTCTTAGGTTCATGATCATGCAACCAAGAGTTATGACCACCGAGAGAGCCCATGAACAACAACATAAGGACATCTTGGTGAACCACTTTCTCTCTTGAAGCATGTGCAGTAAATCTTTCTACATGGTCAATTGCGGAGAGCAGATCACCATCAAATAGGGGCAACCCATGTTCCATCCTTCCTCCGACATGATTAGGGTGCCTAGGGATGCTAGCGATGTCCAGAGCAGGAAAATTATGAAAGAAATACAACCTATTTGAGATATACATGAAAAATATGTAGGAGTCGCCAAGGTGAATTTAAAGATGCCTAGAAATATGCTTGCTTCACCCTACAAGCATTGACCTTAAAGTTCAGTGAAGAACTAGGGCTTCGTTCTTCCAATGGAGTTGCCAATAATGATATGTCAATATGTCGTATGGGAAACAAAACTCACGTCTTGTTCCCCGACAATGGCGCCAGAAATTTTATCGCTCAAACTAGCAGGGGTTCCAAAAGGGGATCCTTGAAGGGCTACCACTAGGTCAATGGAAACAATGGAGCAATAACCCACTGTCACCTCGACTATGGATCCCTACTCTTTATGGACTTTCACTGATGGGAGGAGACCCATTATAATAAGGATCACGAAATTGAATGGATCAATGATAGGATGAGAGGTGATCCTACAAGCCTATTCACAAGAGAGGCTCAAATATATGGTTTGCTTGCTTTGAAAGACGGATGAAAGGCTCTCTAGGAAGGGCTTAGGGTAATTCTAGCGACTAGGGTTTGAATATATGACTTGTCAAAAAGATTCTTAGCTCCTAAAATCCTTGTGGAAACTTGGCTTCCAAGTTGTGGGACCACGCAGGACCAAGTGCACCCAAGGTTAGTTCAAGGGAATGGAGTTGAACAACCAATGATGTGCGTGACCTAATCAGGGAGGAGAAGGGGATCAAGGAAGGAATTTTCAATGAAAGATAATGCAATGATCCCAGTGAGGCTTCTAGCTAAGGGAAACCTAGGGCAAGGTCCCCGAGCTAGGGCTTGCAATATCTTGAGATCCCACCATTGAATTTGCTTGAAATTTGGAGGGCCTCTAGAGCAAACTCCAATACAGTTGTGGACCAAAAATCGAAGTATCTGGATGGTTGGATTGTGAGATAAGTGATGCCCTAAGTGCCCTATGTAGGCTGGGCCTAAAGAGGAAGAGAGGAGGTGAGAAAAATATGCTTTAAGGTGATCACCTATGGAGGACCAATGCGTAATCCTTTGGGGAGATTGGAGTCAAAAGTAATTATGACCATGGATATTGGATTTTCTATGTACAGGAGCCTTAAAGACAACTTCACATAACATTGAGGCAACAACAAAAGCAACTTCAAAGACTTTATACTTCGTTTTGCAAACAAGATGGCTTATCAAGATGAATTTCAACGATGAAGCATCTATGGGAATATTCACTAATTATACATGGCCCATACGTGAAGCATCACTATCTAGAAACAAAATTTCCACAACTTTGCAATAATGGATGCAATGAATTAGCCCTAGTATAGCGAAATCCTAGCAACAATGTATGTGACAAAAATAGAAAGAAAGAGTAGCATTGAATTGCACTTACATGTATAAGAGTATATCCAACCATCAAAATTTTTCCAATCAAGAAGCTCCAAGACAAGAGAAAATAATCGAAACATCAAAATTCATTCCATGTTCCAAAAATTCGTCCTCCAAGAAGAATAGTGAAGTTCTCTAAAGAGATACAAGTCCAATCCAAGTGATGATACTAAAATGAAATCACATCACTTGTATTTATACACTTCTAATGAGTTCAAGTTAACTAATTAGGTCTAATTAGCCCCTAAAATAAAATAATGTGCAAAATAACTAACTTTTTGTGACAAGCCCACCAAACTAGCTCATAAACAAAAAAATAAGCCTCTCAAGAGGTCGAATGATCAATAGTGCATGTTGTTGGGCCTTATAAGAGGCCCGATGAAGTCCATGGGTGATATAATGTGAAATAGGACTTCCAAAAGTAGTGGACAAGGGATTGGCCCCTTATTCTCTAAATAAAACCCTGTGGTACTTGTGGAAATTTCTAAATCTTTACACTTTATGCAGAAATTATTTACTGTTAATCTGGTTATGATCCTCCTACTTAGACAAGTTATTAACTGAATAAATTCAAGTTAAAATCGAAGCAAAACACATAACAGATCTCCACCAATCCAGATCTAGAACAAGTTCATGCACACATAGACAAAGTGACAGTTATTTCTGGACAAATAGTCCTCGAAAAAACCCAATGTGGGAAAACCGGTCTCTGGCTGCTGGAGGGTTTTTTATTAAGAATTTTCTAAATACAAGCAGCCTAGGTTCCATATTTGGAAAACCCGACAGAGAAACAATAGATCTATAGCTCACTGCTGATCTAGGGCCAAAATAATGATTGATCCACACCCTCAAACGGGATTTACAGAACTCAACCAATATTAGGGCCTAGAAACCCCAGACCTGCCCCTGAAAGCCTCTGCGTCAGCCTCTGAAGCCCCTCTGACCCTCAGCGCTGCTTCGGAAGGGACTATGTTACCCCAGATTGGGTGACACAGTCTCTACGCTGCCTCTTAGGGTCTCTACGTAACCCCTGAGGGCTTCCTGCTGAAAATCACGCTGTCCTTGAGGGACTGCGCTATCCTTGCTGCTGCTGCTGCTGTTGCTCTCCTGCTTCTATGCTGCCCCTCTGAGCTGATCTCTGCCTCTTCTTGATTCTAGACCCCATCATCCCCTTGGCCTAAATTCCCCTCTCTGCAGCTGAAACACTTCTGAGAATTCTTAGCATACCCGTCCTAGAATCTCAACTTATCTTCAGTGCTCTGCCTCTGTGTGTCTTTACAAATGACCCCAAGCCTTTCCTTTATACTTTTCTCATTGGGAAACCAATGACCATTTATCAGACCTTGAATCAATGGCTAAGATTAAAAGAAAGCTTGATCCGTGTGACTTAAGACAATTTCATCACATGTTTAATTAAATTCACTTTAATTATTTAAGTTCCCTAAGTTTTAACTTAGGAAATACATAAAAATAATTAATTAATTTAATATCTCCTAAACCAGATGAAATTTCCCAAATCAATTTTTGGGTCTTGTAGATCAAGTGTACTCTAGTCCCTCCACAAAATTTGGGAGCTAGAGCACAACTAATGCTACCCCAAATACACAAAATCTCAACACTCCCTCTTAGCATCAAGGGTGTGCTCTAGCAATACATCACACTATGCATTACATGATTTTTGGCACTGGTTCTGTGTTGTTGATGCTTGGCTTGCTGCCACTCAAGTCTGCACTGCTGCTGCCCATGACTCTGCCACTGCCACTGCAACCTTTGTACTGCAGCTGCCTTTCAATGTGCTGCATGTGTGATGCTCATAGCACTGCCACTGCTGAACAGCTGCACTGCAACTTCAGTTGTTGAGAGAAACAACTGAATCTCCTGCCCAATCTTTGACAAACAAGTCAGATGGGCTACATCCTTATCACTGAAGCTCCATAGGCTACAAATCTGTGCTGGCATCTGAAGAATGCTGCACAGCTACAACTTTGCTTGCGTACACAGACTCCCTTTGCATTGCTGAAGTCACATCAGCGCCTTGTGCTGAAATCTTGCATGCTGCTGCTGCACTGCGCTGTCCCTTTGCAGCCTTCTGTGTTGTTGCAGCTCTGCACTGCGTAAGAAACTCTGCTCTACGCTGCTGAAGTCACATCAACCTTTGCACTACTGCTGCTTCTACGTTGTTGCTGCCTTGCTCTGCGCTGCTCCTTCCAGTCTTCAGATCTGCCTCTGCTTCTACTTCATCTATGATCTATGTATCCACTGCTCCACTTGTCCCGCTGTTGTCTTAAGGTTGTTGTAGCTTGCATGTGATCCAAGAGATGAGCTGCTCAAGGATCCCGCCTTACTTCTATGTAGCTCCTCTAAATATCCATATCACCTCACTTCCGTAGTTCATGAGCACTCGTGGCTGCATCATCTTCCAACCCATCATCTGCCACAATTGCTTTGGAAGAAGATGCTTCCTTGTCCTTTTTCTTTTGAGGATAATTGCTAGCAAAATGTCCCGTTTCACCACACTGGAAGCACTTGATCTTTGAGAGATCCTTCTTCTTTGGTTGCTTCTTTGATGCCAAGGTTGCATCTTCATCATCTATCTTCTTCACTTTGCATGATTCCGAGCTATACTGCTTCTTGGTGAATCTGCAGAGTTCTTCTTGACGCAAAATTGACCACAAGCTATCCCAATTTGGGAGGTCCGCTTTACCCAAGATACTTTGGACAAAGGTTTCCCACTCATCCGTGATTGCATTGAGGGCAGTCCTCACCATCACATCGTCCTCCACCTTTGCACCAGTTGCAGTCAACTGATCTCTGATCGATTGCAGTTTGAAGAGGAAATGCTCCATGTCTTCTCCCTTGGCCATCATGAATGACCTCATCTGTGTCTCCAATAACATCTTTCTTTAGACAGATTTTCCCTCATATAGGGAGATCAAGGCCTTCCACATCTCATTAGCTGTCTTCTTCTCATCTAAGTGTGGTGCAATATGGTCCTTGATTCCATCCATAATCAATTGCTTAGCATGCCTAGCAACCTCCTTATGCTTTCGAAGGAGATCCAGATTTGTCGGTGTGGCCAGAGTTTTCTCTGCATGGTCTCTAAGATTGTATGCCTCAAGGACTATCAGGATCCTTGCCTTCCAAACTGAAAAGTTTGAGAGGCCATCCAGCCTGTCCTAATCACGTAGTCCATGAGGGGCCATCTGCTCAGAATGTGTCGGAGCTTCCTTTTCTCTTTACTAGAGAAATGGATCTAAGGCCCTTGGTGAAACAGGCACCTTCTGCTCCCTTTGACAACTGATTTCCTTCCTTGGAATCTGCAAAATCAACAATGATTCAACTCTCTTTGATCCTCTGATCAAACTGCAAATTTCCTTTGACTAGAAGCTCTCTGAGAAGCTGATCTCCTCCCGCTCTTTGTCACTTGTGCTAAGGCTAAAAATCTGAAATCTTAAAAAATTTAGCCACACTAGCACCTTCTGAATTTCTGCAGCTTTTCTTCAGTCTTTTCTAGATCTGACAGATTCAGATCTGAACCACACTGGCTGGCTTCAGACTATTCCAACGTTGTTTCTAAGCTGCCTTTGCGCCGTAATTCCGTGGGCTTGCTAAGAGAAAACGTTAGACTACGTCACCCTTCCCTCTGCGTGAATCTGCCTCTGAAAACTGCGTTGTCCCTTCAGATCTACGTTTCTGCTGCTTTTCCAGTTGCTTCCTTCAGCTAGAACCTTCAGATTCTTGTTGGTGACCCTCCTAGATCTGCAATTGCTCTGATACCATGTGGAAATTTCTGAATCTTTACACTTTATGCAGAAATTTTTTACTGTTAATCTGGTTATGCTCCTCCTATTTAGACAAGTTATTAACTGAATAAATTCAAGTTAAAATCGAAGCAAAACACATAACAGATCTCCACTAGTCCAAATCTAGAACAAGTTGATGGACACAAAAACAAAGTAACATAGTTATTTCTGGACAAATAGTCCCCGGAAAAACCCAATGCAGGAAAACCAATCTCTGGCTGCTGGAGGGTTTTATTATTAAGAATTTTTTGAATACAAGAAGCCTGGGTTCCAAATTTGGAATACCCGACAGAGTGTAATATCCCCAAAGGGAAATAACCAGTAATACACAGAAATAGGCCAGACAGATATAGAAAATACAATGCTGGAACCAGATCATGGAACAAGTACACATAGAATGCCAGAAAACTAAGCCATTTTATTAATCTGAAAGTACATAGAGAGGAGTACAAAATAATCAGGATGAGTGCACCTATCCTTGCCCTAGGCAAGTGGAGACCCTCTCAGAACAAATGATGGCTGCAAATAAGGACAGCGTCCTAGCTGGCTGAAGAGCTGCTATGAAGAACTGCTACTGGACTGCAATGGAACTATGAGCTGGAGACTAGAAGATGGCTGATTTCAGTCCTCCAAACCCTCACCAATAAAAACGATGTCTCTGCTAGTGACAGCGCAGAAACAGATGGAATGCTGGCCACAAAAACCTCCAGATGAATGGATCAGCTCCTCAAGACTAGTAATGCTGGAAAACGCTGTCAAGCCCCACTCACATGATCCTGCTCACCCGATCAGCGTCCTCCCTGATGGATCTGCGTCCTATATGCTCTGATCTACTGGATCTGAAGCCTCCAATCCAGATCTGCGTCCTAGGCCTCCAGATCTGCGCCCCCCTAGGTCAGATCTACTGTTATCTCTTCAGATCTATGCTGGATCTGCCCATATCTCCTCAGATCTGCAACCTCCAAGGCTGGATCTGATGTTATCTCTTCAGATCTAGGCTGGATCTGCCAATATCTCCTCAGATCTGCAACCTCCCAAGCTGGATCTAATGCTATCTCTCCAGATCTGCACCCTACAGAACTAGATCTGCAAATATCTCCTCGGGACCAGAATTTCCAAGGCCGGATCTGCCAATGTGCCTTCAGATCTGCGTCCTTCTGTCTCCTGGAACAGCGTCCTCTCTCTAAGCCTGATCTGCGTCCTTCCTTCCCCAGGAACAACGTCCTTCCTCTCAGATCTGTACTGCGTCCTTCCTCCCCCTGAAACAGCGTTCTGCCTGCTAGATCTGCGCAGCCAAAAGAAGGGCTTCTTCCTCTCCAAATCTCCACCTGAAACTGCTACCAATTCCCACTGAAACTGAAGGGTGTTACTCAGAAAAGAACCTTACTAGGGTAGGCACTCGAAGTCCCCCGAAGCTAAGGGTGAAACCAGAAATAACCTTACCAGGGCAGGCACTCGAAGTCCCCCGAGGCTAAGGGTGAGATCTCCGACCGGAGACACTCGGTTGCACTAAACAGTGCTGCAGACCGACTAAACAACCGGCGTGCTGAAGCAGACAGAAGTCTAGCTCTCAATATCAATATCAAATCATGCCTACCAAAATGAGGTGAGAACCCCACCTTTTATAGTGCTAAACTCCCTCCAAAACTTTGATTGCGTCCTTCACTCTCCTTGGCTTGCGCAGTTACCCTTGGGTCAGCGTGAGGCCTCCCCTCATATCCATGTGGACCCCCAAGGCCCCCTCTCTAAGTTATAACGTTAATCAACTAGGAAAACACTTTATTTTATAAAGTGAGGTGACTAAAGTGAGGTGACCCCTCTTATTTCTCACTTTATTTATTATTTCTAGCTAAAGCGGTAAAATTAAACAAAAATGAAATATTCCAATTAGCAAGGCTAATTGGGAATATTACACAGAGAAATAATAGATCTATAGCTAATTGGCTGATCTAGGGCTAAAATAATGATTGATGGACACCCTCAAATGGGATTTATAAAACCCAGCCAATATTAGGGCCTAGAAACCCCAGCGCTGCCCCTGAAAGCCTCTACATTAGCCTTTGAAGCCCCTCTGACCCTCAGTACTGCTTCGAAAGGGACTGCGTTACCCCAGATTGGGTGACACAGTCTCTACGCTGCCCCTTAGGGTCTCTGCATAACCCCTGAGGGCTTCCTGCTGAAAATCACGCTGTCCTTGAGGGACTATGCTGTCCTTGCTGCTGCTGCTGCTCTCCTGCTTCTACGTTGCCTCTCTGAGCTGATCTCTGGCTCTTATTGATTCTAGACCTCAGGATCAGATCATCCCCTTGGCCTAAATTCCCCTCTCTGCAGCTGAAACACTTTTGAGAATTCTTAGCAAACCTGCCCTAGAATCTCAGTTTAGCTTCAGTGCTCTGCCTTTGTGTGTCTTTACAAATGACCCCAAGCCTTTCCTTTATAATTTTCTCGTTGGGAACCAACGACCATGATCAAATCTTGAATCAATGGCTAAGATTAAAAGAAAGCTTGATCCGTGTGACTTAATACAATTTCATCACATGTTTAATTAAATTCACTTTAATTATTTAAGCTCTCTAAGTTTTAATTTAGGAAATACATTAAAATAATTAATTAATTTAATATCTCCTAAACTAGATGAAATTTCCCAAATCAATTTTTGGGTCTTGTAGATCAAGTGTACTCTAGTCGCTCCACAAAATTTGGGAGCTAGAGCACAACTAATGCTACCCCAAATACACAAAATCTCAACTATGCTCCCAATGGGTGTGCGGACACACAAGTAACCTCATGGATCTCCAAATAGATCGAAGATTCCTGTAGACCATCTGCAAGGGCTCAAATGATGGTGTAAGTGATGCCACATCAACATACGGTCCTGGGTCATTTTCCAAGTGCATGGTACAACAGTGGGGCTGGCTGGGCATGGTGAACCAAGTGTATCTTCCTTGTCGAATAGGTGAATCTCGAGCAATCTCTGAATGTCTCTAGGGATCCATGGAATGTTGTCTACTACTGTGGAGGCACATGGCTCTCTCTTCACACACCCTACATGTGCCAATGTAGCCCTGTGGAGGGTTAAGACCCCGTATAGGGAGAGCAAATTCAAAATGGAGAGCATTTGCAATCCTGCATAAGGTCCAATGCACCACCTTGCCTTCCAGTACAACAAGTCATTTAAAAAAATCAAGTTAAAGTGCTTACAAACGATGGACAACAGGTGGGCACTTAATAATGGAATGCCCTTCCATATTGGGCTTCGGTATGTGCTAATGTCTCCAAGCTCCAAGGGGGGTTAACCAGGTACCCTATTAGGTGGTTTCTACTTTTAAAGGGGACAATGTGTCCAGGGTACATTCTTCAAATGGTGGTGGCATGTGATAAAGAGATGAATGGAATAGGAACGAAAGGGGCAATCTTGGGCCACATGTCG
This sequence comes from Pinus albicaulis, assembly GCA_034641835.2. NCBI lineage: Eukaryota > Viridiplantae > Streptophyta > Pinopsida > Pinales > Pinaceae > Pinus > Pinus albicaulis. The sequence goes on from CM076581.1 coordinate 1,532,727,658, forward strand.
GGGCACAAGGGTAGCTAATAAAGGGAGGCCCACACTTGGGTATATAATGTATAGGAGGGAGCAATCGTGGTGCAGGAGATACCCCGACCTTGATTTTTCCACCCTTCATCATATGCCTTTTGCCTTTTATGATTTTTTATTTGATTAACTGCTTGGGGCTCAAGGGATGAGAGCATGATGTGTAATGTATAGCAGTGGATATCCCCTTTAAGGTAGGGCGGTTCATTGCCTACCAGGGGTTGGGACAATCATGTGTTCTTGTATTATAAGGGAGGCTCATCTCGAGCCTATAGAAACTAGGGTGATGGCCATGGGTATGGGGTAGAGCTGAGGCATTTGGCTTTTGCCCACGTGCTAAATGTGTTTCTCTCGACCATCTTTTGTATTTTTTGGTACATTTTCTGTTGAATGTGGCCAATTATGCTTTTACTTTTCTTTTCAAATGCATCAACCTCCAGGGCATTGTTTCATGCTCGACCCAAGATGTGGGAAAGGGGAAGGGGAGGCTAACCCTATGTGGACCCAGTCGAAGGTGGGAAAGATGAGGAATGGGGTTATAATAAACGGAAGGGGAGTGATATATGTGGATGGGGGAGTGAGACCACACAACCAAAATTAGGGTTTGCCATGTAGTATCATCCCTAAAGCCCAAAGGTCACTAAAAGAGATCCCACGGGACTAGGATCCAAGGGTAAAATCCAAAAGAGGTCTAGGGGACAAGAGCACAGACCTAGCCCACTCTTTCCGCCAAATCCCTCCATTAATCCATGCACAAAAGTTTCCATGATAAGCAAACTACAATACTCAATTTCCAAATGACAAGGCAGAGCTTTAGGTTTGGGAGGCCCACCTTTAAACATACGATCATGACAGATGGGTGAGGGACCACATGGCTGGCTCAAGTGGCGGAGAAATGACACAACGAGCTAGTTGGTGGTTGTCGATTGAGGATTATCTTGGAGAAAATTTTCTCCTAGGGATATCACCTACAAAATGGTGGGTAACAGGCTTCTTTATCTTTGGTGAGCAGGTTCCCTTACTATTTTAGTACCATTCATGATTTCTAAGATGCATTTCTTATGTATCTAGATTCTAGAGCTAAGTTGCACGAAACGTTGAAACGTCTGGAAGTTTCTGAAAAGTGTATAGCTGGAAATGTGACCCCCCAAAAATGGAAACGTCGGGTGAAACGCCATATATATATATATATATATATATATATATATATCTATGTATGTATGTATGTATGTACACAATTTTTTTACAAATAAGTTAATAATGCATCTTGTAAGAAAAAAAAGAATGAGACACATAAATGACATTTTAGAAGGAAAACCCAGTCTATGTTTACTCGCATAGATGATTACATGATTCAAAATCCAAAATTATCCTTTATAAATGAGGTTGTACATCCAAGATTCAAAAATTAGCCTTTATACATGGCTATATATGCTGGAAATGAAATATAACATGAGCTTATGCCAAATTCATTTACATATCTTATAATCCTAATCCTCGTCTTCATTAACAAAAATAGAACAAGTTTTTGTAGCAGAACTAGAGTGTGGATTGATTAGAGATAAATTAGTTTGTGGAGTGATTTGAGATAAAATTGAGTGTTATATTAAATCTATTTTGGCCATAGATGTGCCCCACAACCTTCATGGGTCATGGTTGAATGAGCCCCCGCAAAAGCAAAAAGGTCACGGAAACAAAGCTGAAATTTGGTGGAAACAAGGGAGATTTGGGCCGAAACGCCCCCAAAATGTTTCGTCGCCATTTTCAAATCAAGAAATGCCACGAAGGCATTTCAATCGCGTTTCGGTCATGTTTCAGCAGTGTTTTGACATTTTGGGGAGTTTCGAGTACAGGTACGCCACCTTGGCGGGCGTTTCCTGCAACATAGATCTAGACCCACTAATGCTGGTAGGCAATAAGAAAGTTAGAATACTTTCCTCTTTGAAATTAGCTTACGCTCAAAGAATGGGTGGTGGGAGTTCATGTGAATGGAGGTTTAATTATGCAAAAGAAATAAGGTCTATAAGAGATTTACACAAGAGTGAAGACTTATCTCTTACATGAAGGGGTAAAGGGCATTGATGTTTGTGCACAAAAGAATCTGGAGCTAAGGGCCAAATTTGAGAAAGAGCATAATGATGTTCAAAGGTTGGCTGAGCCTTTGCAAGGGTTAGTGAGGTCGAGCGGACCTGCTACCCTCAAGGATGCAGTTAACCGCACTTGGGATTTGCAAGATGCAATTCCCATCACTACAGCACTACGACCTAGTTGGCCCAATTTTCCATAGAGGGGTAGAGACACCAGACTCCCACTGTAGAGGGAGACTCAGGGGTGTGGACAGTTGGATGAGGAGACTAGGCGAGACCTCCGGAGGAGGAAGTTATGATTTACCTGTGAAGAGCTGTGGGCACTTGGCAATTGATGCACCAAGGGAAAGTCACATTAGAGGTTTTCTCGGATAGTGAGTCGGAGGATGATGGAGGTGATGGTGGGCACCAGGCCACTTGAGGATGATGGAGGTGATGGTGGGCACCAAGCCTCCTTCACTTGGAGGAGTTCCTTTTCTACCTACAGGGGGAGTCATTGCTTCACTTCGGGGAGTGTCGAAGTATTTGACGTTGAGGATCATGGGCATAGTGCAGGGGTGACATGTGTCAGTGTTGGTGGACAGTTGGGCTACCCACCCTTTTGTTGATGCGTAGATGGTGGAGAGGAGAGGGATACATACTGAGATCTTTTGAGGGCTTTTCAGTCCTAGTACCTGGGGATAGGACTATGCAGTGCACCCGATATGTCCCTAGCGTGACTGTAACTATGAGGAACTACTTGATGACAAACCACTTCTTGGTTGTTGATGTATCAGGCACCAATGTGGTGATGGGTGTCCAATAGTTCTACTCATTGGGGTGTGTGACGACAGATTGGAAGAGTTTGGAGATGGAGTTCACATGGCCAGATGGGAAGTTAGTGGTCCTGAGGGGCATGCACTCGTACACACCCCAGACAGTGTCAGCACATAGGATGGAGGCAAATTTACGACATGGGGATATAGAGTGGGCCGTGGAGCTCAAGATCTCGGAGGCAGGTACTCAACCACAACCACCCCATCTTGATATTCAGGTGATATTGGACAGGTACTCCACAATTTTTGGAGATATCCCACCAGGTCATCCACTAGACTGAGGATTTGAGCACACGATTGAGTTGGATGAGGGTGTGAATGCGGTTATCATTACACCGTACTTGCATCCCAATGCTTACAAGGATGAGATAGAGCGAGCCATACAGGAGTTGTTGGCATTGGGGCATATTAGGCCCAACTCTAGTCCTTTCGCTTCATCGGTGGTGCTGGTGAAGAAAAAGGATGGGACACTCTGTAACGAACAAGGTTTGTATACACAACAGAGTAATCTTCAAAACACTTGGAAGATGTAAACATCCATTATAGGACAAGTAATTGTATATTGAATATTATAAAAGAATTGATGAGATTACAACCGAGGGTCCTAGTTATATACCAAGGCAGGTACCCTATCATGAGCAGTCATGTTCTTAGAGACACGCATCTTCATTATTAACTACTAGTTAATTGATTATTATTTATGTTTATTATTATTTACATATTTATTATTTTTAATATAAATTATATTCATAACATTGCCTTCCTCTTCAAAAAGTTTTTTCGTCAAAGCTTACCGATGAAAGGGATGGATCTCTTTTCTTGTTTTGAATATCTTCTCATCTCAATACTTTCATCTTCGTTGATACAAGACGATATGATCCTTGGAGTGATAGATAAAATTGTCGAATAGAGAATGGATCTGACCATCCTAGATTAATCTTCTGTGGAATCTTTTGATCACTGGAAATTTGTAATGAATTATTATGATAGGAATGGATTTTGCAAATTTCAGTATTCCTTGGAACATAAATATGTTGTTTTATCTCTGAATGGTTCAAATATGTAGACTTAGTTGTCTGCTCTTATGGTTTGGATGTCGATAAGGAGTTCTTCTGGTTGGATCTTCCCTTATCATGTGTGTGGCAGTTTCTTGATTTACTTCAAGTACTGTTATTGTTGAGTTGGCTACTAAATCATCACTTGGAATTTCCATTGTTTGAACTGCAACATCTGAATATGTTTTAACTTCTATTGGTTTCTCATCTTCTAGCATTGCGATATTGACTGGATCAATATTTGTTTCTTTATCTTCAACTTGGACTGTTACGATTGGAGACTTCAATACTTCTTTTTGAGTAAGTTGTTCTAACTTGTCATTTAGTGACTTCATGTCACTTTTAATCTTCTTTATCTGTGTAAGAAGGTTTTGGTTATGATTTCTTAGACGTAAAAGCTTTTCGCTTTCTGGATTGTTGACCTTATTCTTAGTATCCTCCTCATCTTTTAAATTTTTGATTTCTTCTAATAACCTTTGATTAAGGGTTATTAAATGCAATTTTTCTTATTCTCGTTGAATTTCTTCTCTAGACATTCTTGTTCTTCTTCTAATTTTTTCTTTGTAGCTTTGCACTTCTTAACCTTCTCAAGTAATTTTTTATTATTGTTCCTTAGACGTCAAATTTCTTCAGTACTTTATGTTAATTCTTCATAAAACCGATCTTCGAGATCTTTATATTTATTTTCCGATGCTTCATTCTTTTGTTGTAGTCCTACGAATTCTTCCTTTAATCTTTTCATTTGCATTTGCTCATTATCTTGACATTCTTTTGTACTAAATAATTTCCTACATGTTGGACAACATGAATTGCAATTATTTTGAATCCACTGATACCTAATTTCTGTTTTACAAAATGGGCATCAAGTTCAAAATATTGACTTGTTTACAAAACTCATCTTTTCTTCATCATTTTCAAATTAGGCTCCATTTTTTCTTTGTCAAGATGAACTTACATCTAATGGAAATATTCTTTAAATTCACCCTTCCTTTTAACTTATATATATATATATATATTTATCTTTATTTTTAATCTTCCCTTTTTATATGTTTTCTTGAAATACCCTTTTCACCTTATTCATTAATAAATCTCGTTTCAGAATCTTCTTGCTAACCTACTATACCACTTAGATACATTTTGGTATTATTTTATTATATTACTATTTTTTGGATAACCTTGAACTTTGATATGTACTTTATAATAATTTTTTTCTTCTTAATCTTTCCTTATTTTTCCAATTAATTTGATAATTTTAGTATTTAATTCTAGGTTTGCTACTTTATGTAACCCTTGAAGTATAATTCTTTTAATGTATTTAAATACTTTACCACCTTCTCTCTCTTTCTCTTGTTCATATATATTTATATTTGGATATGCTTAATAAGTTTTTCTTATATATATCACCCTTATATATGTACTTTATTAATATTAATATGGAATTAATTTGGCTTCAACTGTCACGATTCCTTGAATAGTTGCTTGTGTCACTGTTTGGAACATGCACTGATTGGAATGATTGGCCGATCGTATAGATGAAATAGCGGTGACTGGTATGATGGTGTAAGGTTGATATGCACAAATTTAATTATGTACAGAGGGATGCCTACAAAGTTGATGATGAAATATACAACCAACAAAATTTCATATTTTCGGCTAAATGGTAAACTGTAAAATTATTGTGGTTGATATTATGATCCCTTTTATAGGTGGTGAAAAGAGCGATAACAACAGGTCGATCGATCAATGGGTTTGATTCGATTAACATTGCTAATGGTGGCAATAGAAGCTCTACATACTGTTGTACAGACAAGCAGACACAATGGTGGTGTTTCGACAGAAAGTGGGACAACACAATGGGTGGACAGTCAACAGACTGTAAGAGTGGAGAGCGACGGGTATGCAATGTTGGCTTTGACAGTTGCCGCGTGTGGCAAGGTAGGGCTAGCGAGGCGGCTCGTGGGTACGAGCGTTTTGTATGGTTGCGGGGGAAAAGTGGGCCGGTGAGCTGTTAGGTGGCCGAGTTTTTTTTTTTTTAAATTTCCCTTTTTATTTCTTTTCTCTTTTTTTAAAAGTATTTTTAACCTTTGAATTTTTTTTTGTTCTTTTTAGAATTATTTATAATATTTTTTTTCTAATATATAGATTTATTTTTTTATTTTTTTATTTCCTTTTTTTCAATAATTTGTTTTTTCCATTTTTTTTTTAAAGTCTTGTTCTTAATATTATTATTTTTATTTATTTTTTCTTTTTTCTTATAATTTAATGGCCAAAGGCCTGATAGCGAATCTGGTAAAATGCAGAACCTCCAACTATATAGCGAAACACTTGATCGTGACGACAACTACGTTGATGAAGACTTTAATGGACAATGGCCGGGATCGGAGAACGTGGCTCTGATACCACTGTAACGAACGAGGTTCGTATACACAACGAAGTAATCTTCAAAACACTTGGAAGACGTAAACATCCATAGTAGGACAAGTAATTGTATATTGAATATTATAGAAGAATTGATGAGATTACAATCGAGGGTCCTCTATATATACCTAGGCAGGTACCCTTTCATGAGTGGTCATGTCCTTAGAGACATGCCTCTTCATACTTAGCTACTAGTTCATTAATTATTATTTATGTTTATTATTATTTATATTTTTATTACTTTTAATATAAATTATATTTATAACACCCTTCGCATGTGTATTGATTACAAAGCTCTAAACAAGAGGACCCTGGAGAACAAATATCCCATCCCATGCATTGACGAGTTGATGGATGAACTTAGGGTGGAAGAAGTATTTCACCAAGATAGATCTCCATTCGGGGTACAATCAGATTCGGGTGAGAGAGTGGGACATCCTGAAGACGACATTCCAGTGTAACTATGGTCACTTCAAGTTTTTGGTGTTGCCCTTTCGGCTAACCAACGCCCCGGCTACTTTCCAGTCTTGCATGAATCATGTGTTCCGCAAGCAGCTGCGCAAATATGTGCTAGTTTTCTTTGACAATATCTTGATCTACAGTATGATTTGGGAGGAGCACTTGCAACATGTAGAGGAGGTTTTGCGTATCTTAGAGGAGCAAAAACTATGCGTTAAAATGTCCAAATGTGAGTTTGGGGTAACTGAAATGTTGTACCTTGGCTACATCATTGGGGAGGATGGAGTGCGGGTCCACTAGGAGAAGATCAAAGCCATACTAGACTGGCCTATACTCAAGAATGTGATGAAGTTGAGGGGATTCCTGGGCATATGCACATACTATAGGAGATTTGTGAGAGGGTTCTCCCAGTTAGCAGCCCCCCCATGGACAGATACAACGCACGAGGCCTTTTAGTGCCTCAAGCACGTTATGAGTAGTTTCCCTGTGTTGGCTTTGCCTGACTTCACGCAGCCCTTTGTTTTGGAGTGTGATGTGTGTGGAGAGGGCCTTGGAGCAGTTTTGATATAGGGGGGACACCCGATCACTTTCGAGAGCCAGAAGATGGAGGTTCCGACAATACTTGCTGGGTAATAGGTTCAAGGTGAAGACTGACCACAACTGTCTCAGATTTTTCTTGGAGCAGAGAGAACTCAATGAGCAACAACAGAAGTGGGTCAATAAGATCCAAGCCTACGATTTTGACATTGAGTATGTCAAAGGAAGCATAATGTGGTTGCCGATGCATTATCTAGGAGGCTTGCTACACTTTCACTCATGAGCATTGCCCAAGTTTGGAGGGTGGAGTTACTGGTGGAGTACTCCAAGAACCAACACGCATGTGAGGTCTTGGATGGCATAGTGGGGATGATAGATACAGAGTGATGAATGACATGATCTACTACAAGGAACATATTTATTTGGTGTTGGGCTCCCAAATTCCAATTGCAGGAGAAGATCATGCAGGCTGTGCATGACGCTCCTCCAACAGGTCATCAGGGGTTCCTTTAGACATACAAGGCCATCAGGGAGCACTTCACATGGAGGGGCCTCAAGGGAGATGTTTTGAGGCATGTGCAGGAGTGTGATGTTTGTCAGAGGAACAAGGGGGAGTTGACACATCAGTCAGGTCTACCTCAGCCTCTCCCTATTCTTGAGGGGAAGTGGGAGAGCATATCCATGGATTTCATCACAGGGCTACCCATGGTACAAGGACGTGATTGCATTTATGTTGTGGTGGATAGGTTGATCAAGTTTGGCCACTTCTTCGCCATTCTAGCCAAATCTTCAACATCACAGTTGGTAGAGCTCTTATTTAGGGAGATATTCAGAATGCATGGTCTTTCGAAGAACATCGTCATTGATCGGACAACCGGTTTATGGGAGAATTTTGGTAGGAGCTTTTCTGGTTGGTGGGGACTGAGCTCACACCTAGCATGAGCTACCACCCCCAGATCGATGGGAAGACCGAGATCGTGAACAAATGGTTTGAGGGGTACTTGCGCAACTATGTAACGGGGCAACAACCCCCTTGGGTGAAGTGGCTACACCTTGGGGAGTATTGCTAATTTGCTACAAGACCACCTATCATGTGTCTATTGGTATGTCTCCCTTCCGTGCTTTATATGGTTATGATGCTTTGAATTTTGCTGACATAATTTTTGGAGACACCAGGGCAAAAGGTTGGACCAGGAGAGCCAAGATATCCTTAGATCTCTCAAAGAAAACTTACAAATCACCCAAAATTAACAGAATATGTATGCTGATAGGCATAGGGTTGAGATGCACTTTGACGTTGGGGACTTGGTTTTTCAAATGCTCCAACCGTACAAACAGTCCAGAAGCTCAGAAGTGCAAGCCACACTTCTATTGGCCGTACAAGGTGACCAAATGGGTTGGAGAGGTAGTATACGAGCTGAAGCTCCCACAGAGAGTAAGGTGCACATCATGTTTCATGTCTCATGCCTGAAAAAGGCCTTGGGACAATAGGTGACAACCACTGTGGAGTTACTGCCCTTAGATGATGAGGGGCCTCTGGTTTTGGTACCAGAGACCATTTTGGAGGTGAAGGAGAGGAAGCTTAGGAACATGACTATTCGGGAGTTTCTTGATTTCGAGCTTTTCGGGAGGAATTGGTCTTGATATTTGCCAGAGATTTGGGATATTTTGCAAGGCTGAAGTGTTGGGAATTTGTGGTAATATTCCTGGTGCTTTTGGTTTTGCACAGGGGGTGTGTAATGTTCCAAATTGAAATTTACAGCTAATAACAGACACGTGAATTAGGAAATAGCAAATAAAATCACAAATATGCATGCACCATAAAAAACACCAAGAAACTAGGCAAATAAGCTGAGTCATTTTATTAAATTATGAATTATAAGGAGTACATATAACAAGGAACAAGTGCACTTGGGTTTGCATAAGCAAGCTGGAGCAACCCAGTGGAAGAGATGACCCCAAGAGCTAGGAAACTTCGATCCAATATCCTTCTGTGTAGACCCAAAAATTAGCTAATGCTGCTGCACTAGAAATGTTGGGAATGACCCTCTATGGTGCCTGGAATCGCCTGAAAATGCAGCTGTAGCTTCTCCCAAAAATACTTGACCAAACCCAGAAAGGAATCTGCCCCAAACCAAACACGCGGAAAACCCACAAAATGGTGCAATTATTCGCTGAATAATAAAACGTACTGCTGAATAAAAAAGGGACTTTTGTCCTGAATACTACCTGGAAAATTTTGCAACTTTAATCTTGGACTCCTTCAACAAACCCACAAAAACCCAGAAAGGGTTTTGGTTAATTCCAAACATCCAAAATTGCCTTATTTTGGCACTACACCCTCCTGATCAAAGATTGGATCGCCCAATGATGAAATCTGCTGAAATCCTCCTTATTCCTCCTCAGTCTGCAATAGGAATGATACAGAAAATTTTCCAAGATGTAGGGGAGAGGTTTCACTTCAAATATCGGCACTTGATAGTTGAACCCAACTCGACAAAACGCTATCCAGTGACTCCCTGCGTAGGCCCTCGAAAGATAAATTTGTTCCCCTCAATGGCAGTCACGTCCAAGTCCAAAACTTTCCACAAAGGCTAGACTCCCCCTCAAGCAACTCCACTAACTTTCTCCCGACAAAATACTCTTGGAAGTTAGCTGAAATGAGTGGTATGATTTCTCTACTGCGTCCTCCTCAGAGTACGAATTGACTGAAGGAATAAGGAATTTGCTGAAATGTGCTACAATGCTCCACAAACCCTCTCACTAAAGTAGCAATAGCTTGCCTCCCTAGGGTGGCACTCGAAGTCCACCGAAAGAAGGGTGAGTTCTCCCCTTGGAGAACTTTGTGCTAAGCAACACTTGTGACCTAACTAAACAACTTGAGCAACAAAGGAAATAGATGAGTGAACAAAAAAACCCAATGGCTTCTATGATCCTTCTATTTATAATTTTTTTCTTGCCTCCTCATGTGGGTCCCTCCATCCAATATTTCGACCTCTTTCCCTTAGCAATTCAATTTTCTCTCCAAGTGCTACGTATTTCTTGTGGCTGTGGCCCCCACATTTCTCTAGGAAATTGATTTTCAATTTCTCCTAAGTCTCATACGTAAAAAATGTCTCTAATGCTCAATTTACAAAATTGTGCTATGCTTAGCACCTCCCCAATAAACTCCATTAACTCCCTTAGATGAAAAATCAAAATTGGGGACATTACAGGGTCCTTGGCTAGGCCAGCGTTTGGTGTGGAGTTGGGTAGAGATACTTGCCGGGATTTTGGAGGTATTGTTGGGATATTTGCAGAGGAGTTTTTGGAGGGATTTCTGGAAGGAGTTTGGTTGGTAGCAACATTTTCTTCTCAGTTGTGGGTACACTAGTCCAGGGAAAGTAGTGCAAATTTTTAGGGCTTCTCGAGCTAGCCTGAAGTGGCCCAATTCCTTTCTGGGTTTTTGTGGGTTCAAGCTCTAGAGGCTGTGGCTAATTTGGCTGAATTTTCTGAGCAGTTTTGAGGGCTACAATTGCAGTTCTTTCTCAGTAGGGCAACAAATTGTTCTTAGTTTGGGTGCAAACATCATAGCAAAGCCTTTTTAGCACTTGGGTGCCTTAATCTCCACCTGTGTTATCGCCTCGCGTGCCATAGCAAGCCCAGGTTCCACTATCTCCATATATACTATACTCTCTCCTATTCAATTAATAAAATGGCTCATCTTGGCGCAATTTCTGGTGTTTAATGTTGTATTTGTTGCATGGGTTGAATGCTGTTATTTCCTTTTTTATAACTATTGTTTCCTTTTAGGAATCTTACATCATAAATGACAAGTAATATTCCACCATCTTGTATATGTGAAAAGTTCTAAACATAAATCCTACTACAGTGTCTCGATTTACTTTTCCTACTTGAATTACATTACAAGTTAATTTTCTGAATTATTCAGTAAAATCAACAAAATAAACACAAGTGTAACCTACACATTTACGAACCATTTACTAAACATTATGCACACATGACAAAGCGAAACAGATTTTTTGGACAAATGTCCCTAGAAAAACACAATGCGGGAAAACTGGTGCAACTAGCTCTGGAGGGTTTTATTATTATGCAGAATCTGAATACAACAATATCTGGGCACCAAAATGGTTCACCATACAGAGAAATTACACAACAGTAGTACCTGTTTCAGTCAGAGACAGAAAATATGGCTGATTCACACCCTCAAACAAGATTTACAGAACTTGAGCCCTTTCTGGCCCACTAGAAACCCCCGTGTTGTCCCTCAGTTCTCTGCATCAGCCTCTCAGGCCTACGTCAATCTCTGTGCTGCCCTGGATGGGCCTGTGTCACCCTCTCAGGGCTTATGCTGCCCCTGCGCTACCCTAGGTGGGCTTGCGTCACCTTTGAAAGGTTGCTGCTGTCTCTACGTTGCCTTTTGTGTGGCTCTAGTTGAACTGTGTATCTGTGGCTGGCCTCTACGTTGCCTAGTACACTACCTCATTGCCACTGTTATATTCTTGGCCTCAGATCAGATCATCCCTTGCCAATCTCTGCCCCTCACTGCACTGCAAACTCGCTTCGAAATTCTTAACAAACAACGCCCTAGAATTTTGACTTAGCTTTAATGCTCTGCTAATGTGTGTGTCCTCCAACTGACCCCAAGCCCTTCTCTTATACTTTTCTAGTTGGAAAACCAATGGTCGTGATCTAATCTTTAATCAATGACTAAGATTAGAAGCTGCTTGATCCATGCCACTTGGAACATTCTCAACACATGTTTAATTTAATTCACTTTAATCTTTTATTTTTCGTAAGTTAGACTTAGGGTCCTTAATTAAAAGGATTGATTATTTGAATAACTCTTAAAACAAATGGAATTTCTACAAACACTTTCTGGGCCTTAGAGATCTCATGTACTACAGATCCTCCACAAAATTTCGGAGCTAGAGCATATCTGATGCTACCCAAAATCTCAACACTCCCTCTTAGCGAGGAATGTGCTCTAATAATACATCCACACCAAAGAATTGCCCTGATCTCTGGCATCGGTCCCCGCGCTGATGCTTGGCCTGTTGCCCTCCATCACTGCGCTGTTGCTGCTCTCTGTACTGCTGCCCATGACTTTGCCATAGTCACTGCCACATTTGTACTGCAACTCCCTCTCAATTTGTTGCATCATGCTGGCCATAGCACGGCCACTGCTAACTGCTGCACTGCAACTCAGTTGTTGAGAAGTAAGCAACTGAAGGACCCCTGCCCAATCATTGAGAGACAAGTCAATTAGGTCGCATCTCATCACTGAAGGTCCCTTGGCTGGTACTCTACATTGTCCTCCTGAAGCCACTGCACTGGTACAACTCTGCACTAGGTAAGCACTGCCTCCTCTGCGTTGCTGAAGTCCCATCAGCCCCTCTGCCCTGCAGCTTCGACGTTGCAACTGCCTCTGCAATGCGTTTCTCCCTCTACAACATCCTAGCTCTGCCCTTCGCTTGATCTTTTGCACCCGCTGCTCTAGTCATCCCCGCTACTGTCTTAATGCTCCCGTAGCACGCATGTGATCCAAGAGTTGGGCTACTCAAGGATCTTGCCTCCCATCTGTAGCTGCTCTGTGAAAAATCCACTGCAGTATCATGGTTTACTTCTCCTACTGGATTTCAATTATACAAGTTACCTTAAGAAATTAGATTCAAAAAATACCGAAGTAAACACAACTAACAGTCTACACATGCGGATCATTGATTGAAAACTACGCTCATTCAAACAAAGTGACACATGGATTTTTGTACATAAGTCCCTCGAAAAACCCAAAGCGGGAAAACCGATGCAGCAGATATGAGGGTTTATTTTATTAAGTAGATTCTGAGTACTGTAAATCTGGGTTCTAGATCTGGAAAGCCCGATAGAGAATAAAAGAAATCTGTAGCTAACCTGCTGTTCCAAGAAAAAATATCTAACTGATCTACACCCTCAAACGGGATTTACAAGACTCAGCCCAGATCTGACCCTAGAAACCGCAGCGTTGCCCATGAAGCCCCAGCGTCAGCATTGCTAGGCTCTGTGCACCACTGCGTTGTCCAGAGAGGGATTGCGTAACCCCAGAGAGGGTGACGCATGCCTTACGCTGTCCCTAGAGACCCTCTGCGTAATTTAGAATTCCTCTGGAGCTATAGCACTACCCTTTCCTTGGCTTGCGTAGCGGCTGCGCAGCTGCTGCTGCTCTCCGCTCCTCTGTGTGGTCCTTGTTTGCTGCTCCTCTGCCTCTTACTGACTCTTGGCTTCGGGATCAGATCATCCCCTTAGCCCATACTACCCCTAACTACAGAAAACTCCTCTGGAAATTCGTAGCAAACCCTGCCCTAGAATTCCAAATCAGTCTCTTAGTTCTGCAACTGTTTGTGTCTCCCCAACTGACCCTCAAGCCTTTCTCTTATACTTTTTCGTTGAACCCTTCAACAATCGAGATTAAATCATTCATTAGTGGCTGAGATTAAAACACTGCTTGATCCATGTCTTTTATAACATTTCAGCACGTGTTTAGACTTATGAAATCCATTAAAATAATTATTTATTTGAATAACTTGAACACCAACTGAAACTTCGAAAAACACTTTCTGGGTTTTGGAGTTCAAGTGTGTCCTAGCCACTCCACAAAATTTCGGGGCTAGAGCACACCTGATGCTACACCAACTTTACAAAATCTCAACACTCACTCTTAACACATAGTGTGCTCTAGCAATGTATCCACACCATGCACTACAAGATCTTGAAGTTGGTTTTTGTGCTGCTGATGCTTGGCCTGCTGCCCTCTATCCACTGCACTGCTGCTCTTTGTAGTGCTGCCCATGCCACTGCCACATCTGTACTGCAAGTCCCTCTTAACTTGCTGCATCATGCTGCCCATAACACTGCCACTGCTAACTGCTGCACTGCAATTCAGTTGCCGTGAAGTAAGCAACTTAAGGACTTCTGCCCAACTGCTTGACAGATAAGTCACGCTACATCTATCACTGAAGCTCCCTGGCTGTGATTTACGTTGTCCTCCCGAAGCTACTGTTATGCTGCAACACTGCACTGCGTGAGCACAACCTCTCTGCGCTGCTGAATTCCTATCAACCCCCCTACGCTATTGCCTCTGAATTACGCTGCTCCCTCTTCAGCTCTTCAGCAGTCCCCTCTGTTTCATTGTGACCTTTTGCAACCATGTCCCGACTCATCCCGTTACTATCTTAAGGCTCTCGTAGCTCGTATGTGATCCAAGAGTAGGGCTGACTCAAAGATACCTCCACACTGTTTGTAGATGCTCTACAGATCCATGTCACCCCACCTCTTCTCTCGAGGCACATGAGCGCTCATGGTTGCATCATCATTAGAACCATCAGCCTTTGCTATTGTAGCCTTGGAATCAGAAGATCCTTTGTGTGAAAATTCTACTGTAGTGTATTGGTTTATTTTCTCCTACTTGATTTAATTAATACAAGTTATTTTCAGAAATTAGATTAAGAAAATACCGAAAATAAACACTACAACCTACACATGCAGATCATTTACTGAATAATTCACTCATGCAATAAAGTGATAGATGGATTTTGGACATAAGTCCCCGGAAAAACCAAAAGTGGGAAAACCGGTTCAGCAAATAGGAGGGTTTATTATTTAGTAGTTCTGAGTACAACAAATTTGGGTTCCAACCTTGGAAAACCTGACAGAGAATAAAAGATATCAAATCTGCAGCTATCCTGAAGATCTAGTGCCAAATATCTAATTAATCCACACCCTCAAACGGGATTTATAGGACTTAGCCTGGATCTGACCCTAGAAACACTCAACGCTGCTTCTGAAGCCCCAGCGTTGCCTTGGAGGGACTGCGTCAGCCTCTGCGTGGCTCTAGGAGGGCCTGCGTCACCCTAGGAGGGTCTATGCTACCCTTGCACTGCCTTTGCTTGGCCAGCATCAAGCTATCTTGGCCCTAGCTGCCTCTGCGTTTCCTCTGCGCTGTCCCTGCTGCTCTGCGTGGCTCTAAACTTTAAAGCCTCTCTGAGTTGTCCTTGTGGCTGCTTCTCTTGCCTCTTGCTGTCTCTTGGCCCCCTAATCAGAACATTCCCTTGGCCAATACTACCCGTCACTGCTGGAAATTCCACTGGAAATTCTTAGCAAACCTGCCCTAGAATTCCAAATCTATTACTTAGTTCTATTGAAATTGTGTGTCTTCAACTGACCCTCAAGCCTTTCTCCTGTACTTTTTCGTTGAACCCTTCAACGGCCGAGATTAAATCTTCCATCAATGGCTGAGATTAAAAGACTTCTTGATCCATGTGACTTAAGAAGACAATTTCAGCACAAGTGTTAATTAATTCACTTTAATTATTTTATTTTCCTAAGTTAGACTTAGGAAATCCATTAAAAATAATTAGTTATTTGAATAACTTGAACAAAACTTGAAATTTCTCAAATCCATTTCTGGGTCTTGTAGATCAAGTGTACTCTAATCCCTCCACTAAATTTGGTACCTATAGCACAACTGATGCTACCCCAAATACACAAAATCTCAACACTCCCCCTTAGCATCAAAAGTGTGCTCTAGCAATACATCACACCATGTATCACAAGATCTTGAGTACTGGACCTGTGCTGTTGATGCTTGGCCTACTGCCCTCCATCCACTGCACTGCTGCTTCCTGTACTGCTGCCCATGTCACTGCCACTGACATTGCCACATTTGTACCGCAGCTCCCTCTCAAATCGCTGCATCATGCCGCCCATAGTACTGCCACTGCTAACTACTGCACTTCAACTCAGTTACTGAGAAGTAAGCAGCTGAGTAACTCTGCCCAACCGTTTTACAGACAAGTCAAGTTGCCCTCCACCAATGAAGCCTCCTGGATGCTGAATCACGCTGTCCCCTTGGAGACACTATCATGCTGCAACATTGTACTTCGTGATCCTAGCTTCTTTGCGCTGCTGAAGTCCCATCAGCCTCTTTGTGCTGCTGTCTTTAGGCTGCTGCTGCCTCTGCAACACGCTGCTCGCTCTTCAGCCCCCTCTTGCTCTTCAATGTGGTCATATGCAACTATCTCCCGACTCATCCCGCCACTGTCTTTAGGCTCTCGTAGCTCGTATGTGATCCAAGAGTAGGGCTGACTCAAGGATCCTGCCACTCTGTCTATGGATACTCTATATATCCATGTCACCCCTCCTCTTCTCTCGAGGTGCATGAGCACTCATGGCTGCATCATCATCAGAGCCATTGTCATTTGCTGCTGCAGCCTTGGAATAAGAAGCTCCTTTGTCCTTCTTCTTAGGAAAACTGCTGGCGAAATGACCAAGATCACCATAGTTAAAGCATCGGACCTTGGAGAGGTCCTTCTTCTTTTTCCCTTGATGCAAGGGTTGTATCCTCCTCCTCTTCTTTCTTCACTCTGGCTGATCCACTTCCTCCATTGTTGGACTACTTCTTGGTGATCCTCTCGATCTCCTCTTGGCGGAGAATAGCCCACATATCTACCCATGATGGTAACGCTGCCATAAATAAAATCACAAATATGCATGCACCATAAAAAACACCAAGAAACTGGGCAAATAAGCTGAGTCATTTTATTAAATTATGAATTGTAAGGAGTACATATAACAAGGAACAAGTGCACTTGGGTTTGCATAAGCAAGTTGGAGCAACCCAGTGGAAGAGATGACCCCAAGAGCTAGGAAACTTCGATCCAATATCCTTCTGCACAGACCCAAAAATTGGCTATTGCTACTGCACTAGAAATTTTGGGAATGACCCTCTATGGTGCCCAGAATCACCTGAAAATGCAGTTGTAGCTTCTCCCAAAAATACTTGACCAAACCCAGAAAGGAATCTGCCCCAAACCAACCATGTGGAAAACCCACAAAATGGTGCAATTATCGACTGAATAATAAAACATACCGCTGAATAAAAAAGGGATTTTTGGCCTGAATACTACCTGGAAAATTCTACAACTTTAATCTTGGACTCCTCTCAACAAACCCACAAAAACCCAGAAAGGGTTTTGGTTAATTTCGGCGTTCCAAAATTGCCTTATTTTGGCACTACGCCCTCCTGAACAAAGACTGTGTCCCCTAATGATAAAATCTGCTGAAATCCTCCTTATTCCTCCTCAATCTGCAATAGGAATGATACAAAAAATTTTCCAAGATGTAGGGGAGAGGTTTCACTTCAAATATCGACACTCGATCGCTGAACCCAACTCCGCAAAACGCTATCTAGTGACTCCTTGCGTAGGCCCTCGAAAGATAAATTTGTTCCCCTCAATAGCAGTCATGTCCAAGTCCAAAACTTTCCACAAAGGCTAGACTCCCCCTCGAGCAACTCCACTAAATTTCTCCCGACAAAACACTCTTGGAAGCTAGTTGCAATGAGTGGTATGATTTTTCTACTGCGTCCTCGTTAGAGTACGAATTGACTGAAGGAATAAGCAATCTGCTGAAATGTGCTACAATGCTCCACAAACCCTCTCACCAAAGTAGCAATAGCTTGTCTCCCTAGGGTGGCACTCGAAGTCCACCGAAAAAAGGGTGAGTTCTCCCCTTGGAGAACTTTGTGCTAAGCAACACTTGTGACCTAACTAAACAACTTGAGCAACAAAGGAAATAGATGAGTGAACAATAGACCCCAATAGCTTCTATGATCCTTCTATTTATAATTTTTTTCTTGCCTCCTCATGTGGGTCCCTCCATCCAATATTTCGACCTCTTTCCCTTAGCAATTCAATTTTCTCTCCAAGTGCTGCATATTTCTTGTGGCTGTGGCCCCCACATTCCACTAGGAAATTAATTTTCAATTTCTCCTAAGTCTCATACCTCAAAAATGTCTCCAATGCTCAATTTACAAAATTGTGCTATGCTTAGCACCTCCCCAATAAACTCCATTAACTTCCGTAGATGAAAAATCAAAATTGCGGACATTACAGGGTCTTTGGCTCGGCCAACGTTTGGTGTGGAGTTGTGGAGTTGGGTAGAGATACTTGCGAGGATTTTGGAGGTATTGCTGGGATGTTTGCAGAGGAGTTTTTGGAGGGAGTTTGGTTGGTAGCAACATTTTCTTCTCAGTTGTGGGTACACTAGTCCAGGGAAAGTAGTGCAAATTTTTAGGGCTTCTCGGGCTAGCCTGAAGTATCCCAATTCCTTTCTGGGTTTTTATGGGTTCAGGGTCTAGAGGCTGTGGCTAATTTCGCTGAATTTTCTGAGCATTTTTCAGGGCTACAATTGCAGTTCTTTCTTAGTAGGGCAACAAATTGTTCTTGGTTTAGGTGCAAACATCATAACAAAGCCTTTTTAGCACTTGGGTGCCTTAATCTCCTCCTGCGTTATCGCCTCACGTGCCATAGCAAGCCCAGGTTCCACTGTCTCCATATATACTGTACTCTCTCCTATTCAATTAATAAAATGGCTCATCTTGGTGCAATTTCTGATGTTTAATGTTGTATTTGTTGCATGGGTTGAATGCTGTTATTTCCTTTTTTATAACTGTTGTTTCCTTTTAGGAATCTTACATCATAAATGACAAGTAATATTCCACCATCTTGTATATGTGAAAAGTTCTAAACAGAAATCCTACTGCAGTGTCTTGATTTACTTTTCCTACTTGAATTACATTACAAGTTAATTTTCTAAATTATTCAGTAAAATCAACAAAGTAAACACAAGTGCAACCTACACATTTACGAACCATTTACTGAACATTATGCGCACATGACAAAGTGACACAGATTTTTTGGACAAATGTCCCCGGAAAAACCCAATGCGCGAAAATCGATGCAACTAGCTCTGGAAGGTTTTATTATTATGCAAAATCTGAATTCAACAATATCTGGGCACCAAAATGGTTCACAATACAAAGAAATTACACAACAATAGTACCTCTTTCACTCAGAGACAGAAAATATGGTTGATTCACACCCTCAAACAAGATTTACAGAACTCGAGCCCTTTCTAGTCCACTGGAAACCCCCGTGTTGTCCCTCAGCGCTCTGCGTCAGCCTCTCAGGCCTACGTCAACCTCTATGTTGCCCTAGATGGGCCTGTGTCACCCTCTCAGGGCTTACGTTGAACCTGCGCTGCCTTGGGTGGGCTTGCGTCACCCCTGAAAGGTTGCTGCTGTCTCTACGTTGCCTTCTGCGTGGCTCTGGCTGAACTGTGTATCTGTGGTTGGCCTTTGTGTTGCCTAGTACACTGCCTCACTACCACTGTTATATTCTTGGCCTCAGATCAGATCATCCCTTGCCAATCTCTACCCCTCACTGCACTGCACTGCAAACTCGCTTCAAAATTCTTAACAAACAATGCCCTAGAATTTTGACTTAGCTTCAATGCTCTGCTAATGTAATATACCCTTTCAGGGATATCTCTCAAACACAGTGAACTCTAAACCAGAGATGGACTGGAGGGGCGTTTACCAGATATTTCACCTCTGAAAAGAGGGTGAGATCTGGAGGCTACCTGGCCCTTACCAGACTCCGTCTATAGAGTATGGGCAAAACACAACAGATGGTATAGCAACGGTAATGTCTCAAAGGGTAACTAAGCAGAGATGTGGACCATACAACAATACATAAAATGCTAGAAATAGTATATGCAATAGATACACATAAAATAGAGAGAATACTGAGCCATTTTATTATACTGAGAAATAGCAATGAGTACAAGAGGTGATCAGAGTGATGGCACCTTGACTTGCACCAGGCAAGTGTA
Organism: Pinus albicaulis; assembly: GCA_034641835.2. Classification (NCBI taxonomy): domain Eukaryota; kingdom Viridiplantae; phylum Streptophyta; class Pinopsida; order Pinales; family Pinaceae; genus Pinus; species Pinus albicaulis. The sequence continues at coordinate 1,532,747,761 of CM076581.1, forward strand.
GGAATACTCTCAGAATATCGATGGAATGGCTGCTCTCTAATCTACATCCAAGTTGCTGGAAAACTGTCGTGTAGCTACTACTGTTGGAACAAGATGAGTATTAGGGGCTGCTCCCCTACTCGGAATGAGCTGAAACTCTGGAATCAGCCTCTGCTCACAAAACCCAGAAAAGCCCAGAGAGGGTTTCTGGAATGGACAATCTCCGAAAATACCTCCCTTGAGGATCTATGCTATCTTCCAAGGCTCTGCGCTGATACTAAATGGAATACTCCAAAATATGACCTCCCGCTCAACCAAAAGTCTCCAATAGGCAAGGGCTGGCCCCTTGCTCAATCTCCTGACCAAAATCCTCGAAACAATGCCACTCTGGAGCTCCCTCAAAATGGACTACGTCCTCCCTCTCAAGACTGCGTAGTCTATGGATGCACGGCTCCTCCTCAAAAGCCAAACACCAATCCTCCTGCAAAATATTGATGGGACAACCTCACCCGAGCAAGCACTCGAAGTCTTCCGGGGCTGAGGGTGAGATCTCCGAATGGAGACACTCAATGCACTAAATAGTGTTGCAGACAAGCTAAGTAGCCAGCATGCTCAAAGTCGTAGTGACCAACTCAATATGCATAAACTCGAATGAGGAAATGAGGGGGCTCTCCGCCTTTTTATAACAATGGGCCTCTCTCAACCCTAGGCCCCACCATTCCAATGTAGCCTCCCTTTGGCCCACGTTGCCAACTAAACTGCGTTGTCATGGCCCACGTGGTCTAAGTGAGTCCCCCTCTATGTGGTCTCTTGGCCCCCCCTTGGCCCACTTAAGTCACAACATTGAGTCTACTAGGGAGTGCACTTTATTTTAGTGAGTTATGTCCCCCTCTCACTCACTTTATTTATATTTCTAACTATAGAAGGAAAAATTGATCAAAATTAATATTTCCAATTAGCCATCGCTAATTGGGAATATTACAGTCTCCCCCGGCAAAATGTTGCTTGACCCCAAGCAACTGTAGTGATGGATGCTGCAAGATCTTCTCACTCTCCCAAGTGGCATCCTCATCCGGCAAATTCTTCCACCTCACCAAAAATTCTCGAACTGTCCTACTCCACAACTGTCTTTCTCTGACATCAATGATGGCCTCCGTCTGTAGCACCAAATGCCCCTCATCATCTGTAGGCGGAAGCTCCTTCGTCACTGTCACCTGCTATCCTAAAGCCTTCTTCAGGCATGATACATGAAAAATGTTATGAATCTTGCTGCCTTGGGGCAGCTCCAACTCATAGGCAACCTGTCCAACCCTGCGTATCACCTTGTATGGTCCATAAAAGCAGGGCTTGAGCTTTTCAGCCCCCTTCTGCTTCAGAGTAGACTGTCGGTATGGCTGCAAGTGTAGGTAGACCAAGTCCCCTACCTCAAATTGTCTCTCCACCCGACCCTTGTCGGCATACAACTTCTGCTGATTCTGTGCTGTAGCCAGGTTATCCTTGAGAGCTTGGAGGATGTCTTGACTCTCTTGGATCCAAATCTTGGCTCTCGGAGCCTTGCTGGCACCAAACATCACATCAACGAAAGATAAAGCATGATAACCATACAATGCATAAAACGGAGTCATATCGATAGACATGTGATGGATGGTGTTGTAGCAGTACTCTCCTAGGTGCAGCCACTTCAGCCACGCTCTTTGCTGCCCACTGACATAGTTACGCAAGTAGCCCTCCAGCCACTTGTTAAGTATCTTCGTCTACCCGTCTGTTTGTGGGTGGTAGCTGGTACTCGGTGTCAACTCTGTCCCCACCAACTGAAAAATCTCCTGCCAAAATCTGCCCATGAAGCGGCTGTCCCTGTCACTGACGCACGCAGCTCTACTGTCCACTCTATGTCTCCCTTCCGGAAGTCTGCCTCCATCTGGTGAGCTGAAATAGTCTGGGGTGGGTAAGTGTGCATCCCACGTATCTTCTCATGCTTCTCGGTCTTCTTATCATCCCACTCCATCTCCAAGGCCTCCCAATCATTGGTGACCTTCCCTAGAGTAATAAGCCACTGTACACCCAATACCACATTGGTATCCGGTATGTTAACCACAAAAAAGTGGTCAATCACTGTGTAGGTGCCCATCGTCACAGCCAGCTCTGGAACATATCTGGCACACTGCATCGTCTGATCTCCTGGGACCAACACTGAAAATCCATCGAAGCTCCTTGTCTGTATGCCTCTCCGCTCAACCATCTGTGCATTGATGAAGTTGTGGGTTGCCCCACTGTCTACTAGGACTGAAACTCACTGCCCACATACTGTCCCTTGGACATGCAGCGTCAAATACTTGGATACTCCCCGCAATGCTGCAAGGGTCCCCCTTGTGGGTGCAAAAGCTGCATCTCCTGCTCCTGGAGGTGGAGGCGGCAAATGGTCCTGCGCTGCTTGACTGTCTCCTGCCTCCCCATCCTCATACTCATCCTCTTCCCCGCTGCTCTCGGAGAAGACCTCGATAAAATGTGCTTTGCCAGCAGCACATCTGTGTCTCGGTGCCCACGGCTCTTGACAGTTAAAACACAACCTCTTCTTCTTCAACTCCCTCCTGGCATCATCATCTAACTGTCCCCTACCCGGATTCCCCTTAGGAGGCGGAATCCTCACATCCTTCCCCTTTGGCTGAAAAGCCTGTCTCTGGGGGTTAGGTGTCCTGGTCCGGGGTAAAACATCCTGCAAATTCCGGGTCCTGCCAATTGCGTCCTCGAGAGTGGCTGGTCTGACGGATCTGGCCAAACCTCGAAGCAGCTCTGCTAACCCCTCAATGAACATGTATATCATCCGTGCCGAGGATAGATCGGGCACCATCACTGAAAGTCTCAAGAAATCTGCAATATATGTCTCCAGGCTCTCGGTCTGTTTGAGCCTCGTCAGCTCCACAAAGTGCTCTTCCAGATCCCTTCGGTCAAACCTCTCTATCAATCTCCGGGTGAACTCGGCATTTGTGGTCACTGTTGAATGTCCGAGTGTAACCATCCCATGGAACCACCAATCCTGGGCCTCACCATCCAAATGCAGCGTCGCCACCTTGATGGCCTCCGTCTCTGCCATCTGGTTGAGCTGGAAGTATATGTCCAAATTCTCCACCCAAGACTTTGCCGAACTGTTTGATGAGCCATCAAACATGGGCAAATGGAACCTGTTCACCGTACGTTGGGTATCTCCCTCGTGATAATGTCGATGTCCTCTGTGATGGTCATGGGGTCTGTTGTCCCGCTGGAGCTGAACAAAATCTCTGAATGAAAGGGCATCCCTGAACTCCTGCCCATGTGCCTGATACTCAGCGAAATAATCACCGATGTGGTCAGGCTCTGGCTCCTGCTGTGCTCCTGCCCTAGTGTCTGCACCCAGAAAAGTGGGCATAGTGGAATGAGTGGGGGCATGTGATGCCTGGTGCGGAGTGGCATCCCTCTCTTGCAAATGGTGGGATGTGCCCGACCCCTCACCAACCTGGAAACCCCTTGGGGTTTCACGCTGTCTAGCCTCCATAGCGGTGAATCTTTAACCCATCATCTTGATCTGCCTCGCCAGATCCTGCACTGATTTGAGGAGTGCTTCCCCAAACTGTTTTGCATCACTATCATCTGCCATTGGCTCCTCCTGTTCTGTGTCTACTACTAGATCCTATTCTGCGTCTACCACTGGTTCCTCCTGTTCCGTGTCCACCACTGGAACGTAGTCACCCTCTCCGTAGGTGATTTGCAACCTACGCTCTCTGTCACGGTACCTTTGTAATATTCCCATTTTTGGTATCATCCATGACAGGGCTAGGAGGGACTTCCAGAGTTAGGAGCAGACAGGTCACATGTACAGATTGGTGCTATCAGTGGGCTCAGGAGCTTTTCAGAGGAGTTTTGAGGAGTTTTCATGGTGTCTGGAGGCATTTGCTTGATATACTCCGTCATCTGAGCAGTTTGGCTTTCGTTCCGATGCATTCCAATAACTTTCGGAATTTTGAGTTATTTATGGGCTTAACTCAACTGATTATGCTCAAGGTGGCATTCCGAGAGGAATATACGATGGAACACCTTAGTGTAATAGCTCATCGGAACCGGGACGAGGAGACCTACGCGATGGGACAGTTAGACAGAGATTTCAGTGACCAGAGGAGGCGTGGTAGCCGATATACCCTTTTCTGCATTAAAAAGGAATATTTTATAATATTTTAATAAAAGGGAAAAGTGCTCCATAAATAAAATAATAATAAAATAATGTTCTAGAAGGCTCCGAGGGATCTATAAAAGAAAGGGAGGAGGCCATTGGGAGACATCTTTGAAGTGGATCATTTTCTTATGTATGAGAGGTTTGAGAACGTGGATTCTCTACTTCAGCCGTAGCCCCAGGACGGAAACCCTTGGGTGAGTTGTGAGTGTTGGACGAAAACCCAACTCTCTTTGAGGAGACTTCATTCAGAAGTTCCACAGTGCTTCAGTGATATTGGAGTGAGGATCATTCAGATCTTCAACTTGGGCTTCATCAGTTTCAGTGGGTTCAGTTTCAGCTGTTGCCGGAGGGAAAGTGCAACATTGCAGTTTGTGGCCAGTGCCGTTCAGCAGCTTATCTTGGTGGCCAGTTTTCTATCTCAGTTCTTTTTGGGTCAGATCTATATGTAAACCCCTGTTTATTATCTATAATAAAGCTGACATTTTCCTTCTGTTCTATATGGTATTGGATTGCAGTGTTTCCTGTCTTTTATTTTACATGGCAATCTTCTGTTGAATAAATGTTTATTTTACGGCAAAATTATGGTATTCAGTCTTTTTCTGCATTTTAGTTAAAATATCCCATCCGGGATATTACAGTGGTATCGGAGCTTCGTCCTTGGCTCAGCCGTGGGGTTGATTTGAAAATCCGAAATCAAGGGTTTAGTCGCCGCTATTATTATTCGAAGATTATCCATCTATTTTGCCAGCATCAGTATTTGGCTGGAGAAATTTTCCATATCGCTATCAAAGAGGACATATCTGCCAGAACAAAAATCGTTGCAGATAAATTTCAAGGGTTTAGAGGAGAAAAAAAAAAGAGAAAAAAAAGAAGAAGGAAGAAGTATTATTACAGACGTCTTGGCCAAAAGAATTAAGCCAAGGTGACATTATTGATCAAAGTCGAGTTGTAAAAAGGGTCGCTTAAAGTTATGCAGCGGGGCCCATTTCAATTGGGCCGATAGTTAAAATATTTCAGGATCCGATTCAGATTATAGTGGAAGTCGAATCATTGGCCTCGGCCAAGTATTTATGAAGAAGGCCGACTATATGATTCAGGACGGTGGGGCCGGAAACCAGAGATTCGGAGCTACAGTCATCCGACAGGGAATTTGACCCTACGCATCCATCTTGTGAGAGCCGCCATCGAAGTTGTGGCTGCATTACCAATCAAAATCACTAATTCAAGAGGTCGAATCACGTTGCAGAGACGTGAGTAATCTCAGTCAACAAATTTTATTAGAGGCAGGAATATTTGTAAAAACCCAGGTTCCATGGTGCCGTTAAAAAAAATAAAATGCTGAAGCCAAATTTAAAGCCGAGGATTTCAACGTCGATTCAAGCGATAGTTAAAGGAGGCACCAATTCCGCAAGGCAATCACTGTAACAATTGTTGGCTTGTCCATACTCGTGCCAGATTAGAATCGTGTGAGCAGAATCATAGCGCACGAAGCAGTGGCCGATATGATCGAAAGTCGTTGCTGAGATCTCTATCGACAATGCTGAGCAAGGCCATCGGAAGGGCCGAGCTTGAATCCAGAAACTGTCGATTGGGAGGGGAAACGAAAAACTATCTCTACAGGAAGTAGTGACGCTGAAGGAGGTCGAAGGTCTGACGAAATCAGCAGGAAGATAGAAAATAGTCTAGAGACGCCATTGGTCCCTGCGAGTGCATTCTAAAACATTGAGCGTCGGAAAGATCATGGCTGAGCATTGAGATCGATCGGGAGCATATGTGCGTTTGGAGTCACATTCCAGTGCGAATGGGCTCAGGATCAATTCCAGCCGCCAATTAAGTACTTATATATTTCTATCGGTCCATGTTTGGCAAAAATTTATCCCAGCCACCGTGATTTGAATGCTATGCAATGGCCTGACTGGAAGGCAATATGGAGCGAATTATCTCTGTAGGGAGCCGAGTTACAAAGTAGATATTTCATTTTGTGGGAAAAGATCCGCATATGTTATCCCTCTGGCTGAGCGTGTGTATAGTGGCTAAATTATTAAAGTTAAAAGGGACAGATCCCACATATTCTTATGCTGCGTTGTGAGGGGAGACGTTGTGACCTTCAGTTTTGAGCATTCATAAATAGCCTTCAGCTGAGTGGCACTATGAACATTCTGTTGAGATACATCATCGCAGCAAATACAACCTCCGTTGAATAGCAAGTGGGGACACTAGTACAGGTGGTAACTTGTCGCTGCTGTATGATTTGTGCTTCAGCCACATGTTCAGGCATATTCCCCACTGGTGTCTTGGTATTATGTTATTCAGAATTTGTGAAAAATGTGAAAAATGTGGAGGTGATGATATATAACGTCAAGTTCCATTTCTGGGCAGCATACGCACTTGCCTCAAGTGTTGTAGTACCATTACAAGGGTCGGTGTTACATTCTCCTGTTTGCAGCCCTGCCAAATTGGGTTCTTCCACAAAATCACAGTGCTGATCAGTTTTGAACTCTTGGAAGTTCCATAGCAGTTGGATGTTGTTCACTGAGCCTATTTGTTATACCTAAATTGTGGAAAGCACCTACAGCCATAAGTCTGTTATATGTTTGACAAATTAAACTCAGAAAAATCCATTAAACTCAGAAATAATGTTCTCATGCAAACAATCAGCCATGGAGGAATTCCTAAACAGATTGAAGAAAATGAAAATAGAGGTTGGTTCCTTAAACCACCATGCATCAGAAAACCCAAAAACTAATCAGAACAGCAGACCCTTCACCAAGAAGGTACATAAATTGCTCCATCAAGAGCATCCGAGGAATACACAAAGGGAGAGAGAAGTGGGAAATTGGCTGTATGTACAGGGGATGCAATTGAAGAGTGGGAAGTTAGAAAATGACTTTCCCGTGTTAGAGGAACTGGAATCCTGTCTCTCAAAGGTACAGCAATCTGAGTGGTGTTTGGATTGGGCTTTGGAGCCGTCTATGCTTGCATTAATACAAGCCAGACTCTTGGAACATCCAAGTGAGAGAGTCCAGCTGATAGTTGCCTCTTGTTTCAGCGATATCCTGAGGATAACAGCACCCTACCCTCCCTACAATGATGATATTATGAGAAGAATTTTCAGATTGATAGTAGGAACCTTTCGGGATTTGGACAACTGTGCAGGCTCTACATTTAGGAGGAAGTTTAAGGTTCTTGAAGCCATGGCCATGGACCGAACTTATGAGATCATGTTCTATGTTGAGTGTGATGACCTGATTTTGCAGATGTTCCGATGCTTCTTTAGCATTAGGAAACATCATCCTGATACTGTCATAGCACACATGCAGTCCATCTTGTCGTCATGTATGAGAGACGATGAGACCATTTGCCGGAAGTTGCAGACTAGGTTGCTTAACATTTGGAGGAGGAAGCGGTTGGTCTCGCCTGCTGCTTATGAGCTAGCCCAAGGGCTAGTTGAGCAAAACATTGAGTTTCTCGGGAGACAGTTGACCAGGGAGGAGCGGCTCCAGTTCCGTCGGTCAGGCAGCAGAAATGAGCTGAGGAGGAAGGGACTTTGCTTCATTTGCAAAGAACCTTGGGGGCCTGATCACTCATGTGTGAGAGATGCAGATGAGGTGGCAAGGGTAGAGCAGGTAGACATTCCCTCCGTATGCCAGGGTGAGGGCTCTTCTTCAGATGAGTCCATGGGATCAGTTGAGGATGCTTCTGGGGAGCGAGAGCAGCCATGCAGAGATGATGATGACAGTAGACCAGAGCTGTGTTCTAGTGTGCAGGGTGAGCAGTCAGGGGACTGTATAGGTGATACTCTGGGTGATGAATCACTTGTGACGATTCAGCCAGAGCAGCATATGATGGAGCCTGAGTCAGCAGAGGAGGATACTATGGACATCAGGCATGACATTTCCTTGGGTGAGATCCAGATGGGCACCCACACTGAGCCTATGATAGATATGCAGCTAACATTGGGGTCAGCCTTTGAGGAGGAGCAGTCAGATGCGCAAACACCAGTTGCAGATCCATATTCTCTAGAGACATGGGAGGTCGATGGGATAGTTTTGCATGGAGCTAGGGCACTAGCAGGTACAGAGGTATTGGATGATGGTCGCAGGCAGCAGTATCATCGGCTTCGGACGGACCTTCGTGTTTTGAGAGAGAAGGCCACGTCAGTACGGGAGGCCAATTTATTGCAGGACCAGGGGCTGGAGGGTATGAGAGTGACTTGTGCCAAGTCGGCGGCCAAGTTGGTCCGCATTGGGGAACGACTAGATTCCCTGATGGTACAATCAGAGGGCAAGTTGGAGCATCCATCCTTGGGCCGACACATTGATGAGGTGTCGATAGATGTACCCGTAATCAGCAGAGCTGCAGTATTTTCAGTGAGTAGTACTCTCCAGGAGTACATCGATGGGGCTTGCAGCATATCTTGCCCACTTTGGCCCATTATAGGGAGAGGGGCTTCTTCCTACAGGCAGCTTTCTTTGACAGATAGGGCAGATCAGTGTGAGTCGATTACGGGCTGGCAGCGACACTCTAGGCATATCCCATATGCAGTTGTTGCTACATCAGATTCTTCTTCCAGGATGGACTGGCGGGAGATCATGAGTTGGTACCCTCTTGGAGGTACAGTATTCTTCGTAGGGAGCATAGCAGAGCAGGGGCCCTTAGACATAGTGGCTGTTACAGGTTCCCGTTGGCAGGAGGGCACCGATTGTCGTTACTTCAGGACTCCTTCCCGATTTCAGGAGAGCAGGATCAGCATGGGGTTGAGTCAGGTCCTGGATTGGAGAGAAGTGATGAGTTGGTATGCAGTTGGTGGGGCAGCATATGCAGTTACAGGTTCAGCACAGCAGGAGCCCGGGAGCATTGATGCTTGTTGGCGGTCTTCACCTCTGAAAGCATCAGATATAGTTAGAGACAGTGCACAGCCTGAGCCGTGGGACTTGGGCGATGATTGGCCATGGTGGCGTTGGGATCCGGGAGGATTGTTTGTTTTCTGGGACGGAGAGAGATCAGTTTGGGATCCCGGCATTGAGGGGTCTGTTCCGAGAGGTTTGGCACAGATGCATAGCAGCACCCCGAGGCTGGTATGGGACCCAGGCATTGGGTCTGAGGTGCGGCGGGCCAATAGAGTGGTCCACATATTTCGATTGCTTGAGGGCAAGCAATCTTGGGGCGGGAGGTCTGTAATATTCCCATTTTTGGTATCATCCATGACAGGGCTAGGAGGGACTTCCAGAGTTAGGAGCAGACAGGTCACATGTACAGATTGGTGCTATCAGTGGGCTCAGGAGCTTTTCAGAGGAGTTTTGAGGAGTTTTCATGGTGTCTGGAGACATTCGCTTGATATACTCCATCATCCGAGCAGTTTGGCTTTCGTTCCGATGCATTATGATAACTTTCGGAATTTTGAGTTATTTATGGGCTTAACTCAGCTGATTATACTCAAGGTGGCATTCCGGGAGGAATATACGATGGGACACCTTAGTGTAATAGCTCATCGGAACCGGGACAAGGAGACCTACACGATGGGACAGTTAGACAGAGATTTCAGTGACCAGAGGAGGCGTGGTAGCCGATATACCCCTTTCTGCATTAAAAAGGAATATTTTATAATATTTTAATAAAAAGGGAAAAGTGCTCCATAAATAAAATAATAATAAAATAATGCTCTAGAAGGCTCCAAGGGATCTATAAAAGGAAGGGAGGAGGCCATTGGGAGACATCTTTGGTATAGATCATTTTTATTATGTATGAGAGGTTTGAGAACGTGGATTCTCTACTTCCGCTGTAGCCACAGGACGGAAACCCTCGGGTGGTTTGTGAGTGTTGGACGAAAACCCAACTCTCTTGAGGAGACTTCACTTAGGAGTTTCACAGAGCTTCAGAGTTTGGTGTGAGGATCATTCAGATCTTCAACTTGGGCTTCATCAGTTTCAGTGGGTTCAGTTTCAGCTGTTGACGGAGGGAGAGTGCAGCAGTGCAGTTTGTGGCCAGTGCCGTTCAGCAGCTTATCTTGGTGGCCGGTTTTCTATCTCAGCTCTTCTTGGGTCAGATCTATATGTAAACCCCTGTTTATTATCTATAATAAAAGCTGAGATTTTCCTTCTGTTCTATATGGTATTGGATTGGTGCAAGAGCTTGAGCCTTTTATTTTAAAGGCAACTGCTGTCAGTTATTTTACGTGTACCATGGTATTCGTTTTTCTCGCATTTTAGTTAAAATATCCCATTCGGGATATTACAACCTCACTCTCTCCGTAGCAAATATACTCGCTCGATGTCATGTATAACCAGGCTCCTACGTGCTGAGCGCATCTATGAGCTTTGATACCATTGTAATATCGATATTGAAACCTTGAAATTAACACTTCAAGTGACCGAAACAAATGTCTCCACATATGTAAGTCACACCTTGGATAATATGAAAGACACCCTCAATTGAGAAGCATGCATAAACATTTGTAAAATCCAACATTGATTTTCTAACACCTTGGTCTATTTGGGAAATTTGAATAGAACCCTGCTTGAACGAAGTAGGCCAAGTATAATGCAAAGTGAATAATTCATTTTCATGCAGTAACAAATTCCTTTGATGAAGATAAACCTCCCACTAACGGATCTTTATAGCAGTCGATTAACTCTTTCTCCATCTCCAGCATAACCCTAATGATTAGCCCTGCAAAACTCTACTCTATGGCTTCTAGATTTTTAAGCTGAAGATGAGCTGGAATAACATAATAAAGAAGTTAGTGTTATTATTATCTCTTTGGATCCAGGTTACAAATCAAAGATAATTAGACTCAAAAGACAAATAAATAACAAGAATTAAAAGATTGGCTGGATCCATATGTAGTTTTGTGTTTTAGAGTTCTTAATCAACCTGTATCAAGAAATTAGATCATGCTTCAACTAAGCAGTAAGTGTTTTGTGCTCTTGTTTCAATTCATTTCGTTTCTATATATGCAATCCTAATGATTTGAGCATCCCTCCATTTAGATTTAGAATCTCAACCTATGACTTTTATAGAGTTAATCGGTTAATATAGTATAGGAAATGGTAGCTACACCCTTATTTGGATATCCGTGTTTGATTATTCTATGTGACATTTATAATTGTGAGCTATATTGATAAGCATTTAAAAACTTATTTTGTATAACCTTATCTTATTTTGGATGGATACTTAAGACTGTCATTTTGTACTATGACATATAAGAATATATTATTTGCTTAAACATTTTTGGTACATGGATACCAATATGAAGAAAGTTCTGCTTAAACATTGTTGGTATATGGATACTGATATAAATTATGAATTATGTTATGGATATGGTATCTATAATTTTACAGAACAACACAAATGATGAGATAGAAATAAAAGAGTGCTTACACTTGACTATTTAAGGTGAAAATGAATTTACAGACCTATTGGATAAACATAACCAAGTATGTTATATGAACTCAAAGATCAATATCATAGATAGCAACATATTTGGAATATGTAGGAATTGTTATTTGAGTAACAATTTGCTTTGAATATATTGATACATATGTTATAATTTGTGGACGAGTGTTTACATCGTAGATAGTATCATTACCAAACCGACCGCGTGATGACGAAACTCCAAGAACAGTTGAGATTCACTGAGGTTCCATGATAGGGTGTTAACCCTGGTCCTACTAGGAGGGGTGGAGGTGTTTCCCACTGTTTATCCTCCAAAACCTGGAGTCATGGGAGGACTGTGCGAGTCACACTCCCCTAGATGTGTGATGATGGTTGTCGGATGCCTACTAAGGAATCATGTCGATGTAGTTGACGCTGTAACCTTTGAGGTCTATGAACGGTTAGGTCAGTTTAGCTGACGCCATGTCATATTTCTGTAGAGGACGGATAGGATGGGAGCGGAAGAGATTAGGAAGGATAGGATGATTCTAGAATAGCTTGGGAATTCTGTTGGGGCAAGACGTGACTACCAAATTTGTAAATCAATAAATGATCAAAACATAAATGTTAAAGTATTCTCACACATTAAACGAAAATTCAATTATGGTATACCACCTTATATGATTATACTAATCACTTAAATAATTAATGATATACGACATAAAACTTAACTTCGGGACGAAGTTTTTTGAAGGAGGGGTGTATGTAATGACCCAAATCGAGTTATAGGGAACATAGAAATATTAGCATGCATATGATAGTTACATATGCATGTATCACGTGCACTGCACTAGTATATGCACTAATCAATTATGAAAAGTCTCAGTGTAGGGTAATGAGTGAATTATTGAAATATTGAGTAAATACCTAACTCGCCAGAATATAATGAATGCATTGTGAGGTAAAAGTTATACCTACCATTATCATAATATAACTAATATATTATTCAAAGGAAAGTAAAAGCATTGACTTATGCAAATAAAAGATGATATTTGATAAAATCCAAGATATTTACTAAATGATGATATTTAATAACAAATCCAAGATATTTTAGGAATCCAAGATATTTATTGAATAATAATATTTTAATATAAATCTAAGATATTTATTAAAAGAGGATATTTTAATAAATATCATGAAAGGGGATTTGGCTAAGATATTTATTAAAAGAGGATATTTTAATAAATATCTTGAAAGGGGATTTGGCTTAGATATTTATTAAAAGAGGATATTTTAATAAATACCTTGAAAGTATAACTCTGTTAGAACTCACAGCTTTGGTCTCCCATGGTTAGAAATCCCAAACTGACCCAGATACTATCAGAGGATTTCTAACCATGGGAGACCAAAGCTGTGAGTTCTAACAGAGTTATAGTGTGATCTTGATTGTTATTGGAGTTTTGGGCACGGGGGCCTGAAGACTTATCTTTTGGATGTGGGGACCAGAGAGGTTGACCGCAGATAGGTTGGGAGGAAAATGGCAGTTTGGTAACAGGAAAGGGAGCCATGGCGGGTCAGGAACATCTTCAAACACAGTTCCATATAAGTATTCAATAGTGAATTGATATATTCTGATTCAAAAATTTCACTTTGGATTGTGTAGTATCAATTTGTTAATGATTGTTAATTGTGAAAATTAAGGGCATTACAATACAGATGCAACATTTTCTTGTGTAGTGTTGGTGAGAAGCATCAATAACACAATAGTAGATGTTCCAGAAGTTAGAACAACAACACATTGAGTTGTTTTGCTTGAGCACTTTCCTTGCTAAGAGGGAGTGTTGATTTATGGTAGCATCGGATGTGCTCTAGCCTTGTAACTTTGTATATAGGCTAAGACACATGTATTCCATAATACCCAGAAATGGTTTTAGAAAATTCCACTTAAAGATGGTTTAATTAAATTAAGTAATCGTTTTTTAATGTTTTCCTAAGTCTAAACTTAGGGAAACTGATTAATTAAAGGGTATTAATTAAACTAAGTGTGAATCTCCCAGATAAAGTCATGGATTACCTCCAAGTTAATCTTAGCCCTTGATTATGCTTTAATCTTGGCCGTTGAAGGGTCAACGAAAGAATATGAGGGTGAGGGGCCTATGGAAAGCACATTGAGCACGTTGAGCATTTGGCATATTTGAGTTTGTGTGAGGAGACACAACTTTTGGTCAGAATCGAATCACTAGGGCAGGGTTTGCTAAGTGATTTTGATTCAATGATCAGATCCAGAGAGGGGTAGATGCAGTCACTGGTCAGGAGGACCAGGAGTACATTTCAAAGAGACGCAAAAGTGACGCAAATAGAGGCAACGCAGTTTTCTAAAGAGGTGACGCAGTCCCTGCAAGAAATCACCTAGACGTGACGCAGTGCCTTCCACAGTCAGTCCGAAGATAGCTAGAGGCTAGGGTTTCTGAGCCAGGAGGGCCAAAATCCAGTGTCAGATCAGCTTGATCAGTTGCAAAGAAAGGTGATGTAGTTCCTCAAGCTTGTCCACGCAGGCTTACGCAGTTCCAGCGTAGGAAATCATGCAGAGGCAGAGAGGGGCTTCACCAGCGCTGTTTAGATCAGCCGAGGATTTATAGAGTGAGGTATATCTCACAAATTCATCAGTTGTCTTGCCTGATTGTCATCCAGATATTGTACTTAGAATATTTACTGCCATATAATAAAATAAACCCTCATCTGCTGCACCGGTTTTCCCAGTTGGGTTTTTTCGGGAACTTTTGTCCAAAAATATTGTCATTTTTATTGTGTGTGTGCATCTATTTTCTCGGTTCCTTTTTATTTTCCGCAACGTAATTTGATTGTGAAGAATTATAGTGTGATTTATTCGTTATTTTCCGTAACAAATAAACTGCATAATTAATTTGTTAGGAGAATAAATTCCAGTTGCTGCATTTCAAGGAAATTTCACAAAGAGAACTTTGTTCAATGCATTTTCTACATATTTGGAGGAAAGTTCTTTGTGTGACGAGAGGCATTGCTGACATTGAAATAGAAATATGACAAGTGGCAAGCTGGATCTATTCAAAACGTTTATCCAATTAAAAGGAAAATAGTAAGGCATCACTGCACCTTAAGATGATTCCAAGGCCATATGAAGAGAATATGTAATATCCCCAAAGGGAAATAACCAGTAATAAACAGAAATATGCCAAGCAGATAAAGAAAATATAACGCTGAACCAGATCACTGAATCATGACACATAGAATACCAGAAACTGAGCCATTTTATTAATCAGAAAGTACACAGAGAGAGTACAAGTAACCGAGTAAGTAACCTATCCATTGTGGCGGCAAGTGGGAGACCTCTACAAATAATGGTCGCAACAAGGACAACATCCTTAGTCGCTTCCGAATGTCAAGATGAACCGCGCCGTACTAGGGGTCAAGACCGATAACAATCGATTTCCACAAAAAAACCCTCTCCAATGAAAAACGCTGTCTCTGCTAGTGACAGCGCAGAAACAGATGGAGCACCAGTCACCCAAACCTCCAGACAGATAGATCAGCTCCTGTAGGCTAGAAAACGCTATTGAGCCTACCTCACCCAAGCCTGCTCATCAGATCAGCGTCCTACCAAGTGGATCTGCTCCTGAATGCTCAGATCTGCTGGATCTGAAGCCTCCAAACCAGATCTGCGTCCTTCCCTTCCTGATCTGCGTCCTCTACTATTAGATCTGCTACCAAACCTTCAGATCTATGCTGGATCTGACAATATCTCTTCAGATCTACAGCCTCTAGGGCTGGATCTGATGTTATCCCTTCAGATCTTTACTAAATCTGCCAATATCTCCTCAGATCTGCAACTCCCCAAGCTGGATCTAGGGCTAAACCTCCAGATCCGCAACATACAAGACTAGATCTGCAAGCATTCGTCGCATCTACCCTTTTCAAGGCCGGGATCAACAATGGGCCTTCAGACCGCAACCCTTTCCTCTCGAAAATCGACGTCCTCACCCGGCGCGACGTCGTTTTTCACCTCCCGGGCCGTTTCCTTGCTAGATCCGGACCCGCGTCCTTCCGGGGACAACGTCTTCACCCTCCTCGAATAGAACAAGCCGTCTTCTCGATGAGACGTCGTCCTTTCTCCTCGATCGAATCGCGCAACGTTAACAAGAGGCTTTTCTTCTCCTCGTCAGACGGAGCCGTAAATCACGTCGTTTACATCGGGAATCGAAAAGTGTACTCGAACAAACTCATTAGGCGGCACTGCCCCCGGGTTAAGGGTGAAACCGTAAATAACCTTACTGTAGCAAGGTGCATCGAAGTCCCCCGAGGCTAAGGGTGAGATTCGACCGGGAGACACTGCACTAAATGTTGCCGCACCGATTAAACAACGACAAGCCGAAGGCATAAAGTCTAGCTATCAAGAAGAATATCAAATCATGAATGATCCAAATGAGGTGAGAACCTCTCCTTTTATAATGCCAAACTCCCTCCAAAACTTAACTCTC